>BMAW01100401.1:0-41811 GCA_019974015.1 Nephila pilipes | reverse complement strand
GTTGCTGAAAGCGCATTAATATCATTCGATATGCAATAAATGACCTAAAAAGGCTCTTATGGGTATGAAAAAGGAATTATTTATATTTGCTTAGAAAATACTTTTTTATCTGAATTGATACTCAGAGCTTCTGATTAAAACAAAATAGGAAACGTTAATTAAGGAATTGAAATTTTTCAGGATTGGAATAAAGTCAGGTATCTTGAAAATAAGTCATTAAAAACTGTCAATGTACTCTTAACGAAAATACTAAAGATAAATTAATCTGCTTAAAAAGCTAAGCTGTTAAGAAATTTATTTAATGTATTACGCGAATTCAGAACATGTGCAGCTGATATAAATATTCAACAGAGTATTTCATTGTTCCAGCAGGTAGGAAATGATATTCAAACTTTTAAGAATAGTTTAATCTAATAATCTTGAAAGGATAAGAAAACATTTTGCAAAAGAAAAAAAAAGCTGTACAATTTGAGTTAAAACAAATAGTGATAAGATACTCTAGACATACGCTTTTGTTTATCAGTCTTATAAGGATTTCAAGTACACCATCTGAGATTCAAGAACATTTTACTATACTATATGGAATACGAAATGTGGCTAATAAATAACAAATTCTGATGTTGCTACAGAATTACACATGCACCAAACTCCAATGACAGACAGCTGTTTAGCATGAATCCCTCTCTTTTTATGCGAAACCTCTCGCTTCTGTAAATAAATCGGAACAACCGTAACTTTCATACGCAATATAGGTGTTTTTTTTTTTTTTTTTTTTTTTTTTTGGTTCACCGGGAGAATGATACGAGAGCAACGAACCGTTGATAAATTTTGCATGAAACTTGAAAATTCCCTTGCTGAAACCTATAATTTATTGAAATAAGTGTATGGCGATGAATGCTTTGCACTTGCACATAAGTTTGAGTCAGTTGAGTGTTTTCAATACGGCAGAGAAGAAGTTGACGATGATTCACCCTGGGTCTCTCTTCCACCCCCACCCCCAAAACGGATGACATTATTGAAAAATTAGTAATCGAGTTCGATCTGACCATCGATTAAGTATTGGTGCGAATAATGAGATTATAGGAATTGACAAAATTTCCATACAGCAAATTTTACAAAACAAATTTAACTAATCGTAAATATTTCATTTATAAATATGAAACTGATCACGTCTTATGAATAACCTTAACATATATTTCAAGTAAGAAAAATTTACTTGGACTACAAAATAACTACGAAAGAGCTGCTAAAGTAATATTTCACTTTAAATTTTATTACCAATAAAGATATTTAAGTCTAATAATACGAAATTATTTGATTATTGACAGTAACTCACTTTTGTCTCTAACAAGCGCCTTTTGAAACAAAATCAAACATTCAAAATTATTTTGCAGTACAATTATAAAAAAATGGAAAAATTAAAGGAACTATCAAACACTGTGAAGCGTGATATAAAAAATAGAAGAAAAATCAAATTAAATCAAATTGAATTAAAAATTATAAATATCTATATTTAAGATATTTGTAAGGTTTTTACTTTTAATCTCATTCCTCGTCAGTGAAAATGTGGCAATAGATTTCCTGTTATTTAGCAGTTTTTCTTTAAATTATTATTAAGAAAAGCCTTATAAATCCTATTGAACTTACAAAAGAAAAACTTTCAAAAACTAATTAATATGATTATTTAAAATCAGCAACAGTCAAATATTCACTTGAAAAATTACCTTTGTATTGTGTGTTGGGCTTTTTCGATAAATATTCTCATATAAATTTCTCTTTGAAGTTTTTAAGCACCACACTTCCCTCCATTTTGTTGTGGGGAATAAAGGCCGTTTACGTTGTTCACTGTTAAAATGGAAAATGGCAAAGTTTATAACTTCCGCTCAACCTATTATTTACAAAGAAGAATTGCAAACATAAAGGGTAGAAAATAGAACTTCCAATGATATTGACAATCCAGGGACTTTAAACAAACATTGAAAGGGCTCTGAGACAGCTAATATAGTTTCGAAATGAGACAGGATAATTGACTATTTGCTCCTTTTTAAAATTCTATAGTCAAACAAAGATTAGAAAAGACTGGAGCAGGTGTGTTGAGTAATTATTCTAAGTGTTCTTCGTTCTCACAGATGTGGAAGACTATATTTGAAGAAAAAGATGAAAGAAAAGTGATATTTATAAAAGTATCTGAAAGTGAATGAAAATGAACTTCGAAATAAATCAATGGGGATAGAAATAATAAAAATTTTTGGCATTTGAAATTATTTAATATTTAAGAACATTTTGAATTGCCTGAATTTTCAATCTATTGCATTTATTCAAATAAGTGCAATATTTTTATCATTATAAATAGTACTTCATTGTAAATGTTTCGAACTAGTATTAATTTTGAAGTAATGTAAATGTTTTGACCAAGTTGAAACGTTCTTTATTTTTTCATTACACAAATTAATTGCTTCTTCTTGCTTGAAAGAAATTACATATGCTACTGCTTTCCCTTAACGCAAACGATCAAGCATAATTTCTGTTCTTCATGCTTATCTCTAAAACTTAAAAATTAAACAAAATGTGTAAGATATGTATTTAAAATAAAACAAAAGTTAATCTGAATAAAAAGATGCAAATGCTGAGTATATATAAGACGAGAAGTCTTTCATTCAGAAGTCCTGTGCGGATTTTTAGAATTTTCACTCATATGTTCTCAATGAATCATATTATTCCTTTATAGAATTACTATTCAGATATTTCTACTAATAAAGATAAAAATATTGCACTTATTTTAATAAATGCAATAAATTGTAAATTTTATTACAATTATTTATTTTATTTATTATCTGACTTCTTAATTAATATAGATACGGCGTTTTGTTAAATGTCTTTCAAAGCTCAGAAGAAGCAAATTGCGTGAAATAAAAATATTTACACTGTGTATGACTATATTGAATATTTACTCTGTACCGAATTAAGATGAGACTATCTTAACCAAACACTCAAATAATATTCAACATCAACCTTAAAGATAGAAAAATAACATTTATTGATAAATAACAAAAAATAAGACTCTGTACTTTACTACTTAAAAACGACTAATACACACATGAATCATTTATTAAAATGCAGGTACAATTTTGTTCTAATAAAGTAAAATAATTTTAAAATTATGATGTATGAAACTTCATCAAATGCTTTTCTTTAAGAAATTTAACTATTTTTAGATCAAAAATATTTTAGATCAAATTAAAAATATTTATTTATAATAACTAGTGCAAATAAAGACATTAAGAAGGTGATTGAATTTCTTTCCCATTTATCCTTTTTTAAATTAACATATTTCTAAAATATTGTAGGTATTTTAATACATTCTGCATGTGTAATTTTAAGTAGAGACTATATTCATCTATTTAAAATTCACATTTTTATGAGTTTGTTATATTTGATTAAATGTTTAATCTTATATATAATGAAAATATTACAATAACTAATTACAACTCTAATATACTCTAATGTAATATTTTTCAAGAATAATAAAATGTTTTAAAGAAGCTTTATTTCTAAGTGCACTTAAATTACAAAAATTCTCCAATGAATACTGAAAGGTAGAAAATTAGATGCTCTTTAGTTCATTCGTGGATATTTAAAGAAAGGTTGATAAATAATAGATTACGCTTAAAGCTTATCTATTTTTCTGTCTTTATAGTTCAAGGATTTTAAAGATTGTTGAATTTTTAAACATGAAATAAACATGTTAAAAACTTGTTTCTAACATGAACATTTTTAACATGAATTACCATTTTTAAACACTACTTGAATCAAACCAAATATATAATTATAAAAATTTTTTGTTAATTTTCAATATTGAAATTATTCAAAATTTAGTGAATTGAGTAAAATTCTATTAAGAAATCTCTATTAAAATTTCTTCTAATACATATTTTCATAAAATAATTTAATTACTGCTTGAAATGAATTTTTTTGAGAACTGAAAATATTTATTGAAAAAAAATTACCATTTTCACACAATTACTGACATAAATTTGCTATTTGTAGAACATAAAAAAATTACTATGCTTAAAACATAAAAATAAACTATACTTTTACACACACAATTGAGCTGTGTGTGTAAATTTGAGAAGTTCAAAATTAGTAACTGAGATCAAAATTATTGATTTCAAAATCACGCATAGTATTCTTTTCTGAAGAATGTATAATATTTATTTCAATCATCTAGAGTCTCTTCAAATGTTCTCCAGTGAATTGAAACTAAAAGAAACATAATCCTGAAAGAAATTACATGACCGCTTTCGAAGCAACACAGAAACTTCTGAAATTTGATCCAAAATACACGGAGATACTTTTCAACTTAAGTTCTCTATAGTGAAAATAAATTAAAATAAAAAAACATTAATCATTCTGAGTAAGATGTGTAATTAATGACATTCATTAAGACAAACAAATTATAGACTAATAGCGGAAAGGACAGAGTTAATTTCATCAGATTTCATATAGTAAGATAATAAATGGACCAAAATGTACACTCAATGCACTATTTTGGTAATTACTTCTTATTTAAATAAATTTTTGTTCTCCAAAAGTTAAGATACATCCAGTTTTTAGTGTCAAATGAATGTAAAACAAATTAATATAAAAGCAGGAAATTTGAAACTATAAGGCTTTAAATGGTTTTTAATAAATATTTAAATAGTGTTCTGGAATTTTGCATAATTTTAACATCCAGCATGATATAAAAATGAAGAACTATATTTTTTTAGAGAAGTCCACTGTTTGATAAAAAAGTAAACCACATATTTTTGTTAAACATATTTAAATATAGAAGTTTAAATAAGAAATACATCCGCTTCAACTCATAAGAAATTGGAAAAGTCGACTTTTCATACTTCAAATAAATTGTCGGTCATTAGAGTGGGAAACAACACCCGTACATGGAGCAGTTCTTATTCCAATTCGTTTAACGACCTAGCTGGATGACTTCAGGTAGCCACTTACTTAATGAGGCGATCCCAAAGGTGTTCTATTGGACTAAGGTTCGAAAATCAAGATGGTCATCCCATTCATTCTAAACCTGGATAATCAACGAATATAGATAGATCACAGTGGAATGAATTCATTCCGAATGGAACCAGTAACGATTATGGTGTGACGCATGGGTCAAAGGTATCATCCTAATATTTCACATAAGTCGGATTTCCTAGAAGGAATACTTACAAATCAGTGTAACCAACCAAAAAAATTCCAGCGCAAACCATTATTCCACTTTTCCTATAACTTTTAGTAATATGATAATGGTATTATATGGTGTCTTGTTCTCTTCAAATCAGCACTCGATCTAAGTCACTATCCAAATTAAACCGGCACTCGTTTGTTAAGAGTACAGAAGATCACTTCTGTCTGATCCAGATAAAGCGATGTCTTACCCATCGTAAACGGGCACTCCTGTGTAGTTGATTAAGAGGATTACAAAGAAAAAGTGTGTCTGATTGCGCAGACAGTATAATAATACGTATTATTGTCCCTGTTCTAGTACAATGACTTGAAATAAAATTGATGCTTAATAATGATTTTTCTCCTTCAGATTGAAATAACTAAATAACTATCTTTCATTGAGATGTAGTCCATTAGCAGCATGGAATAGGTCTTCTTGATACGAAAGTGTTTTATTCAAATCTATGTCAGTGTACTTTAACTACCTTTCTTATCTAATCAGGTGAACAATATCTTCTAGACAGGAGTAATATGATTTCAATATCAATAGTTGAAGATACACGCGCACTAAATAATTCCTCTCAAATTACAAAAAGTGATATATTTCAGTTTTATTCAACTGTTATATGTGTCAAGTTATTCAAAAATTATTAATGTGTATAAATGAAATGATGGCACATTTTACCAAAAAATAGTGCATTCAAACAAATTACACATTCATAATGAAGAAAGCAATATTAAAACAATAACATCTTGGTTTAACAACTATTCTCTAACATTAATTCTCATTTTCATACTCTCATTACAAGTTGGAAATTATCCTTTTTATACAGATATACTCTGGTATTTAATTGAGTTAATTTCTATATATCAGATTTAACATTACGGAAGTGGAGTTATGGGAATTGCAATACCACTTTTCAGCAGAGCATAATTATTTCCTACGATTTTATTGAAATTGCTTAAAATCATTCGAAAGAACCATATTTCTTACCTTCATATTAATTTTTAATGGTGTGTGTCAAAATACAAGTTTTTTCTAATACTTTGAAAGCCAAAACATGTTTAAAGATAAAATTATTTATAATATTACAACTAAATATGATTACTTCAATAGAAGATATTTCACTGATATTTTGTAACGTATCATTAAATTTTATAATTTATTTATATTTTGGCGAAGACAAATGGGTTAGAATTTTATGGAGAATCTTCATTTTCTGTGATTTATATTAAAGAAACAAAATTTTATTAAATACACTTCCCCGTAACTAAAGATATTTTATCTCACTCATAATAGTTAAATGTTTTAATACAAATGATTGATACTATCTGTAACATCTTGCTTAAAAAAAAAAGTGTAAGTAATGTAAGAAATAGATAAAATCGGAAAATTTTTTTTTCCTACCTTATTTCGAAGATGTTGCATTTAACCTGCTTACTTTTTGTTTTTTCTTCATGCGCCTGCAGCTACTAACTTTAGCATCTAATTAGTAATTTTTTTTATCTTTGAAAGTTTAGTAAAATAGTAGTTTTGATGATAAATACATGCATCCTAAAATAGAAGGCTTATGAAACAAACTAATGAGTTTTTTTCTCTTTCTTCTCCATATTTTTTATCACTTTTAGATGGTATTTAGCTAGGTAAAAGAAAATATTAGCACAAGAAAAAAATACAGTTTTGGTAAAATATTGAAAAAATATTTCGATATATATATATAAATCACATTCCTGACAGATGACTTTTGCGTAATCAAATAAATTTCATTAAAAATGTATTTTGAGGGGAAGAATAAGATCTGTAAATGAATTGCAAATAGTCGTACATAAAAAAGTCTGGATCAGAAATCAGGAAAAACTAATGAAAACTTAATAGAATAAATGGAAAATAATCATTATCAGTCATTTTGTGGAATCAGGAACTGAGCAAGAAGAAATTATTACATTTTTTTTCACCTCTTCAAAAAAAAAATTAAAAAAAATCTGTACTAATGCTAATTTGAGGCAAAAATGATATACGAGTATATATTAAATTACTGTTCATGCAGCGTCTAGTGCGACATCTTTTGAGTTAAGTATTATTTTTACGAAAAAAATCACGTCCAATTTTATGCGTTTATTATAAGTTTTGTATACTTGTTTCAGACAAGTTAAGAAAATTCTAATTGCTCTTTTTCTAGAATACATAATTTTAATAAATTTCCCATCATGATATTCATAATATTTAATCTACGTAGAGCTTCTTGAAATGAAGGTTTTTAAATGTTTCACTTAAAAAACATAATTAACTAATGTAGAAGATATTTATTTAGGAAGATATAAGATAAAATTTAAATTTTGCTTTCAAAGAAAAAGTTAATATACAAAAATTACCTTACTTATCAAACAGTAAAAATGGACAGACTTTGCTGATATTTTGATTTTTCGTAATATGTATTTGAAATATATGTTATCAAATAGATATTAGCAATAGATATTAACAAGCTTATTTCTACGAATTCATTTTTCTAAGAAAAAATATATATTATTTAACTTCTGAAACTATGCTTTCAGCTTAAAACTAGGTTCATAGCTGCTTAAACCAAACTTTTTTGCCATTAATGTTTAAACTAATTCATAGATTTTAGTAGTGATTATCCATTAATCGCGTGGATGCAACAGGCTTTTGTGCATGACGTAATTCTGGATCTCAGAATCAACACTTGGAGACATTTGGAATCAAGGATGTGGGACTTTTGCACAAATATCTTACAAATTATACTTCAAAAAAATCACGAGAAAGTTATTTATTTTAATTTACCAAAGTTATTTATTTTAATGTACCAAAGTTACTTATTTTAATTCACGAAAATTATTTATTTTAATTTTCCAAAGTTATTTATTTTAATTTGCCACTTATTCATAGTTTTTTAATATCTTAATTAATATTTTGATACTTTTTAACATTGAGTTCTTGTAACCTGTCAATACTTTTTGAAAAAAATTTAATGGAGATAAGATATTTGAGAAAATTCAGAGATAAAACAAAAAGAATAAAAAAAAGTAAAAATGTTCTACACAAAGTTTAGCAAAGAACACATTTAGCCACCTAAGGTGCACTTTTTTTTAAAATTATTATTAAATCACTCAAGTAAATATAAGAATTAAAGCAAACGATGGAATATAGAGAAATGAACTATAGTAAACTTTTCCAATATTAAAATTAAAAGAAACATTAAATTGTTAAATTTGATGTATTTAAGATAAATGTAATAAAAGTTAAAGCAAATGATAAATTATTAAAATGAATATTAAATCAACTACATGTAATTAAACTTAAAGCAAACGATACATTATTAAAATGAATATATTTAAGGTAAACGTAATTAAAACTATAGCAAACGAAAAAATAATTTTAAATATGATCTGGTACGCCAAAATGCTTCACATAAAACAATAGCCTCTAAGTTGACTAATGAAAACTCATGGTATGTGTAAATAATGCAATTCAAAAGTATTATTTGCTCAAGTATTAAACAAAGATATTTCACTAAAAGAAGCGTATATTACAAGTGTTCATTAAAAGTGTTATATTTATCGTTTTATTACGAGTGTTCATTAAAAGTGTTATATTTATCGTTTTAAAAATAAGAAGTTCTTTCTTAAATTAGATGAAAAACAGTCCCATGCACTCATTTTCCCATATTTATTTGAAAACTTAACATTCTAGAAATGATACGTGGTTTAGAATATTTTAAAGTAATTACATGAGGATAACCATGATTTAGAATAAATAATATGATAATTACTCTAAATCATGGGTCTCCAAAGTCCGGCTAGCAAGCACCACCAAATAATGAACACAATAACTGACATACATAATGAAATTGAACATTATAATTATAATTATTGAAATGACATTTCTTACCAAAAACTTACAATAAATTACATACAAAAGGAATTCACATGACTAAATTAACATTATAATTATATTAAAGGAGATTTATAAAGCTGTAACCTTCCATTGACTACTGTTTGTAATTATGGATAAAGTTTACATATCATTAGAGACTTCACATAATCATCAGTTAATATAAACTTATTTTTGCATTACATTTTGGAGAATAATTTTCCCCTAAATAAGTAGTTTCGAAAGCCGAATAAAGCATTACCAAATTTGTACAATTAATTAAACTGTATGAATGGAAGATAAAATTCCAAAACTGATGAGTTTAAATTTTCTTAAAAAAATATTGCAGCACGGTAACTTCAATTTGATGTTCTGGGGTAAGGGTGTCTATGTCAGCATTAAAAGGATTTCGAAAACTCTTGATGTGTAGCTTATCAATTGCATCCTAATCTGAAAACCGAGCATCAAAATGTATTTTTAAAGCATTGAAAATTTCATTTGTAAAATCTACTGGAAATTGTATCTCAGTCTGCTGACTAAATAATTAGCATATATTAAAATGCGTGAAGTCTTTTTTTACTCAATTAGTATTGATGTAAAGTGTAAGATCTTAAATGTATAAATCAGGTATGAGAGAGTAAGATCTTCATACAAATGTGCAAATTAAGGATCGAAAGTTTTCTCTGCGTAATTTCAAATTCAAGCCATATGTTTAGTTAAATCAGTATAAAATGATAACTGCCACAACCACTCATTGTTTTATAACTCAGCCAGAAGACATTTCCTTTTGTAAGAAAAAATTCAATTATTGCTCAAAGCTCCAAAAATCGCGTTAGAACTATTCCGTAGGTAAGCATATTGTGATGAATCATCTTTTCCAGTTTCTTCAACAAACTCGCTTTGTTAAATATTATTGACGTGTTTTAATACAATTAACATCTGATACGATTGGCTTCAAAATATCTGACGTATCCAAGGATTTTCTACGTAAAGACTGTTGATGAATGAGGCAACGTACGATAAATTATTTTAAGCAGCCGTTCATTTTCTAAATTTGATATGAGAGCAATTATACCTTAATTTTTCCCACACATGTTTTTTGAAATTTTCAATAGCTACACACTTCAAGTTTAACCACAGAGGATTTTTTTCTCTATACCATTTCCAACTCCTTCAAAAATATCTCCAGTGGTGTGGACGTGAATGCAGTGAAAGCTAAGAAACTTTCAATTTACTTAATAATTTTTAGATATTCCTTGAATTAAAAGTAACACCTAAGCAGTATCTAACAGGTCTGTTGATTCATTCACAGACAAAGAGAACACTCTAAGTACCTATTTTTGTCAGACAATTGAGTTAATATATTTTCAATATCATCAACACTTATAGATACAGAGATAACAAACCGATGTTTTTAAATAAAGTGGCTCTTTCTAGACACATTTCCAGTGCTGTAGCAATCATGCAATACCTCATTAATTCGCCGTCAGTAAATGGTCTCCCGTGATTCGCTATTAAAAGTGACACGCGGAAATTAACATGAATATGATTTTCTTGTTCAGCATTTACTTTGTTAAACAATATTTTCAGAGACTTCAATCTGCATTTTAAAGATTAATACTTTTCTTTTAGGCTTTCTTGAGATTAGAAGTAATTGTGAGAAAATTTCATCCCATATTGATATTTTATAATATATATATATATATATATATATATATATATTACTCAAAATTTGAAACTGTAAAACTCGAACTCACGCAAGAAATTTAGCTTGAAATGAATTTAAGACGTTCTGTAAGGTTGATGTTTACGAGGCAGTTTCTATTATTGAATGTGGATGAAAGCTGAATTTCTATTTGTAGTAAAAGAAATCTATAATGGTGGCCGCCTTTTGTGTGGCTGAAGAATTTTTGAGTTCTTAGATGAAGTAGAAGAAAGCTGCTATTCTGAAATCTCCTGTTTTTATACCAAGCGTTCTCGGCTCGGTGTGCTAAATATATTCGAAAACACTCGTATCTTCTAGACAAGTGATCACTCTGCATGATCTTTGAAGAAACTATTGTACCTTTGTTACCCGCTGCAAGATAGTGTTGTATACTTCGACAAACAATAAATGATGTGTTTGCACTATTCACTCACTCCCTATGAGATGGTGCTGAACTATTGTAATTTTTTCCACATCCTGCACTTCATTTCTATATTCACAAGATGGTATCGCTGTACATTTAGCACTGTAGTAACAATCTGCAACACACAGCGGATCGGCTTTCTGCGCCTTAATGATATTCTCTTCATACTTGTTCATAAAAAGGAACTGAACTTTCAAACGGTGCAGAATGTAACCCTGCCCTTTGAAACATACTTATCTCACTTGTACCTCACTCACTTTGAAATATGCTAATGTTTCAGAATGACAGTATGTTGGTATGATAAGCCTAATAGATCCTGGTCCTTGGGACTTGTGAAGGAGTCAATTAATCTTAGGTTAAAAAGTTTAGAGACCTTTGCTCAAGATCAATTACTAATCAGAGTTTAAAGGTCAATTTTATTGAGATACTTAAGTTCCTACACTTATCCACTTAGGTATCCGGTAAAAGAAATAAAAATATATTTACAATAACATGGGAAATTTCACAGTTTTAATAAAATACTATTTTGCGTTCCTTTTATCCCCTTGAAATCATTTACGATCTGATGCATATCCCTTAGAGCGTAGAAATGTTAGCATTTTTAATTCCAAGTCCCATTAAATAGTTTTTTGAATCAGCACTAAATCAATATAAGCACTAAAAACCTTTAATTGATCAACAATTCTCAAGATAACCTGCGATCATTTTATGTGTTTATAATTATCTCATTCATCTTATGTACTCCGGTGATCCTTAATGACTATGTAACGGTTAATAAATAATTTTAGAAAAGGGGATTAAATTTTTCCTTTCACAAAGAGTCTGTTTGAATTAATCTCTATAATACTGAATTAAACTTATTTTTAGGCCCATTTATCATTTTATGATAAGATCTGTCCAAACTAGCTCCCTTATTCCTTTAAGAGCTCTAACTAAATAAAGCTTAGGAAAGAACAAATCTCTCACACACAAACATTGCCAAGTTCATTACTTGAGTCCCTGAAGTTATTAGTTTCAAATCCTTTTTCCCTCAAAGGATTACATTAACTACGCATTTGGAGCAAAATCAATGACTCCACGGTACACATTCTTTATTAGTTGTAACGATGTTTGTTTAGTTATCTTCTTATATTTTGCATAGAGTTAAAAGTAAGCCTAGACTGAATTGGGGATCACCGTTTAGTTTTCTTTTCCTATTCTTTTTTTTAATTGAATTCTTTCGCTAACATTTGATGAGGTTTTATTTTCAGTTACTTTGTTTTTGCAAACATGATTTTATTCTGTGTTATCGATTCTATTTCTTTCTGCGAGAACACGTTCCTATCTCGTTTCTGTAAATACATAAATAATAATAAAAAAATAAACCACATTTTCTAATTTAGCTATAGCAGTTGGAAGAAAGGTTAATACTGAGAATTACACTACTCTTTAAAGAGAAATATCACCTACAAGCACTGTGTTGCCACTCGCTTTTTCAAACAGGAATATTTTAGGATAATTTCAAGTTTCGTTTAACTTTTTATCCACAACTTACATATTATACGAGTGGTTTAATTATTTCGAATAAATAACCGAATCACCTTTATAAAGTTTATTTTGCACATTAATTCATTATGATTAACATAATGCGATAAATTACAGTTACTAATGTTGATTTATTTGGTTTCAGAAATTCGTAGGTTGAAGTAACCTTGTGACATTCAGCTATACGCGGTTTCTTTTCACTAACCTTGGGACTTTTAATTGAGATTGATTGCTTTTGCTAAACAACCTTTGCCCAACCAAAAATGAAATGTGAATATACAGATAGAAAGCAGGTAGAAATGAAGTGAAGTGGGAGAGTTGGGAAATATATAAACTCCGACTGAAAGTCGCGAAAGAAAAGCTGAAGGAGAAGTTATAGAGAGGCTGAAGGAGAAGTGGAAAGAGAAGTTGAAATAGGTGATTAGATTAAAGATTGTTGCAAGAGGTATAGTTGCTACTATTTTCAACAGTTGATCCAGAGTCTGAGTTGCAGTCGAGGAAGGATTAGTGGTAAGAGTCTATTAGATTACTATTGGTGGACTGAGTTTGGTTAATAGAAACCTTCCCCAGGAGAGCATATATAGTTGTTGTTATAGTAAATAGAAGTTAGTAAATTCCGTAAATATTGTTCTAGTGTCTCTCTGATTGATTATCGTGTCTTAGTGTTCAGTAATTGAATCTAGTTATGGCACAAGAGACAGCCCGGGTCGAGCAGGCGTCACAACCTGCAATATGGAGAAGATTTTAATCTGTCTAAATCAGCAATGACACTCTTCGAACAGTCAAGAAACGCTGGAAGAGATATGTCACTCTAGATTGCAATTATGTAAATAAATTTTAAGAATAATAAATAAAAAACAAGTTTTTATCCCTCTATAATTTCAATAATAATTAAAACTGTAGGATATACCTTGATAATAATTAAAACTTTACGATACTGTAAATATCCACGGCTTTCTCAAATCAAATAAATCAACATTTTTGCAACTAAAACGTTATTTGAAATTATAATTTACAATATTATGTACATAAAGATCAATTAAAAAGTGGAATAAATTCCTATATATATATATAATTTCTTAGTAATAATTAAAATTATTTGATACCCCTTCGTACTTTTCTGTAACTTTTTAAGTTATTTTGCTTATTTAAAAATTTTGCTTGCTTTTCATCTAATTCTCAAGTTCAGAGCCTGTTAATTGCTTAGTTTCTAAACAAAAATAGCTGATCTAGTTTTATTCTGAATTGTTTCAGACCGAGATCTTAAGAGCTCTATAATAAAAAATATTAAAATTTAAATTATTGCCGGACGGAAATGAAGGTCAACGTACAGTTTTCTTTTCAGATGTGTATAACTGAAATTCAATTGTTTTGAGTGAACTTTGAGAGGTTCTCTTTTATATTTGATTGCTTCATTTTGTAAGCATGATTATATTCTATTCTATAGAATATATTTCTTCTAGAGAGATCAAATGATTTTTTTTATGTCAATGTACATAGAGATTAAATGAGCCTCAGTTTCTAATTTAAAAAAGATGGATGTGAATTTCACAATCCCACATGAGAAAAAATATCACCAACTACAATTTTAGTTATGCGGATTTAATTTGAATTCCAAAGATTTTATATTTAGGATAATTGCTGGCTTTGTGAATTACTTAGCAAAAAATTACATTTCTTACTATTTTTTTCTGTCTTATTTTATGTTCTTATGTTTATTTGAAGCTCACTCTTGTACCTGCTGTCATGCTAAGGTTTTCTTTTGCTTAACTAACAATTCTAAGTACCTAATGTTTTACGGAGGCCAATTGATATTGAAATTTTAAGTGCTAATTTTAGTGTCTTTCTCTCACTGACGAATTCAGAACATAAAAGAAACACATGTTCAACATTTTGCTCGCCACCAACGCTGCAATCACAGGTAGTCACTGGATCAAAATTACATTTATTGAGGTAACTTTTAAAGTTTCCGTGACAGGTGAGGAATTGGTTGATTTTGAAATTGGTGAAAAAAGGGCAGCATGACAAACTGATTTTAATGGAAGTGATAAATCTCTTTATTAAGGTCCCTTTGTTTGAGCTGGAGCATCTCTGGTTCCAATACTTCTCATGTTGACATTTACTTTTACTTTACATCTCTAACTGAGATTCTATGAAAGAATTTATCATTAATTTAAAAATTACTGTGTGTGTGTGTAGCTATGTAAAAACTCTGGAACTCCATAAGTTACTTAAGCTAAGATCAGATCTCATATATTTAGACTATTTTCGAAAATTCAAATGGTGCGGTTCATATGTTGCAAAGGGAAGAGTAACATGTTAAGAATAAGACGTAGAAAAGCATAATAAATTTCTAATATTTTGGAAAACAAACTTTAATATTTATTTGTAAGAAATCAGGTATTGTAAACATTTGATAATATTAGTTTGAAAAGGTAATTTCTCCACCAGAAAAGTTTCAGTTGTAGTTTAGGAAACTTTATATCTGTTAATTAATTAATTAATTATTTCAAGTGACTTAGAAATAGTTTAATCCAGACTATATTTAAAGTATCTGATGAAAACTATCTGGCAAATACAGTTTTATTTTCAATTTACGTAAACTAAAATACATCAGCTCTTTTATTCAAGTGATATTATCATATAATAAAATTTCTAACAGGATCCCTATGGGGGATGTGATGGATCAACTTTAAATATTACGTATAAGACTTTTATCCTACCTTTAATTACTTACTGAAGTAAAACATTCATTAATGCAGGTAATCAAGTTTTGAGAAAATTATAACTTTTATAAAAGCACTGAATATCATGACTGTATCATTACTGTAGCTGAATATCATTAATGTAGTCGTCAAATCAAGACCGATTGACACTATGCTTTTAATGATAAACAATAAGCCCATTAAAGATATCATTGAAGAAAAGATTCTGATTCTTTATGAGAAAATAATTAGATCTGGAAATCTTTCCTGGATTAATTATCCAACAAATACTAGAAACCTTAAAACTAAAAAATGGTTTCGTTTGATTTATCCGGGATGTCAGGCGGAAATTTGTACTGTCAGATGATATGCAAAAGGTTGCAAAGCCATCTAATCCCCTTGTTATAGTTCACATTAAAGCAGACCTCTGTTTATCAGATGTACTTCTTAAAGGAACAACTCTGCAGAGAATTTGAGGCAAAAGGATCTTAAAAGGATTGACATAAAGTATCCAGAATCTGAATAGTTGCGTGTTCACATGAATGGCTTCTTTTATGATATTACAACTACCGCATGTGTGTGTTCAGGAGTCTTTTCGAACTTGTTTTCCTTCTATGCTTCAGCAGGAAAATATCGAACACCTTTTAATGGAGAAGTGAAGACTATTCAAATTGCTCTGAAATATTTGTTGGTTTTGGGGGTTAAATTTGAAATAGTAGTCTTATTTTCGGATAACCAAAGCCGTAATTTAGGTCATTAGTACAAATAGCCCACCCTCATCAGTAGAAATATTCCACTGTCTGCAGTATTTGAGGTAGATGTATTTAAGGAAGAAACGTGTGGTGCTTCAATATATACCTGGCAATTGTGATATTTTGGGAATTAACAAGCTGACGGTTTTACAAAAAGGGTTCGTAGCTATTTCAAACAAAACTTTCGTAACTTTCATTCCGCTTAGTAAGTCTACAAATCAAGTAAATAATTGATACAATTTTTGAATCACTGATTTGTGATAAGGTAAAATTGAAGCATTAGAGAATGGAAGATCTCTTGTCAATTCTCTGTAGTCCACTGCGGCAAGCTGTCACGCTATTCCGTCTTCTGATGGTTATAACAGCTTGCAGAGCATTTCTATCACATTGGAATCCTTACTACCCTTGATTGCCCTCTCTATAACCCGGCAGATCCAGTGAATAGAGCATACCACCGTCGATTTGCATCACTTTGAGGCGACTCGGAAACTACGCTTTACTGGAGAGCTAGTGAATTTTCGAGGCAATGATTTCAGTCACTTCTTTTATCTGTTCTATTTTTTATATTTGTATTTGGCTTGCCTTGGACACATGGAAGAAAACAATGAATGTATACTTTATTTTGATTTTAAAAAAATTTAATACATCAAGAAAAATTAAATAATGATTAATGTTATAGTTCTGAAAAATTATTTTAGTTGTCCAATTTAAATATAAATTTCACAAGCAAAATAGGCAAATTACTATCTCATCATTTTGAAAAATTGTGGTAACCTTTTCAGAATATGCTCATACTATTCCAATAGGATTCAACGCTCTACATATTTCGAATAAAATGAAATATACATAGATATGATTGCAACTAAAAATTTAAATGTTAAAAATAAAATTAAATTGTTTTTCATCTTCAGGCCTGATTTGGTGTAATCAAGACAATATATCTGAATCACTTGATTGTTTTAAATTACATACGCTGCGAATTTAAATATTAATTGAATACAATTCTGTGACAAATAATTCTAACGGATAATATATAATTTTTTAATATAAAGAACGAATGCACAGGGCTATTTCGTATAGTTTAATCATTCATAAATGCTAATACTTATGCTTTTATTTAGTAATATTTAATTTCAGAGCTTAAGGAAGAGAATCAAATTTTATTATTTACTGTTATAAGGGGCTAATTTAAATATGATTATATAAATGACTTCGAACCAAAAAATTCCTTTTTTATTGAAAAATTTTGTTAAATCTCCTTAATTTAAGCATATAAATTTGTTTTATTAATTTATTGTTTTCTTAAAGATTTTAAAAAGTAAAATGTATTTTAATTAAGATCTCACTATACATTATTTTTAATTTCTTTTTCTTATCTTCTCAAATTTTTTTTTTTTAAATTTACTTTTTTCCTTCAATATCCACACCTTAAAATTAATTCATTCTCCCAAGCATGAAAGAGAAATAATTAAAATAATTTTCCACCGCAAAATTTTCATCTTTTCTTTCTTTCAGATCATGTTAAATTGCATAGAAAACAAGAATTCAATTATCTTGTTTCTGTTTGAAACTGCCTCAAAAATCTTGTGTGTTTGTTTCCAACTCTGTTACCTGCCAGTTTCAGGAAAAATTACATTTTCTCCCCAATTTAGAATTCTTCTTCGAAAAGTCGGAATTGGGTAGAAAGGTACATCACTTCTCTTTTCCATGTCAGCATTGGAACTTTAAAAAGATTTTTATTCATCTCAACGATCGAAAGACGGGAAATTGGTGATCTGAATTCCCCATGGAGATATTCCGGTGGGACGTGTTTCCATAAAGAATTTAAGTGATGTCTCTAGATGCGCTTGCTAACATTCATTTCAGAGAAGAGGAGGTAACATTTACTTTAACTGTGAATTATTGTAACTGAAATAAATATGATAATAAATTAATCAAAGATTCTATGTATAAATAGTAATAAAGTTTCAAAAGTTTTATCTCAGTTGTTTTCGATACTTAAATTTACAATAAAATATTTGATGATAGAAAATATAATAGAATCATACGTTTTTTTGGGGGTGGAGGGGCTCTTAAATGTAAAATACCTAGCTTACTATGAATTATGAAGTTATCATAAATACATGTTCCTTTTTTAAAAATTTAATTCTTTAAATCTTATATTAAGTATGTAAATTATCAATGATTCACTTTTTTGAAGAATTATTTTCATTCAAGTTAAATCTTAAAGTATTTTTCTAATTGTTATTCCTATTCTTATCCAGAAACGTTCCTTATTTTAAGGAAACTTTTATAAAATATCTGCAAACAATTTTTTTACAAAACTCTTAAACCCGCATGTTATTTATATACGTATCTCAAACAGTAAAAATCGTCTGTTTCATAAAATAATTCATTTTGAGAAATGACAATGAAAGAGAAGAGATTAATTGAAAAACATTATTTTTATTGTTAGTTCTAGTGCTTTGTAAAGAAGCAAATCATAACTTTTGAGATTGTTGAACATTATTACTTTCTGTTCTTTCTTGACATTATCAAACTTTTTTTACGAAACACTATAATAAGACATTTTTGTGCAAAAGGAAGACTACTCGCAAAATTTAAAATAGTATTTATATTATATATATATATATATATATATATATATATATATATATATATATATATACTAGTTTCCAAAATTAAGGAAAATCATAAGAATACCGATAGATCTTTCAAAAGTAAGCCAATCCTTATTAAATTTTAATGTATTTTGAAATAATAGATGCTAAATAAAAAAAACAATATGCAAATTAGTGATGCTGCAATCGAAATGCATTAGACTTGAAGGGCAGAAAAATACATACTAGTTAATAAGACTGTAGATATTGCTACGATAGTAAGATAAGAAATCTTGGATAGCAAATTCATTACAATGCTACTGTGACACCAGAAATCAGTAGTGTTAGAACGGAGGAGTTCCGGATGACGATTACGGATCTGTAAATACCAAGCGTTGTATTAAATTTGTGAGAAAACTATGTAAAAGCTCAATATTAAATATAAGATTAACCTCTGAATTAGAAAAGCGTGTGTGATCAGTCCTGGAGCTTTTTGAAGGCACTGTTTATTAGGGAAGACAACATATCTCTGATACATTTCAAAAATCTTAATAAAATCTACTAAATGGCTTATGACATGGGACATAGAATCCAATTTTTCCCGCCTTGAAAAGTTTGTTTATATGAATAAAAAATTAGTTTCAAATTTTGTCAATAGTTGGTGCTGCTGGTATAGATGAATTCAGTTGATATTGGTGTTTCATTTGAAAAAATTATGTTCGGAATTGTAAATCTGAAACACAGATTCGAGGTTACATTGAATTATGAAAATTATGGGTTATACTTATAAATAATATCTTTTTTCACAAATATTGCTCGTTTACCTCTATAAAAGAAATGCTCTGATTTTTTATGTTGAGTTTTGTTTCTGCTACGATATAACGCCACCTATAGACGAAAATCGAAATTTTTAATTTTATGTGCAAAAACAAAAAAATTTTCATCGTCGGTAACATTGTGGCTTAAACTGCATCTTATGCTAATTAGTTGACTTCATATTAAATTTTAAAATGTGCCAGAGATTTTTGATCCAAACTGTATATTTAATTATCCAAACTGCTTAAAACAATTTTTGTAAAAGCTTTAATAGCAAATCACGATTTTTCTTTATTTTATCTCTAAATTATTATTTTAAATACCTTCCAACTCAAAATCAATTAAGAAATTATTTCCAATATTTTTCTATTTTGCGTTGCTCAAAGAATTTCAAAAATTATATGACAAATTCTTAATATTAAAACTACGTTTTTTTGCAATTTAAAGAACTTGCCTACTTATTTATATTTTATACATTTAAGAACATTATGTTGTTCCTATAACTACATTATACTTAAGGCAAAGAAATATGCAAAAAAATACTAGGGAATAATTGAGATTTCATTGAGATATCATAACCAGAAAAAAAGATACTATTTTTTTTTTTTTTTTTTTTTGGTGATTTTTTTACCTTAAAAGTCATTTACTTGAAAAATGACTCTCCTTTATTCTGTCTTCTAACGATTAAAAAGGTCAGCCGACTTATTTCAGATCATTTATTTTTCTATGAAAATACGTTAAAGAAGCAGTTTGAGTGATTAAGTGATTAACTGATTCAAAGGTAGAAAGACTTAAATAATTAGTTTATCTCTTTTTGCTTTTCCGGAGAAGGCATTATGTTACTAAAACATAAAGACATATTGAAATCAGCAAAAATATTACTTTCGAGTACGTTTCATTCCATATATTTTAACTATATATTATTAATTCTTAACATAGCCTATGACAACTTTTTTTCATCAATATTGCTTTTGTCTTTTTAGTGATTTCAATGTTCTTCGGTAGTAAATTTAGTGACTACTAATTGTGAATAATAATTGAGTATGTTAAAAAAAACATCATGTATACATGATGTTTATTTTAACATAATCATACTCATAAATAGTATGCATATTTTTAGAGATTTCTGTAGTGTTTTCAAATGGACTGAGGCATAGTTGTTTGACTTGTGTTGCATTAAGTTTCAAATAATTCTAGATCCCTTTCAGAGACTAAATGATGCAGTTCAAATATCATTTCTAGCAAAGATACAAGAAATTGATGTAATGTTTATTCTGAAACTCAAGCAAGAAATTTTAAAATACAAGTCTTAAAAAAATATACTTGTTATTTTCAATAAAATATTTTGTAAGGATAAAACTTTAAAAAGATTAATGATTTGAGTTAAATTTAATTTAAATCTTCTAATTTTTCTCGTGCTTTAACGCTTTTAGTAGGAAGCTCATCTTATTTTCTTATGCAAATTTTTTGAACTTCTAATTTATGGAATCAGGCATTATAAATTTACATAAATCATAAGTCTCTCACGGTTTCACAATTTTAAGGAGATTTCCTTATAGACTTTTTGTCTCCGCCCAAAATGCAGAAGTATCCCTAAATCTAATACCACAAGATCTGAAGAAATCCTCACATATAAATCAAAGCACGGAAAATTCTGTGCTCTTCCGCTTTAGCCACAAAGTCAAAAAAACACATCAAACGTCCGCTTTTTCATGATGTAACTATTATTGTTCTTCTGGCTCAGTCACGGAAGAAAGTAAATATAATTTAACCCCTGCACCCATCACACACACAATACCACGATGTAATTGCTTCTTTTTTGTCTTATATTAATAAATTTATACTTTCAATTACTTAAAGTTCCTCCATAGTGCCATGAATGAATAACTTTTTCAACAGTGACTGCTTAAAATTTTTTGTATAACATATATATATATATATATATATATATACACTCTATAACAAAAAAAGCACCAAGAAGGAGTTGTGCGATTGTAATGAAGTTTCGTATGCAAAAAATTTCGGACCGAATATGCATATGATTAAGATTTAGTGTCCAATGATTGAATAGCTGGAGCTACAGCGCATCGGAACTGCGCACTCAGCAGGTGTGCATAAGAAACGATTCTCAAGCTGATGCTCAAATTTTATATTGCATTGTGATTTAGGATACCTTTCAAGACTGAAAAAATACGTCTCCGCAGGATTTGAGCACATTATGAGCAACTGTCAGAGTTTGAAGGTGATCGTATTATTGGATTGAAAGAGGCAGGATCGACAAATCGCAGAATCGCTCGTCATATGGGTCGCAACGATGCGCCGATTAGAAGATGCTGGCTAGAATGGGTGAACAATAGCAGATATCGTTGTCATGATAGTAACGGTCGTTCTAGAGTCACAGCAGATCAGGAGGACAAAGTGATTGCCATATGAGCTGTCACAGGGCCTGATTCATCGTTATCAAACCTGAGACGTGCGACCCGCACACGAGTGTCCACCATGACCTTTCACAGACGGTTGATAGAGCGAAATCTACGCTCGTACTGACCACTACGCCACCTGCCACTCACGTCTGCCAACTGTCGAGATAGATTATAGTGTGCTTGGTTCGATCATATTGGAATTATGCTGACTGGAGATGTATATTGCTTAGGGACGAATCCCGCTTCCAGTTGTATGTGACGATCATCGAAGATGTGTCTGGAGATACCCGGGGACGATTCTGCTTTCACTATTGCAAATCACACAGGCTCTCAACCAGGAGTTATGTTGCCATTTCCCTTGCTAGCCGGACCCTTTTATTTGTCATTAGAGGCACACTTACAGCACAGCGGTACGTCGACGACATTCTGTGACCTATATTGCTATTTATCAGCAAGATAATGCCACACCACATACGGCACGTGTTGCTACGAAATGTCTTACAGCTTTTTCAAACACTTTCTTTGTCAGCCAAATAGTCAGGTCTCTCTCCAATCGAGCATGTTTGGGATATGACGGGAAGGTGACAGCACCTTAGGGAATGTTGATGACCTCGCCCGACAATTGGAGTAAATTTTACAAGAAATACCGCAAGAGACCATCAAGGAGCTTTATCACTGTATGTCACGTCGTGTGGCAGCTTGCATCCAGGCTAGATATGGGCCAACACCTTACTGAGCTCGTTATTTTTTAACTATGTAACTTTGAAATAAATCATTCAATTTTTATAAAAATTTTAATCATTTTCTACTATGTGCATTATTTTCCTATCCACGATTTTTTGTCTCCATCGAACAACTCCTTCTTGTTGCGTCGGTTTTCTTTTTTTTGTTACAGAATGTATGTATATATATATAAACATAAATTAGTAATTAAAAATTAAGGACGAAGTCGAATAATTTGCATATCTGTGGAACGAAGAGACAGAGAGGACTGACAGAACAGTCGAGAGATCAAATAGGATTAGGATGATTAATTAGGGTGATGTACCTTAGCACATGTGCAGATATGCAGTTAGACGTAATGCAGGAGTGTCGAAGTGAAATAAAGCACGTAGGCGGTGTAAACTCTGAATTTCTGATATAACGATTGCTCAGTGTATATCAGATTGAACGACGACGAGTTGCTGCCTCAGTGTGAAATGTAAAACAATCAATCTGTTAAACGGCATCTGGATGATTATACTCGAGGTCGAATCATTGGAAAGATAGAAGATGTTCGAAGTGTGACAAGTTTAGCTCCGAGGTTCGTAGCATCGTTTCACGATTTTGAAGGGAATTTCAAATTACAGGAATAGCACTCCGACGGTTCCTCAGTGGTCTTCTACGAGTAACTACGCCAGCGGAAGACCAGTATAATGCTCTACTAGCCAGAAGTAACAGGGAGCAGAATATGGGAAAAATCGCTGGACATATGGTATAAGTATACATATGGTATGTCACGTTTTACTGCGGCAAAGAGTCTACACAATAATGGTCTTTTTGCTATATAGTGGTCGTCAGTACTGTATGTACCTTTAACGGCTGCTTATAAGAGAAGATGTTTTCTGTGGGGCCGGTAATACCAGAATTGGGTAGATAATCAAGGGGTCGAGTACTTTGTAGGGATAAGAACAAGTTAATCTGTGTAGAGGTTCTGGACACATATACACCTCGAGAGAGCGGAGAACCCGCAATAACCCTTACAACTACTTCGAAAGAGACTGTCTTGAAGGTAATGGTGTGCTTATTTGGGGAAGTATCATGATTGGTGTCCGAAGGAGACAATATCATGATTGGTGTCCGATGATGCAACTTTCACAACTTTCACAAAGGAAGTTCAGTCACCGGGGCTCGCTATAATAAAGAGATTCTCCTTCGGTATATGGGTCATTATAAAGGCACTACGGGTCTGCCGTTCCTTTTCATGTACGACAATACATCTACACATCGCACAGTATCTGTTGAAGAGCTCTTATACCCTGAGAGTATTGAGAGCATGGATTGACCAGCAAGGTCTCCTGATCTAAATCCCGTTCAGCGTGTGTGGGACTTTCTAAGGAGACTCTTCGTAGTACGTAAAAATCGCAAGTAACGATTCCAGTGCTCCGATTGGTGGAACAAGGTGAATAAGTACAGTGCTACAACAACTCATTAACAACCTCATACTCACCATTGCCAGACGATGTGAAACCTGTACAACAGTCTGGGGAGATCATATTCTCTTCTTAAGACTGGATATTTCTCGCTAGACATCTGCCACATGGATATTTCAGGATTCAGTAACATTGTGCTTCATGTTACTTTTTCAATGAAGTTCCTTTTTATCCTCTTTATTTCTCTTTTGGAAAGTTTTCCCACATTACTCATTTTCTTATGTCTCGGGAATCTTATGGTATCATTGATTTGGAAAACTTTTGCACAACGTTATATTGAAAAAATTATCACGTCCTTAATTTTTGCACACCATTGTTTATATATAATATATATACCGGGTGTCCATAATTAAACGATCCTACTTCAAAATCGTCTGCAGACGAAACTATTGTTCAGAAAGTTGTAAAATTCTGTGTAAGACATAAGGAAGGGATGGGAATTTGTTTGAGCGAATTAAAACATTAGTTCAAAATTTCGCCACTAGAGGGCACTTTTGAATGAAGGCCACATTTATTACCAGTTTTCTATTTGTATTTTATCGCTTTTTTATCAATAGGACACGATAATACAATAACTGATACTCATTAAAAAACACAATCTCTAAAATGAACTGCAAACTTTAATTAAACTTCTTCGATGACTAATTTTCAAAGGATTTACACGAAGGAAGACTAAAATATGTAAATTTTTTCGACGTCACACAGCAACTGTTATAAAAGCAATAAACGTTCACGGGAGATTAGTTTATTTTCAGTGTGCTCGGTATTGCTAATCCGAATGTCATTACGTTTACCAGATAGAGCGTTGTTAGTAAAGTTATTCTATCAAAACGATAATTCCGCAATAGTTGCTCTACGGAAATTTCAGACTTTAAAGGGGATGCGAAAAGGTCCATTGACTGCTACAAATCTTCGATTAATGGTAACCAAATTAGAAGAAACAGGATCGTTGAATGTTCGTTCTGGAAGAGGAAGAAAACCTGTTTCTGTGGAAGCAATAGAGAAAGTTGCACTTCAGGTGAAAGAGGACAAAGCATCCAACGTGCAGGCTAGTACAAGTGTTCGCCGTGTGGCAGAAGCATTGGACTGTCTCGTTCAACTGTCCAGAAGATCATGCGAAACATCCTCCGTTACTATCCATACAAGCTTCAACTTGTGCAGGAATTGCTTCCACATGATTTCGAGACTCGACACCTGTTCTCACTGCAGTTTCTTGCTCATCTGGAAGTTGATCCAGAATGACCTTGGAATATCCTCTGAACAGACGAAGCACACTTTCATTTGGACGGTTCGGTGAATACTCCCAACTGCCGAATTTGGGAAACAGACAATCCGCCTTCCACCTTACAAGTTCCACTACACTCACCAAAAATAACGGTGTGGTGTGGGTTTTCCGCGTCTTTTATTCTTGACTCGTATCTTTTCGAGGAATTAGGTGCTGGAGGTCCTGTAACATGTTCTATCACTGGACAATGATATGCATCGTTATTACGGAATAAAATTATTCCGGATCTGCAAGCACGGCAGTGCCTTTCACGCATAATTTTTATGCAAGATGGAGCTCCTCCACACATTACACGTTGTGTTAAGGACGTTCTCAAACATTACTTCACAGAAGAACGTGTAATCAGCCGCCAATTTCGTCATCTGTGGCCTCCCCGATCGCCTGATCACAATCCATGCAATTTTTTGTCTTTGGGGCTATTTGAAGCAGCTGGTAAGTTGTGATCAACCAAGAACTTTACCTGATCTCAAAGACAGTATTTCACGACATGTTCTTAACATTTCCCAGAACACACTGCTGTCAAAGGTGGAACAAGCTATTTTACGATTTCAAATAGTAGCTGAAAATGATGGTCATCATGTTGATCATTTATTGTTGAAACAAAATTTGTAAACTGTTATAAATGTATGCTAAGTATTAATGTATGTTAAATATGATCTCCATTAAAAACGCCCTCTAGTGGCAAAATTTTGAACTAATTTTTTTATTCACTCAAACAAATTCCCATCCCTTCTTTATGCCGCACATTCAAAGAATTTTACAACTTTCTGAGCAATAGTTTCGTCTGTACACAATTTTGAAGTAGGATCGTTTAATTATGGACACCCGGTATATATATATGTATATAAATATATATGTTTATATATATATATATATATATACATATATATATATATATATATATACATATATATATATATATATATATACATACATATATATGCATATATATACATATATGTACATAAATATATATGTGTGTGTATTATTATTATGTATAGCCGAAAACTACTAAATTTTCTCACGTCAACACCGTATCCAATATGTAACAAATATAAATGTGGGCTACTTTTCCCTAAAGGTTCTGATTGGAAAATTGGTTTCTGATTTTTTATTTGATCTTATGTTTTAAGGTAATTTTTCTTATGTTTTAGGTTACAAGTATCGACAGATTTAATTAATTTTATATGAATACTTATTAGTTAATTAGGATTTTATGTGTTCTTGTTCACTTTTATAAATTTAATTATTTATATATGAATACTTGTTAGAATTTATTATAATTTCAATATTGTCAAAATTTGTAAATTTAACTAGTTTTATATGACAGCTTACAATAACTTTGTTTTATTGTCTCTTTTATGAAAATCTTAGTATCTTAGTACGAAATATTGCGCAAATATGTTCTTTAGCTTCATAAGCATTTCAGTTTATGGAAAAATAAAAATTAATATTCTGGTTAATTCCAATATTTCACTTTATTAAGGAAATAGCAATTTTAGTTCGGAATTTTGAGTTTGGTCGCTCGTAATTATTCCGTTTGATAAATAAGGTTGAGATTTTAGCGTATTTTGGGGGAAATATTTCCATAGATATATATACTATTTGCTAATTTGTTTTAGGACAAGTGATTTCATATTCATATCCAGAGATTAATGAAGAGACAAAATGTTTTTGAGGTGAAGAATGTCCTCAGATTAATTTTATAGTGATATATCTGTAGGAATAATTAAAATATTCATTATTTTGAATACTTAAAAGTCTTTTAAAATGGCATAGCAATAAATTATTCTACATGTAAGTAGTATTATCAGGTTAGTAACTATAAACATGATATAACAGCAAAAACAGGACAAGTGAATACATAAATCTAAATTCCTGAAAATAAGATCAAAATTATTTTGTAATTGAAATCTTGATTGATGCTACGTAAATGTTAAATATGTGTTCTATGTCATATTTTTCATTTAAGTCCAACAGGAATATAACTATGAAATAAAATTTTAATTATAAGTGTTATTTAAAATATTCATGCACTGGAGTTAAAAAAGAATATTCAATTGCTTTGCATCTTTAATGTAAAATATTTCCCTTTAAAACAACAATCTGATAGTTTACATTTCAATCTATAGAATATCTTATTTTTTTCTAGAGTAAATTTAAATTTTGTATCGTTCAGTGTAAAATTAAAAAGAAAACTATACGGTTATTGGACACTATCAAATAAAATATTGCACGATTGAATTCCTACTAAATAATTGTAGTTTACCTCTTTACTAATTAAAAGTAAAGTTTTAAGTCTGTATTTAAACATTTTAAATACTATTAACAAATACAACATTTTGGAAAATTATTGAAATTCATTAATTAATCTCTTTTTCTTACCTAAAAGCATGTTTGTTCTGGACATCAATTACCAATTTTTTCTCCGCAATTTTTCTATTTTAATACAAATTTTTTCTAGATAGCTTCAAAACTATTTTTCCACTTCTATGAGAAAGGGAAAATTACTATTTTTCTGCCTTCAGTTTTAATTACAACAGTTTCCAAAGCTTCCTGTCTATCTCAAAACTGCCCCCAGAAAGCCATTTGATGCGTTTGTTTCAAAATCAGCTTTCTGAAAGATCCATGAAAGCTTTTAGTATCACTTAGCTCTTTAAAACATCAATTTTTGTTAAATCTCTTTTCCCCATTAACATCGTAGCTAAGAAAATATACTTATTAATCACTACTGGAGAAAGTTCGAAACTTAGTTAACTAAAATCCAAGCAGGGAGATTTTTGTATTTATAGAAATAATATATTCTTATGTTAGTCGTTTTCGTTTCCATTCCTTTTATAGCTAATGAAAAAGACATTTGCTCATAGCCTGTATTCTAATAGCTTCCTCTGTTCAGTAAAGTATCATTTTCGAGTGAGGATGCGTTGAAAGTCTTTGATAACTTTATTTTCAATATTCATTTGTATTTAAGGAATTCTCACTTTTAAATGATTTTTAGTTTCTGATTAAATGAAATAGCCTTTAACTAAAGAAGAATTCGTTTAAACTCTTAAATTGAAATGCTACATTTGCAATACAGTGGATATCGAATCCAAAGTAACATGGATCTTACTTTCGATTCTCTTAAGAAGATTACAGATAATTAAACTTTATTTTATAATTCATTTTAATGGGGGTGCATTCTTTCTCTTTACTATTTCAAATATTTGTTTAAGACTTAAATTTGGCTCATTTATTTAAGCTTACCGTTTGATACAGTTTGAAATCCTTGCACATACATAATTATATTTTAACTGTGCTCTCCATAGTTAGAATATATTAATTAATATTAAAGAGTATTTAGACATTCCATACCTTACAACATTTGACTTTTTCTCTTTAATTGTCTGAAATTTTATGAAGGTTTTGGAGAACAGATAATTTTAAAGATGAGTCCAACTTTGACTGGAAGATTTGTAATTTATTAATTATATTTAATATATGTTCGACTTTGAATTACATGTGTTTGGCAGGACCTGAAAACTTCTCAATTATTTAAAATTAATAAATGTACTTATAATCAGAAATGTTAGCGTTGTACTTGTTGTCGGTTTTATAAAATTACCTTTACTCTCTTTATTTCTACACTGATAATTTTATCAAGTTATTCGATAAATTTTTGCATTATTAATTACTTAAAATAAACAACAATCTCGGTTTTTGTTAAATTTGAATTTTTGTTAATTTATGATTAATAATTATTATATATAAATTTATTTTAAGTCTTGGAGTTATTTTTATCAATATGTAATTAATTGATTTGTGACTTACGATTCATAATGGAATAGTTAATAACTCGTGATTATTTCATTTTTTTTTTTTTTTTCTTATTTTAACTTCTTAAAAATGCAGATGTTCCATGAAGGCGTCGATGACTAAATTTCATTATAATTATTCTTGATTGTTAGGACGAAACGCCTAATGAATCTTAATAACGCCAGTTTTGTTGCTTAAAAATGAATGTATTATGTTTCATAAAAAATATTAATCAATTCAGGACTAAGTCCATTATTTTTGTTTTTGTGGAAAACCAAGCACAAGAATCAATTTTTAATCTCAATATTTAGTTTAATTTTTTTCTGATTTAAATTCTCAAGCTTTGTTCCTAATATTTCAATACGTAACTTCCATAACTGAAAAAAACATAGAAAAATAAATAATTTAAAATTGAGTTTTAATTTATTTCTTACATTTAAGCTTCTGAATTTTTTTTATTTATTTTCAGTTATAAAAACAAAATTTCACCAAATTTCAATTTCTCTAATTTCTAGTTTTTATGAAGTTAATAAAGCTCCTAAAGGTTCAATTTCTTCAAACTTTAATCTCTTTTTTTCATGTAAATATTTTTTTAATGAGATATTAAATTTAATATTTTCGCCTTTTAATGATAAAAAAGTTTCTTGCTTTGAGACTTAAAAGGAGAAAAGTCCTAATGAATTTTCTGCATCAAAATTTTCATTTGCCTTATGAAAATTAAGAATAGTGTATGTAATAAAATAATAAATACACAACGTAAAATTGCTATTGAAAAAAAACTAGAGTTATTTTAAACTATTACTGCTTTTTTTCCCGTGAAATTTAATTATTTCTGATTTCTTTAAAGAAGAAGTTCAATATTTTCTACAAAATTTAGATTTTATTTAGATTTTTATTTTTCATTCAATCGAAGAATTCATGAAATATAAGAAATTAATGTTAATGAGGGCTTATACTTTCAGTTTATTCAAATAAATTAAATATTTTTAAATTGAAAAAGGAAATTGATCAATTAATTTTTCATATAAGTTTTGGCAAGAACTATACCGCAATATCTTACATAGAAAAAAGTCTTAAAGAAATAAAAAAAAATCGATTTAGCCTTAAACATTAATAAATTCTAGATGCTGTGAATAAGATCTTTTTTTAGAATCCACATTAGAATAAACATGAATTAAACTAAGAGCCTTGAGAATGAACATTGTTGTAGACATTTTTTTGTTAGAAGTTAGAGAAAAAGAAAGGAAAGTATATTAAAAATACATTATATCAACAAATAAATATTTGAATGTTGCTTGTGATAACTTACCATCAGTTTTAAAGAAGTCACTTGTTGCTTAGAATTTTTAAGAGTGAATGATTTTATTTTAAAAGTCTAATTAGAAGCATAATAATGGGAAATTTTTCAGTGACTTGGGTGGAAATATATATTGGTATACAAATTTATTTTTAAATGATAGGCTTTTTACTAGCAAAGTGAAGTTAAATAATATACTTGGTCCTTTTTTCAAATTAATTTCGATTATAACTGTTTGTGCTTAAATCTTAAATTTTCGTTTCACTGCAGATTAATAGGAAAAGATAATCAAACAAGGGCTTTCAAAGAAAATTGCATAAACTGAAAAATGTATAAATAGATTTTAAAAATTCATGCAATGTACGAAAACATATTTTCCTGTTACTACCATGAAACACTTCTTTATCACTTAAAAAATATTTTCAGAACTTCAAATTTCGGGTGAATTTCGAGACCTTTCTTGATCTTTCTTTTTTCTTTCAATGAAGCCACTTTAGAACCTTATGATAAATACATGTCCACTCTGAGGAGCAGATACTATTCTTTTTTAATTTATTTGAAAGTATGTTTTAAACAAGGGAATTACTTTTTGATAATCCATCGAAAATTAATATATTGGAAGGTTTGAACATATTTTTTTTATGTTCCTAAACAGCTTAGACAAGTTTTTAGCATTATAAAATTCATACCTTTAGTTTAATCTATGAAATATTTGCAAATTCATTGTTTACATTTTACAGAAAAAAGGACTGGAAGTCAAAATTTGAATTAAATAATCATATACATCAATGGACATGTAAATATAATTCATTATAAGAGAATTTATGAAATAATTTGCTTGTGTGGATAATTATAATTGAAAAAAATTCAAAATTGATAGGTGTTTACTAAAAGTTCGCTTACAAATGGAAATCTTTTAAAAATTTAGTAAAAATACGTAAATTTCCAAAATTTATTATAGCAATGACATTATAATAACTCAATGTAATTATGAAACGAAATAATTGAATTCTGCCTTTTACCTGCCTTTAATAAATAATTGATTTCTTAAATAGGGAAAATACATGCACTAAAGAAATGAAATCAAGATTTTTTTTTTATTTTATCCCTAACAACTTATGATACTTTTTTCCATTTTCGTAAGTTATTAAGTTGCTTGCAAATACATAGATTGGCTAGGAAAATGTCAAAAAAAGTCTTACAGAATAATTAAGAAAAATGTATTATCTCGGAAACAATATTATTTTTGTGAGCTTTTTTCTAGCATAGCTAGGGAAAAAATGACATTTACTCCTTCTGTCTCCGAGTGATTAGAAAAGTCAACGAACTGTCACTTGATCATTTTTTTCTCCTTTGTAAAATATGAAGAAACAGTTTTGATGATAAATGTATACTGAGAGAGGAAAGTTTGTGTAATAAACTAATGCGTTGTTTTCTTTCTTTCAGTTATTTGTCTTTCGCTCGCAGGTGCTGCTCTACTGAAGAGAAAAAAAATCTTCCAATGTAAGGTGAAAAAAATTAGGAAAAGTAAAAAAATATTTCCACTAAAATGCCTTTCTGACAGATGACTTCCAAAAGAAATCACTCATTCGAATAATATGAATTTTAGTCGGTAAAAAGTTCTAAAGACTTTCGTCAAGTCACTTAATATAAAAAAATTGTATTAAAAATGCAGAAAGAAACAAAGGTTTAATGTATTTTGCATAAAATAAGCTCAGAGAAACGTTTCTGCTTTCTTATTATTTTCATCATTGAACGCGTAATATCAATCAATAAATTTATTTGTATTATTTCATTTATTTTTCTTATTCGTAACTATAATGATTATTTTTTGCAATAGAATTAGTTTAGATTTTATTAACGTCGCACTAGAAGCAACACGAGTGCTATTGGCGACGGAACTTTTAATTTTGAACCTCGGTCAAGTGACGAGGACGACATCTGAACAGGCAACCCCTCTCCTAACTTCCACACCACGCCTACGGGATGACTTGGGTCCCGACAGATTTAAGGTGCATCAGCCCCAGCTACACGGGGGATCTTTGGCAGCCAAGATCAAACCCGCGACTGAACGAAAAACTCCAGTCACGAATCCGAAACCATGACCATGGTTTGTAGCTACCACGGCAAATTTTGCAACATAAAGTAAACAATGTAATTAAACTTATGTATACATTTTAGAATACAGTTATTCTGTTAAATAAAATATTTGTTAAGAACAATTCACATCCATTTTGTTTTGAAAAGATAGAACAATGTTATAACTTTCACAGAAATGGAAAGAATATTGTTAATATATATTGTTATAAACGGTGTGAAACTAATCAAATGAAAAAGCAGTGTCTAACAACTTATTAAACAGTAAACAATAGCATTTCAAAAATAAAAGAGAAGCTATAATTCAAGCACTTAAAACATTTATTTATTTAAGAAACCTTATATTTATGGTAATAAAAAAAATTATAATTTTGGAATAAAATATTTTACATCTCTAAAAACATTTTAAGTATGTGACAGAGTGCATAAGATTTTGTTACATAAGGAAATAATTTTTTGAAATTTTAAATATATTAAAACACTTAAGAATTAAAAATAGAATATTTCGTGTGGTAAGCACAAATGATACCTTTCTAAAGATTACAATTCTACCACAAGGAAAAAATCAGTTGCATAGATGATTTTTTAATCGTTTAAAATTATTCTCCAAACAAATAATTAAATTAATAAAAGAAAACTAACCCAATTAACTAATTGAGTAAATTTAAGCTTTCCATATAAGAGACCATGGTAGTTGAGTTTTCATAGTCGCGTTGTTTTGTTTAGTCGCAGTTCGAATCCTGATGCCACTAAAGACCCTCCATGTAGTGAGACTAATGCATGTTAAAGCTGGTGAGGCTACATGTCCTCTCGCAAACGTGGTGTGGAAATTTAGAGAGAGGGTTCTCAGCTTTAGGTTCTATCTTTGTCACTTAACCGTGATTCCTTCACCAAAATTCTCATGATGCTTTTTAGTTCTATATAATTAAAATAATAAGTTACACGTCTTCCTCTTTTTAAAATTGATTAATTTTTCTGGAATAATTGAAGGTATATTAAAATTTTACTTAATTTTATTTACACATTTCAGAAAGCAGTATATAGTTTTAGAAGAGCGGTAATTAAAAATTCTATTTCTTAATTTTCTATTTTATATGCTTACACTATCTACAGTATTTTAATTTTCGCAAAACCTGTTTAAGAACGTGTTAAAAGTAAAACACATTCGTCACGCGTTAATATCCTTTTCATATAAGTTTTGGTCTCATTTTCAATGAATCATCTTCAAAGTGACAATAAAAACTTTTTTTCGAGCTTCTTGTACAAACTTGAGAACTTTAGGCACCATTTCCACACAAATTTTTTGCACTTTAAAATTGTTAAATTTCACATACAAATTTTTTTGTCAATTCTTACAGTCTCAGCAATCACACGAATACTTAATCCAATGTCAGATCAGATTAAATTACTAATTTTTTTGATAATGTCATCCGTTTTTGACGTGGAAAGGTGACCCGAGCATGGATTATCTTCAACGTCTTCTCGTTAATTTTGAAAACGCTTAAACCACTCAAAAACACGAGTGCGCAATAAACATTCATTGCCATACACTTCTTTTCGTAAATTATGTTTCAGTTGTGATTTTTCCAGGTTTTATGTGAATTTCACAACAAATTGTAAAATTGTTATTGTTACAATTATCATTTTCCCGGTGAAACCAAAAAAGTAACTCTAATGCGAACAAAGGCTACTGCTGTACGGATTTGTTTACGCAAGCTAGATGTACTGCTTTTAAAAGGAAGACTACTTTAATCAGCTGTTGGTTGTTAGCGTTTGGTGCATACGTGATTCTCTGTATGCCATCCAGAGTTTCTGCTTGAAATCGAAATGCGCTATTGTTATAATTCTAAGTACTTTTACTTGTATGTCAACTTCTATTTGTCATTTTGTGTTAATATTTATCCTTATAAGCTCCTTGATTTCAATAAAAAATCTCTTTGAATAATATCCATAGATTGATCGTTTTGTTCATTGTGTCAGTCCCTCCAGTTATTAACCTTGAGTCATTTTCCTTCTTAGGATATCTTTCATTGAACATTGCAAAATGTATGCAATGAAACAACGAAACCTGTGGTGGTCAGATTTAAAAAAAATCTTCAAGAACGCTGTGGGGTATTTGCCGAAAGCAACTTTTAAGCCACCTGGTATCGTTGTGGAATGCCTTAGAAGTGCAAAGTATTAATACGGAGATTTATCTGAAGTGTTAACTAATATACTAGTGTACTGAATGTTGGTGATATAACTGTGAATCTGTGTCGCTAATATTTACAAGTGCTGTGTTTTCCGTATGTGCTGTTGCTGAATAAGCTCTGATACCTGCGTGCCATCCTGAATATTTGCGAATAAAATATCATTTACTGTTACCATCCATATTGGACTGATTTTCACATGTATAGACTTGCGCATTGTTGGAAGTTTTATAACAATACTAATATGGTTAAATATAGACAGTAATAAAAGGTATTTCGAAATATTTTTATTTATCAAATCACATTTTGCAAGAATAAGTTAAATGTATTCGATTGTTTGTTTAATCCATAAATAAAGTTCATCAGTTAATTGCATTCATGATGAATATTAATTTGAAAAGAAATACGAAGCTGATATAATTCTGAATTTGTAATGAATTGAAATAATTTTTTTAAAGTAATGCTTATATAAGTACTTCTTTATATTTCTTTAATGATAACTTCGTTTTGTTCGGAAATATTTTAAAATTCCTTTTTTGATCATGTTACTGTTTTATTTCTTACCAGAAATTACCGGACACAGTATCATGACATATTTAATTTGAAACGAAACATAACGAGAGCTAATGACTATGTTTGCTATCAATCAGGGAATTATATCATTCAAAAACAGAGAATCATATAAATCGATTCGAACCGAACACTGTAATTTTATTTTTTTGCTAAGAAAAACTTTCAGTGTTTATTATTTCAGATACCCGGTATTTTAATTAATTTTTAACTTTTTCAACAAATAACATATAATTAGTTTTCTTTTCTTTCTTAAATAGTCTAATGTGATAATTCCCATTCACTTCAGTTCATTGCAATGTCTTTCAGATTCCGCAATTATAAATATGCTTCAGAATTTCTCCCTTTCTCTGTCCTTCTTCCCTTAAGGTAAACTATAAAAAAAGAAAATAAACATCTATAAGTCCTGTTTACGGTATAATTTATCATATATATTTTTAATTAGTGAAAGAGAGAATTTTGTAATGTGCATATTATATGCAAGTATGCTACTGCAAGGAGAGGCACCAAAGAAAACGTTATTTCTTAAAACTTAATTATTAAATCTTTTACAATACATAATTCCTTTTTTAAATAACCTTATAATATTCAAAGAACTCTTCATCATGCTTAATACATTTGTTCAAGCGCTGAATTGCTTCTTGTAAATATATTTTATACTCATCTGCAGGGATGTCTGACATTTCTAACCTCGTTTTGTTTTCCATCATCATCACTTTCTACGACGTCAAATCGATGCTCTTTTATTCCCCTCTTCATGCGCGAAAACAAGAAGAAACCTCACGGAGCCTGGTCGTGTGAATAAAGGAGCGTGATTCAAGGGAGTCATGTCATTTTTGCCCAAAAACTAGCTCACTGTGATGGCTCTTTTTTACTGGTCAGAACAAGCACTTTTCTTTCCCAAATTTTCTGTTAAAATTCGCTGAAAAAGATATTCAAGACAATCCAGTTAACTCCGCCATATGTTTAATTAGTCCTTCATCGTCCTTCAAGCGCAAGTTCACAAATTTTTTCTTCTTTTCCGTCTTTTCGGACAGTCGATGAGGATGAACGTACAGTGAACGAGATTTGTCTTATTTGACATATCAGAATTTGTGAAACAAGAAAAACGCTTGTACGATTTAAGTTTTTCCCATAGGGTCAGCTGTATAGGCTATTTTGAACATTATAAAAATTTCTGTAGCGTTTTCTCCGAAAAGGAAACTAAATTTCACAGCCAGGAATTGTTCAATTAAATCTGTCATCTTTGAACACTAGAAGAGAGAAAAACAGTTGCGGCGAAATAATCCATTACAGACAGACAAAATCTCTGTGCGACACGCCACACGTAGTATTAAATTTGCAAGGAGTTGCACGGCATACCCCCAGAGGGAGAAGAGCGTACTAAGCAAACTCCTCTCAAGACAACTTTATTCCATGAACTCTTCGAATCCTCTTCGTATATATAAATTCCATTTGGTTACTATTTTAAGTTAATAAAGTTAAAGAATATGCAAGTTTCCATTCCAGTCCAAATAAGATTCAGGTTACTTTCAATAAATTGATAGGTTTCAGTTAAGAGTACCATCAAGTAAATTTCTTTTAATGTTCGCATGTTTCTCCTTTTAAATGTTAAGCTTTACATTTACAGACATCTCAGAAATTAATATTTTATTAAATACATAGGTGAAATAAATACCAAAGCAATCCGATACTGATTTAAATTTTACTTTAAAAAGTGTTTGATATTTTAATAGAATTATAGAGCTTAAATAAATAAATAAAGATCCTTTCCCCATCAAAATAATATACAAATATCCAATATTAAAAATATTATGATAATGATAACTTTTAATGTACTGAAATTTGTTGTCTTTTAATTAAAAGGTGGTTTAATAGATTGCAGTTCCCGATTTCAATCAAGATAAAATATTTCTTTAAAAAAATAACTTAGATTGATTTGATAAAATATGAAAAATTTGCTGTAAAGTAAATTGCTCAGTTTCTTCTCTTGAGGAAACACTGAGATTAAAATGTATAATTAGAAAAATATAGGACAACTAGCTTTGCTTCAGAAAAAGCATCCGAAAGTTATTTTGAAATAAAATTGATTAAAAACACAATTGATTATAAACAAAATAGATGAATGATATAGAGAATGTTATAAGAAGCAATTAAAATACCTATTATTCCACAAATTAAAGCAAATGTCACTCGTATAATGACTTAAAAAATATAAGGTAAAATAATTTGCATATTTATCTAATCTTTATAATCGAAAAAAGTATACCCCATTTTGGAAATGTATTATTTAGTGTTTTTTGCATTTGTTTTCAAATCTTTTTGAAGGTAAACATAACTTGAAATAAAAAATTATTATAATCATGTTAAATGCTACCGACCAGGGTCATTAATTTTAAACTACTTAAATCTGTTTTAATAGACTTACAATTTCCTTTGATATTAAGACATTTACTTCCACCTTGCCACTAGTTCCGATATTTTTTAATGTTATTTTAGCTTACATAATTTGTTTGTTTAATTTATATTATATGTTTTGAAATAAATTTACTCACAAACAGAATTGTAAGTCTCCTCAATGGATTTATAAACTCGAAATGCGTAATTACCACAATGATGCTTTATCTCAAGGTTCGTTTATCATTTTTTGATATAATATGTAGATGACCAAATTAACTTCAAAATTCTTTCGGGGGCTGCTTTTAAATTATACTTGAGAAATAATAAATCACCTCTTGAAAACACATCGTATGTGCATTGTGTGAGTCTCTTGAGTTATTATTCTCGAAGCTTTTTGTCCCGTAGGATGATATTAATAAGACATTTGGTGCAGATTTAGACACGCTTTTGCTTCAATTCATCTCCAGTAAGCGTAAATTGATAAGTATCTGCATTATTTTTCGTATTGCTTTTGAAGTGTTCCGAATTAGCTCAAGTTATTCGCAAACTTTTTTCTTTTATTATGTTTCTTTGAATTTCATTTCATTCAAGTGCATTTAAGGACACTTCTGATAATTCAAAGCGTATTCTGATTACTCATTCTTAAGCAAAAAGTGGAATTCGTGACTTAAGTCAGTGATTTCAGAAACTCTCGATATAATTTTTGAATTTTAATAAAGTTTATTGCAAAAGGCCAAAGGATCTCTGCCAAAAAAGTATCTTAGTTTAAATTATTATTTCTTGATAGAAAAATATACAAATGGGGACTTAACCAAAATGTGTGACTTTAATGAACAATCAATCAAGAAAAATAAGTCGCATTTGTAAGTCAGTTATTTAAGCCATTAAATATTAAGTATTAAGTTATTTAAGTATTAAGCCAGTAATTAGGGGTTTTTTTTTGTTGTAAATGTAAACTTTTGATAAAATATTATAATCAAAAAGAGGGGGGGGGGTTTGAATCTGTATTTGAATTTACAAAAAGAGGAAATGCATTAATAGTTTTTTTGCTTGAAATTACGTATGAATTTTTTTATAATATCTACGGGATTTCAACTGTTTGTTAATTTAAATAGCCCTGAATGGGAAGAACTTCATTGTGAATGTTTCGATATTGTTGTTGTGATTTCTCTAGTCTAGTAATTTTTCCTTAGAAATAAGTATCCACACAGTTCTGTTAAATGACTAATTAATACTTTGAGAATTTTCATGAAAATATTTTAGAACAAAATAATGAATACATTATTTAAAGACGTGTATGAAATGATGTCTCAATTTAATACTAGTCTACTTCATCAAAAATAAAATGCGCCGACACTTCCTGAAAAAAGACATTTATATGTGGCTGTCTTTGTTCAAGTAATATTAGTACATAATCTCTTTTTTTGTCATTTATCAAAACTCCTTTTCAGTCTTTCAGTTTTATTATTCATTGTATTTTAATAATGTTTATAAATAGCATCATTTTAAATGAGTCTGTGACATAAGTAGTGAAAACTACTGAGACTCACATTTTGATTTTTCTAGATTTTAAAAAAAAAGATACATTTTTAATAACTGTTTTATGTTGCATTAGAAATACAATAAGAAATTACTTAATTGATAATGGGTTAAAAGGTATGACAATATTGTATAAACTAGTACAATAGATAACTAGAAATAAAGGAACTGGATAGCAAAAGATAAATATTATGTAATACGCGATAACTTCCAACGTTTACTTTTATTTCTTCAAATAAGTGCAATATTATTAAAATTATGAGCAGAAATTCCTGATACAAAACGTTGTGAAATATATAAGATGCATTTGTAAAGAAATTCCTTATAAATTATAACATTTTAAAACAAGTCTTTTCATCTTATACGAGCTTAAAAATCTCACCTATTTGTCAAAGTGAACCTTTATATTGCAAAAAATATGAATTTTGATGTATTAATTTAGTTTTTAAATGGTAGGCTAGAGGTCATTGCCAAGGTCTCTCAGCCGGCATTGTTTTTGTCTAATCGTGAATTCTAGCCCTGATGATACTGATGAGATCCACCGGGGCGGGGGGGGGGGGCGATGCACATTTAATAAGTTCGAGGTCCCAAGTCTCCATGTTGGCGTGAAGAGGGAGGTGCTAGCTCCTTCCTCGTCCTTATCACTTGACCGAGGTTCAAAACTACGAGGTTCGTTGCAAATATAATTCGTGTTGCTTCTAAGAGCGACATGACACAATCACATTTCCAATTTTTAAATTATATGAAAAATGGAAAATCAAGCTTGCTATTTATTATAATTGCACTCCCCTAAAGTAGTTTCATTTCCCATGTTTAATGAAAACACTAGAAATTCTCAATCAATTCGAGTTATTTCATTTACATTATTTAAATAAGCATTTTTAAAATGCCAATATAATTTCAAATTATCAAGAGTTTTCATTCAACCCCCCATTTATTGATTATTTATGAGTTCATTTTCATTCACTTTCAGTACCTTTTCATAATATCCCTTCTGGTTTTCTGCTTTCTCTTTTCCTTCAGACATATTTCTTCTCTCCTGTGAGAAAGGGAGACACTTAGAATAGTTATTCAACACAAGAGTTCCTGTCCTTTCTGCATTCATTTCGGCTAAGATATTTTGAAAAGCAAACAAAGAGCCAATTATCCTGTCTCTCTAAATTTATCTCAAATCCTTTTCTGCGTTTGTTTGAAGCCCCCGGCTTGTCAATATTAAAAGAGAAACTCTTTCTACCACCTCCTTGAAAAGGCGAGATTGAACATAGAATAAAATGTCAACGCTTCCCTTTTCCTCGTTAACAGTGAGACTAGGAAAAGACATTTAATTATGACAAAAATAAATTGGAGGAAAATTTAAGATTTGAAATTTATAAAAAAAAAGTATATAAATGAGTAATGCGTACCTAAATAATCGATGCGGATTCATGAATGTTAATATCTTCATACTTTTTATAGGGATGTCTATAAACTTAAATTTAAACTTCGAATTCCGACAGTTTCTGAGAGTTTTGAATAAAATGTTTATCTAGTCATGATTTTAAATAAGTGTTTTAATAAACTTTCATTGTTTTTTTTATTTACTTGGTTTCTTATTTTACACTGCTTGACAGTTTCTAATGAGCAACCAATTTATTCAAAATATTGGTCCCTAAAGCCGATCTTCACAATAAAAATAAACGTAGAGAAATTATATGCTGAGTCTGTTATCTGTATAAATGGTAATGCACGCAAGCTATTTTTTTTCAGTCAAATTTTCAAACAGGGAAGAATCTACTGAAAATCAATAATTAGGCTTTTGATATACATTTACTTAAATTATAGGGGAAATTATTATTAGGAAAAGTGTCAATAATTTGCCATAGTAATGAATGCGCCAAAAAACTGTTTCACCATTAAGAGAAAACGCAAAAGAAGAAATTTCTAATAGAAAGTATGCTGAGGGTCATGGGTGGAACATTGATGATTTTTATATTTCCCTAATAACAAAAGGGAACAAATCACATTTTTGTTACAGATTGCTCTCAACTTGCAACTGATACTGGTATTTATGTATCTGCAAGAACTATTTCTTGGCGATTGAATAAAACTGACTTGTATGTACAGAAACCTGTTTAATGTGTTTAGCTACAACCATGTCACCGTCGGGTAAGGTTACGTTGATGTAAAAAACATTTCCGAAAGAATAATCATCAGTAGTCCAGAATTACAATTCCCAACGAATCTAGATTCACCATGAAGAGAGATTCTGGTCATCAGCTCCCGAGGAAAGAAATGATAGCATAGTACAGAATGTTCATGAAGTGTATTGGTATGACCAAGATACGTATCATGGTGAGGTCAGTTATTACATATAATGGCAGTAAGTGTAACACATCTTTGACGCAAATAC
>BMAW01100400.1:0-10191 GCA_019974015.1 Nephila pilipes | reverse complement strand
GATTTTTGAAAATCTTTTCTTTCTCGTATTCTAATAACGAAATCATGTACATAGGGGAAAGGATAGCACTCAGGTATCGTAAATGTGTTTTATCCCCTGAAATCACCTCAAATATACCCAGATCCGTTATGTTTTTCACAAAATGAAGAGGGCTGGAGAATGGGTTCTTAGAGGGTTTGATTATACCTGGACTCGTGAACTCGTCGAATCCCTTTCTAAAAATGCAATTTTTTTTCATAATTTTGACGTTGCGTCTTGGTTTGTACAGGAGATCCCCTTGATTTTATGTAATGTGTTACAGTAGCTTTAATTAAATTTGCAGTTAAATAGATAGAAAATGATTTGGGATGTTTAGGTAACTAATGGCTATAAACCAAAATATTAGGATTAGCGGAAAGTTTCTTTGACAGATAGATATGTTAAACTATTAAAAATTCTTCTACTCTTGACATCTATGAGAAAATCAAAACTTTCCATAAATCTGTTTCAAGGATATGATGTGAAATTTCTGATACTAAATGCGTCCATAAGTATCTCCACCTGAGATTAAAATCTAGTTCTAATTTAAGAGTATCGTAAGTAGGTATGGCTCAACCATTAGCAGCATAAGCTATAAGATCCTGCTCTAAGAAAAAGCATTATGAAATGCCTGGGATAGAAACTAATTGCAGAACCACTTTCAATTAAAAACTTTGCTTCGATAACCTATCTAATATAAATAATTAGCTGTTAGACCTGTAATGAGCTGCCTTTAACAAAATGGACGTTCTTTCTAGTTTTGTGTCCTGCTGCGCTGTATAACGCCTCTTTTTACTCGATTTTCAATCTTATGAGATCTTTCTTATTTTAGGGCGAGAAATATTCCTACTTCTTGATCTATGAGGTGGTCTAAGCGTTTTCAAATTTTTTCTTAGACTTTGGAAACTTCTGCTAGGAAAGCATTCAATCCGAATCATTGTTTTCCTTATTTGCAGTAGTCATAAAAATTAGCTCTAACAGGTCAATGGAAAAGTCCCCGGCCTACCATAGTAAAACCCATTTTTTTGGAAAAATTAGTCTATTTTATTCAACATAATTCCTTCGAGTGTGATACACTGATTATAGCGACCCTCCAACTTTTCGATACCCTTTTTGTAGTAAGATTAAACCTTTGCTTCAAAATAAGCCTCAGTTTCGGCGATCACCTCTTCATTCGACGAAAATTTCTTCCCAGCTAGCATTCTTTTGAGATCTGAGAACAGGAAATAGTTGCTGGGGGCCATATCTGGAGAATACGGTGGATGAGGAAGCAATTCTAAGCCCAATTCATGGATTTTTGCCATCGTTTTCACTGACTTGTGACACGGTGCATTGTCTTGGTGAAGCAGCACTTTCTTTTTTTTCAAATGCGGCCGTTTTTCGGTGATTTCTACCTTCAAACGGTCCAATAACGCTATGTAGTTATTTGTAGGTATTGAAGTCCTAGAATAACGAATTAAAATAATTCACTGGCATGAGGATTTAGATGTGAGCAATTGAAAATAGAAAATCTACGCGCAAGACCCAAATCTGGAATGCTAGTTACGTTAAGCAAATGATGGAACGAAGAAAGATCAAACAAGAAAGAAAATGAATAAGTCTTCAAACACACGAGAAGGAAAGTCAAGAGGAAATTAGAAAAAATCTGTAGCCCATCAAAAAAAGTCCATCAAAATCTGTAAAATTAAATAGGGCGAAATAAGGTTCAAAATGTATTAAATGTATAAAAAATGTCAAGAATAGAATGTTCAAATTTGAATAAGTAGAAACCAAGCCATGGAAAAAAAAGAAAGAAAATAAAGACGAATAAAAAAGGAAATATGGCATTTTCAAATTCTGAATCTAGCTTTTGATAGATTAGCTGATTAAATAACGTTTCACAGGTATCCAATGGAAAATTGTTATAAATCAATACAGAAATTCCAAAAAGCAGAAACAAGAGGCATATGGAACAAACTGCAAAAAAAATTAAGAAAAAAAAGATTTAGGAAACATACTAAATTTTTTGAGAATGAAAATAGAAAATCAAAAAATAAATCAGCCAGATAAAAAATATATCTAAGCCTTAAATATAATAAATAAACCCTACATAGTTGCAACTATATCTCATCTTTCGCCCGTTTCGAAATAAAAGATTTTCGTGTTCAATCTTAAAGGGGAAGAATAGTAATCAGAATTAAAGAGTATTTATGCCAGTAAGCGAAAGAAGTTTGAAACAAAATTTAATGCAAAAGGAAAAAAGGGAAAAGGAAAATAAATTAGAATCAGAAACAAAAGTAGTAATCTTTATAATAATATCTAAATTACTCTTAAAATATTCAAAGGATTTTCTGCTTTTCAGACATTTTTTTTAAAACTCAACCAAACTAATTTAAATATACATTATAACAAACAAAAGTCAAAGTTATTCATGAATCTTGAGTCTAAGTATGTCAAATCTTAAATTAATCTTATATTATTAAAATATCAGACTTAATGAGCTGTCTCATGAAGTCTTTATGGTCTGGCCAAAGGAAAAGACGAGGGTCATATGCCTCATTAGTGAGTACACTGAAACTAACAAAAACTACAGTCTATTAGACTCAGGTAAAATATGCATTCATGTGCAGTATTCATTCATCACATAAGTAGCTCGAGAGCATAATAAAACGCCATCTAAATTAAAAAACCATCGCCAAAATGTCCTTTCGACATCACCAATAAAACATTATTTTTTAAAAATTATTACTTTTATACTACAAAAGTACAAATATACAAGAAAAAATCCACAACTAAATCTTGAAAATCATATACAAAGAAAAAGTTATGTAAATGAAATGGTAATTCTTAATGGCAGTAAATATATTCTGCTTTGTAAACGAATTAACTTATACAAAGCTATTTATAAGTTGCTTTACAAAGTTATTTCAGGCAAATAAATCAGTGAATATAGCAATGAACTCAGAACTGCTCTCAAAGTTTTGCTCGTCAGAATGAGCTACAACCACAGTTATTAAAATCAAAACTATGTTATAGTCAGATTCATAATCGGCTTTCCTATAACGACCATAACTGACCACAGATTAAAGAATAAGCAAACAATTGCATCAGAAATTGAAATGTTCAGATAACATAGAAATGAAATAAAAAATAAACCTAATAAAAATAATAACCATAACATAAATATAAAGGACATAAGAAACAAGAAAATAAAAAATAAACAACGCATGTTTCTTATATATGTATATATATATAACGATTCAGTAGAACTATATAAAGCTAATAATGAAAGAAATTCAAAGTAAAAAAAAGAATATTTGAAAAAAAGGATAAAGGGAATGAAGCATTAACTAGGATAATAATATTGGTACGTGTAATGTGGAAAAATTTAATAAACTTTAGAGTGATTCACAGGCTATTTACTATAAAATAAAAAAAAAACCCAGAATAATGTAAATCAAAAGAACATGGACCGTGAGAAAAAGAATACCTAAAAAAGCAAAACTACATTATTGAAAAGCAAACGATATATACTATTTTTATAGAATTTAAAGACACCTCCAAGATTTTCCTTGACACAAGTAATAAAAACAAATAAATAAGAATAATTAATTTTATTTTACAAAGCACAAATATACCAGTAAATCGCAAACAAACTAAACCTTAATAAAACCCTTACAACAAAATTTCTTATGCAAATAAATAGTAGATCTAATGCGGTAATAACATATCATTTTTTTAAAACAGACCATATACAAACATTACTAATTGTCTTCACTAAGAATTATTTTCAGGCAATCCTGTAATTAAAAAAGAAAATAGATCAAAACTCTAAATAAAGTTATGTAGAACATCGGAAATGATTGTCCTAAGAACGCCCCACTTTATTATTAAAATAAAACAATGTTCGTAACATATCTAATCACTTTTAAAATTCAATGAAATTTACAATGGTAAACAATTCAAAAAAAAAGTAAATAAAGTAACTGCATTAGAAATATAAGAAAATTTGATGTGAGAAATATAAATGTGAAATGTGAGAAATATAAATTTCTTTTTTTAAACATTATTTTACGAGAAGAATATATATGTTTTTGTAATAATAAAAAAATAATATCTAAACAATTAAGAATACTCTGAGTTTCAAATTCAAATCTTGCAATACTTGATGGCACTACTTATAATAAAAGGTACTTTAGACAGAAATGTTCATGTTTGTTCAGATAGATATGTAGTATTGCACTTATGTTGTTTAAAAATGTGAATGAGTTTTATTCTTTTTGTATCTCAAAGCTATAATTTATTCTTTTCATAAAATAGGTATTTTTAATGCTTAAACATTTCATTGAAATTCGACATAAATTGTTAGATTTAGGATACTTTTCCTTTTCTCCATTGTTTTACTTGTTCGATTATGTTGAGCTGAGACTTTCGTTTAGAGAGCTAAGTTACTAATGAATATTTGATCATTTAACCATATAAGCGGAGTACCTCTGACCTAAACTGAGGAGGTAATACACATAACTTATTCCATTTTGCTCATTTTTAAAGTTATTCTTTAGTTTTTTTTGCTATTTTTTCTGCATATCATTTTTCTTGTTTTATTTTTTTAAGTTTCACTTTTTTGCTATCTAAAACAAGTTTATTTTTACATATGACAATTAATAACTTTTAGATTTTTTTTCTTTATATTAATTTTTTTTTGTAATAACTTAATTTTTAAATTTATACTTTGATTCCCTTGTATACAAATAATGTCATAATTTATCTTCCCTTTTTGTTTTCAATCCAACACTTCATGAAATTTTATTCTGAAAATAACCTCAACATATATAGATGTCACAAACCACATGCCGTCTTTAACAGTGTGATAATCGACGGTCAAGGCTAAAACTCCTTAATGTAGGATGGTATGTAGGTCTGGAAAGACGGTTGTAAGTTCAGACGTTGTTCAAGTCACTTGATCGTGGTTCAGGTAATATAGGTCCGCCATATATCTCCGCAGTACTCACATAATGCGATGCTCAATAAGTAGTCCGTCCATTTTCCTATATCTAAAAAAGCGATTTTTTACTCGTAAGTACGGACTCTTCGGCTTAATTGTTTAGAAGTTATATATTAAACACTTGACAAATAATGTACCCTACTGAGTTCAAATTGAATATTCAATTCAAACCAAAAATATTTAAAAAAAAAATCTTGTAATCAAATTCTCTTGAATCTGGACATGAAATAAATACAAAAGAATGACACGATTTAATATCTAAAATAATTTAAATATTAAACTACGTAAATTCTTGTGTAAGGACGTTTACATGAGAGTTGAAATACGCCTTTACTTTGAGATCCAAAAATAGGTTCTAAAACGATAGAAAATTTCCATCCATTCAGACTTGAATACCATCGAAAATAACGTATGTGTTAAAAACGACCTGCAATTAAGCAAACATGCTTAATGTTTGATAGGAGAGTTAGTTAAGCCACAAATCGGAACCTAATAATTCCACACCGACAGATGACATTAATCTGTCTGAGCTGCATCGTAATGAATGTAGAATTTGCCATAACAGAGACTTCGTCCGTGAATTGCTTATCAGAAGAAAATCTACCCAAGCCAAAGATATTTAATAATAAAGGATCTCTGTCGGAGTGAAATTTTCTTATGATGGTTCTTCGAAAGCCCGAAACATGCCATCCTATAGATCCATAGCACGCTAACCCTCAAAGCCTTAAGACATACCAAATGATTTTACTTGACCAGCCAATTTGCTTACTCAAGAGCGTGAAGTGAGCTATGAAGTAAATTTGCAGAAACATTCTGGTTAATCTCTCACATATTTTGGTACGATAGCCTAGTTGTTATGGTCACACTCACGTTGTCGGTCTTCGTCGAGGTCGATGCCTTCGACTGATGCTAAGCCTAATCCACGCATTAGCTGGCTAGAGTTGATGCGCTCTAACCCTCTAACCTTTTGCGATAGATTCTTTTCGAGATATTTCAAAAAAGCATTTTTATGTAGTTGTGCATGAATTACTTTTTATCTGTAATCTTTTTTTGCTAAGTTAATCGCATATTTTTTCTTCCATTAAAATTATCAAACTGAATAAGTTTTCTATAATATATTAGACTGTCTAAGCATATCATCATGAATAAGTATCTATAAATATATTTAAAGACTCTAAGCATATATCACTGAAAAATATCTATAAAAATATATTTTATTTGAAGAATATATAAATAAACAATAATATATTCTATCATTTATTAATCTTATTTTAATCAATAATTTTATGTTCTAAATTAAGATTGATTCATTGTATGTAAAAAAATGAATGCTTCAAAATTAGAAACATTTTGAACTTCCCAACTATAATAAATGAATAATAATCAAGTTTCAATATTATATTACATGTAAAACTTTATATTACCTTGAAAATGTACTACTAATAATAGTAACTGAAACAGAAGCCAAGAATTTTTTAAATCCATTAGGCATTTCATAATTTCAAAGCCAGATGTTCAGAGCAGCTTACATATAATTACTAGTACTTTATTGTGAAGAAGACAAAATGTGTCTGAATTTTAAACAGAAGAACTTCAGTTTCCATCAAAGGGAAGATAAATGAGTGTTTCTCCTTAAATTTATATTTTTAAACTTGAATCATCGAATGAACAGTAATTAAAAGCGAGTATGGTCCTTTATATTTGTTTATATGCAAAAATGTCAACTGTAAAATTCTCCGGAACCTTTTGGTTACGAATTATTCGAAGTTTCTAGTTTAAAAAATATCCATTTGTATAAAATCTCTTATAATTTATTTTCTGTTAGAGGATAATTGAAGTACAGGTAATTAAAATCCGGACATTTTTCGTAATCTTAACCAAAACTAGGAATTTTATATAAGTTACCCTGTAGATCTTCACTTCAATGAACGAAGGAAACATTAATGTATCGTGAGTACGTGGTTAAAAAAATTTTAACATAAATATTTACAATTCTATGAATATTTAGGATATTAAATTCTAATTTTAATACTACGCATCGCTAGGAAATTTTATATATTCCTTGAGTCTTGTACAATTTGTGTGAAACAGCAAGACATGCTTAAATTTCGGTGAATATAGTAACATTTTTACATGGAAGCAATGCTGAAATGCTAACACTTCAGTACACAAGAAAATATGAGCACATCTATTATAAAATGTTTAAAGTATTTATTATAAAATTCATTTCGAGCTTTGTTTGTTATACTATACATGATATTGAATAAAGAGTCAACATATTAAAGTAATAATAAGATACATTCACAAATTGTTAAAAATAAATGTAGATGACACTGTTGATAACGTTAAGAATTTTAGAATTTTAAATTTAAACTTCTTTACCATCAATTGCACGCATTAAGCAAATATCCTCCTCAGACACAAGGTCTCAGGAGTTATAGATTTTTTCTGCCCAATACATTCTAATTCAGGGAAATTTTAAATTTGACACAATTACATTGATCACTAAGAACTACTTGATTTCATTTTCCAACAGAAACAGATTCTTTTATGTATCACTTATATCTACATTAGGCGAATCCAATTAGACAGTAGAGAATATTATTTGAAGCTGAAATATATGCCATAATTATATTTTCAAAGCAAGTGATTTTGATAGACATTGACCCATTGTCTCCTACTGGTGACGCTGAAATAACAGCACTCTGAATAAAAAGAGCGAAAATTTGAGTGAGAAATTAATAATGTTATATATAAATAGCAATTTTTGGTAATTCAGCAGTTCGTTTAATATTTCTTGTTAATACAAAAAAGAAAAATAAAAAATATGAACACTTAGAGACGCTCAAGCGTGTAATTTTCTTTCTCTCAGAAAACACCATTTTCATATTAACAGGAATAAGCTACGGGAAAAAAAAGTTCAAACACATTAAAAATAATTTATTTCAATACTACCATCTATTAACAACAGAAAATTATTTTGTGTACCAATGACGCCTTTTAATAAACTTGGCGGTATTTTTTGAAAATTTTGCTTAGTGGCTCCTACAGGCGATGCCAGGACTCAGGAGGATATATAATATGCATCAGTCATCTTACTTAATTGTGGAAAAGTACCCTACAAAAACAAAAACATTTTTTCAAAACTATACATAAAAATTTATGGTCTATTTTATGCACAACCATACGTCACTTTTCTATAAAACCAACCAATAATTAAAAAAGGAAAAATTTCTAAGATTTGTTTCTTTTTTACAAAATAAAACGATATATGATGATGAATATGCACCTTTATATACTTAAGAATAATCTTACAAATTTTAGGGTTTTAAACCTGGGATTAAGGATACATTTTTAAAAGTTGAAATTATTTACAAGATTCGTCATAAATACATTGAGTAACTGTTGGTCAACTTCACTGGACTGAATTGATTTAAATGGATTGTTTTAAAAGACAAAATTAAATGAGAAGTTTTCTCACAGTCGAATATGTATTGACTGAATTGAAAGATGTAGTCACTAAGTATAATTGTCAATGTAAAAATAAATGCGAACATGTATTTAATGTATAAAAATCTAAAGAAATGGAAAAAAGGAAAAAATAAACGTGAATAGAAGGTAATAAGCAATATTTTCAAATTTTTTTTAAAAAAAGGAATATATTTCCATTAAAATTTAAGACTATGGATTGAATGAGCACTATGTTGATCTGGTACAAATGCTAATGTAATGAGGGTATTTTTGTTTAGTATAAGTTGTTCTAAAGTGAATGAGCTAGGTAAAGAAAATTTTGACTTACCCCCAAAAAATGCATTCAATAGAAAAATATACTCTTAAGGATTAAATTTACATCAATTAAAATATGAAATAATTCATTATGTTATTGTAAATTAAAAATAAAAATGATTGGAGGAAATTCAGTTTTTATTTCAAAAATCTAATTATCATTTATAATAATAAATCATTGATATTCCTTTTGTGAAAAGAAGTTGGTTACTTTTCAATATCACTAATCACAGTCGAGAGCGAACACAAAGAGTGACATTTCTGGAGACACCAGAAACAAAGTCTAGAGAAACTGACAATGTACTATGCATGATTTTTTTTAAAAAAAAAACATGGAAATGATCTTGGTTTTTCTGGGTCTTGTATTCAACAACGGATATATGATGCTATTTCCTAGCTCAAATTGTGATACTGGAATAAAAATAGTTTTTTTTTATTTTTTTAAAAAGACAGAAGAAAAAGAAGTTTTATTTCGTTTGAAGTAAAGAAATATTTTTCAATTTTTAATGCGTGTATTTTTTCAAGTCTTTTTGTTATCCTTTATTAGTTTGTAGATTTACTGAGATTCATTAGATTGGATGAACGGTTTTCAAGTGGACGATAGAACCGCAAACGACAGAATGACACTTCACTGTTGATTTATCTAAGGCTGCTCAACTGCTTTGAATGAGTAATCACCAAATTTCCTCTACTGCAAAAAGACTCCATCCTCGGTAGTAAAAATATCCTTCCTAAGGGGATGTATCTGACCACCCTCGTTTTAAAAGAGAGAAGGAATAGAAGCATATTGTATTTTCGAAAATGTTGTGAAAGAAAAGAGAAATCTTTTCGCAACGGGTAACCGAGCAAAAGTAGACCACTTTAGGAATATCTTCACACAAAAATTCTTTTTTTGAGCCTGAAGAGGGCTTTTCCTCTTCAGGCCTTTGTGGTCTCTTCCAAGCTCGGGGATCCGTTACCTTACTTAAATAATAGTTTAAATTCTATTCAGGTTCATATCAATATTTCTTATTAAAAAATAAATAAATGTCTCACTTTTTGCATGCCTTAAGAAATTGATTTACTCCAAATTCTACAACAAGGCCAATCGCACAGCAGACTTTTTTGCTTAAATTTAAAAATCTTTTCTTTAGTAAATTTTATTTTTCTCTTCATGGTAATTTTGATATGATGTTAAAGATACTTTTTTTTCATACATTTTTGAATCGTATTTGTCTCCTAACGAGGGATTTCAATACGAGTTCTTCCATCTGGAGCTATGACTTTATTGCTAAGGGGTTATTTTCTGGTTGGTTTCGATTAACGATGAAATCTAAATTTTTTTTAATATACCTGAATTAAATCCTACATTTTGGCTCATTCAGGTAGGGGTAATTCACATACTTCTGTTATTTCTAATAGCA
>BMAW01100399.1:0-16988 GCA_019974015.1 Nephila pilipes | reverse complement strand
AAAAAATAGTTTGTAAAACCGGCAACTTAAAAATACTATTTAAAAAGAGCCTTCAATTTCGATTATACAGTATAATTAAGAATTAAGTGTTACAGTTTTTTTTCCTCAAGACAAATAGAGTTATAATTTTCAAATAATTTGATTTAAAGTATGGATCTATATAATTTTACCTTTTTTATTATTACAAATATTAATTTATCATTTATGACATCTGTCGATATCTATTTCCCAGTGAGCCTAAAGGCAATGTTCGCATTTAATCACCTTATTTGATCTACACATGATCCTCCGGTGATGGGATTAGTGAATGGTGGAGATGGTAATCGAAATTGACGTCCCGCAGTTGGACTGTCGATAATAATGTTGATCAATATAAACAGAGTAGATTAAATTAGGCGAAGACACTTCATAGATTTCCTCCGCCATTTTGGTGTTGAAAACATTTAAACAATTTATAATGGTTTCAAATGAGTTTGTTTACTTATTTGTATATTTGAAGTATTTACTGAAATTGGTGCAGATAGTTATAATACAATCAGACGTTTTTTGGAGTTTAACGCAACTGTTGGTAAATTTATTAAAATAAAAACAAATTTGAGTACTTTAAATACTGGAATATATTAAAATTCGATAATGCCAATATTTTTTTTTTCAGAAATAGTACCTATACTTTTTAAGCATTTCAGTTGTTCACATTAACTTTTTTGATTGGAGTCTAATAATCATCTTTGAATGTAATGGAGTTTATTAAATCATTCAAAAAGGAAAAGTATTTTAAATTTATACTAAAATATCCCTAAATCTTAAAAAAAAATCGATGTTTCTGATCTTCTAATGGTATCCATTCACTCGCTTTGCCTGCCATCTTAAAGTTAAACACAAGATATAAATTTCACCCAAGTACAAGTCCACACCAATTAATTAAAATAGTCTGTTACACCCAAATTATCTTTATTTACTCCACAAATAAAGGGGATGTTAATATCCTATCCTCAAATCCAAACACATTCTAGAATCTATCAAAAAATTCTCTTACCAGAAAAGGAAGCGAGTACCTTTCGAGTCTGTTGCGACAGCGTTGAGTTTTAATCTCTCCAAATCTGCTAATCACTCCAGAATACTTCCACGCATATCACACTGATAATCTCCTTGTTACCATAACCTTAATTCAAACACATCTACTATTTCTTTCTGTCTTCCCTTTTCCTTCTATTCATTACACTTTAGTTTTACTTCATGGCACTTGAGCCAAAGTAGGCTATCCCTTCCGCCTCTTACAACACTTCAATTTATATGAGAACTTTGCTTTGTATGTTTGGAAGCTGAGTTGTTTCAATCAGTTAGAGTTCAGGAAAAGTCCATAAGGACATATGAAGGGAAACGTCTTATCGCTACATAATTAAACGATTTGGCCTGATTTTTCTTTTGAATTCTTTTTTGGGGATTTTATTCAACACAAACCCATTCTTAAAAATTGTTGTCATAAACTGATAAATGTACTAAAGAAGAATACTTTGTAAATCCTCCTTATTTTTCTCTTCAGAATTCATATATATATATATATATATATATACATACATACATATATATATATATAATGCTATTTTTTTTGAAAAGTATAAATAAACAGTTTTGCTTTTGAATACCTCACTATCTATTAGAAGTAAATATTACCATTCTTTTGAATAAAAAAGAAATTCTTCACCTTGAAGGAATTGGCTGAATCATGAAGGCATTGACTGTTACTTATTGAATTAAACACGAGTAAAATGCATGGATAGTGAAAAGATAAAAACCTCAAAGCCTTGGGATCCATCAATGGCTAGCAATTATGCAGCGAATGTTAAAATTAGTGTTTGGTGAACATCGACGCATGTGTGTGTGTGTGTACGGAGTGCTAAAAATTCCTACTCTTATTTTGTGGCACATTCTATTTGGAAATTCATCATAAGTGTTTCCAAATTTGCAATACTTTGGAGTGCCCGAATTTATAGGCTCTTCCTATACTATGCATGTTCGATTGGCAAAAGATCTTGAGATCCTGCTGTGAAAGAAAATGTATCCACAGATTAGAGACAGTCCTGAATACACGAGAACGGTTTGGGGATTGACATTATTTTGTTGTAAAATAGCTCAAGGATGACGTCTTCAACCAGCCATAGGATGTCATCAATATATCAATAAGCCAGTAAAGCTGAAAGTTGGATAACTAGAGGCAATCGGCTGTCGTACTCTCACCATCATTCCTCAAGTAGTGGTTATATACCTCTGTAAAACAAATGCTAATTGGGTCCGTTTATCCTTCACATACGGATTTGATGATCCTCTACTCCAAGACTGAAACATATTCATTTCTGAACTCTATGAGTACTAGTCTGCTGCAGCTAAGGTAATCAGCTGAACTAATCCATAGATGTTGCTGAGTTGAAGTCGAATGCCTCTCACTCTTAAAGATCTCTGTGATCATAAGCCTGTCACAATCAATCGTTTTGAGATGATGGAAAATATCACGTGTGGTAGGGAAGATGCTGCAGCATGTAGTATAGCCGACGGTGATGCAGTTGGTGTAGAGTGAGTTTGTAGCTTAAACATTCTATCTTACCTCGCATTCGTGCACCTTGTCCTTTCAGAACCATAAATAGAATGATTTTTATGCAACGACCATAGCTGTCAGCACTTTTGCACAGCTGTATGTATTGCATTGATACGAAGCATTAAGCTGTAGTTAGCAGCCTAATGCTGGGTACGAACAGCCATCCGAATGCGAAACAGAATTCGACGTCGTCCATTTGGCAAAGATCTTCAACAAATGTCAAAACGGAATTACAGGATGTTCTTTTAGGGAACTACTACGCTAGCAAATACAAAAGATATACCACCCACAACTGTCACCTGTTTCATCCAATGCAGTTGCACAGTAGAAACGCTCGCTATGAAAGAAGTTAACATTAATTGTCCCTGAAAATCTTATTATTTCCATACTTGGTATACAAGAAATTAAATGCGAAATTTCGAGATGATCGGATAAATTTTTAGGGGTGATTCATTTTTTTGGCATAAAGAAAATTTGTTCCTCGTTGTAGACTAAAGGACTTACTACAGAGTTTTAATGTAATATTTTTCTTAAGAATTTTTATGATTTCATATAAAGAAATTACATATTCTTTCAACTTCGATTCAAAAATTTCGTTTTTGTTTCAAAAATATTATTAATTTTTAAATAGGAGATACTATATCTATAGTTAAATGAGAAAAAAAAGTAAGAAATATTAATATGTGTTATATAATGAACCTAATAAATGTTTTTAAGATCCAATAGTGCATCTATTACTTTATTTCTGTGTGCTGTCTTAAAGTACAAGTAACAAAGTAATTACTTATAACCGTTGTAAATGAACTTCTATAATTCTCATGCTGTTAAATTTAATGTTTCAATTAATTTTCCCAGTTTCGAGAATATTCATTCAAAGATTTTTTTAAATTACACATTTTTGTTAGACATAAAATAGAAGCCCCAGTTTTAATTAAGATACTAGAAAAAATAATTTTTTTTACTTAACTAAGAACATAGAAGTTTGATCTGATTACCTGAGAGCTTTCAATTTGATCACACAATAGTGAAAAAGAAATTAAAAATTCCGTAAAGAATTTCATACTACAATCCCTTTTCATCAGACTTTAATAATGACGAATTGAAAGATGAAATTATATTCTGTAATGAAACTTTTGGAAAATCCAAATTAAAGTGATAGATAGTGAGCGTATAGAAAATTAAAAATCGATCACTCACGAGGACATTGTTACTAGTAGTTAAAGGAAAGATAAAAATAAAGTAAAACTAAATGAGTAATAAGAGTAACTATTTAAAGCACTTCCCCCTTTTTGCTCATATCCATATTAAATAAATCAGTAAGAAAAGTTTCAGTATAAAACTGAAACTAATTCTGTGCATAGCATATTAAAACAAGCATAGGAAAAGCGTATTTCATTGAAAACATCATTACAACGAAAACAGCAATCCTTGAATATATAATTAGGTTCTACCGTTAAGTAACTTAGTTGAATATAGATTATGATAGGAGAAAATGGATAAATTGAGGAAAAGGAAATGAATTTTATTTTAAAAAAAATCTCTTAGGTTTTATTGAACATCAATTAACAAGAAGATGAAGCAACAAGAGGGCTATTGACAACGGACATCTAAACCTTGCACCTCTCTTTAAACATAAACAACACCTAAAGGTGAATTTAGGGCATCTACAGATTTGACCTCCTCAGTCCTGGTATCGCCTGAAGGAGACAACAACACTTTCAAGAACAGCCGCCAATTTAAATAAAATACTTTATTGACACCTAGATACAGTTAATTGTCTTGGAATAAATGGTAGTACTGAAATAAACTCTTTCTAGAGACAGAAATTTATTCATAGCGTGTTCACGGTCAAATGAAAATGTTTTCCGAAAGAAAGAAAATTACATGCAAGCGCATCGCTAAGTATTCATATTTCTTATTATTTGTATAGTAGAAAATTATTAAACATACTACTGAATTCCTTAAAGATATTGATTTATATATTATTATTAATTTAACAATCAAATCTTCCCACTTCTGATTTAGAATGCTATTATTTCGATGTCGCCTATAGGTGACATTGAATCAAATGCTTTCAAAATCGCTTGATTTGAAGCTATAATTAGGGCATAATATATTTGAGCTTAGCACAGATTGTAATTAATAATTAGATTCACGTTTCTATGTGTTTATATGTAGAGTTAATTTTCTTATTAATTATTAAATTGAAAATAGTAATTGTGATTTTTTTAGTCTCAGATAAAGATAATAAAATAACTTTTGTTCTGACTAAGAGTAAATAATAAAAATTGATGAAACCACCTTATCATTATTGTTGTTGTTGTTTTCCTACAATTGTTGGTTTTTAAAGTAATGTACTCTCTTAAATGTATTTTTCTTTCAACTTTATATATATGTACTAAATTTTTTTTAGATTCTCCAGGTTTCCGAACTAGTTTGAAGATATCTGGAATGCTGATGAATCAGTTATTGATATTTCAGATTTTGAAAATGATGAGAACGATGATGATATTAAGGATCCTTCATTTGCTCCTCTAGGTTTACAATATGATTCTTCATCTGAAGAAGAGACAAATGAAGAAGTATCAATAGTTCCTGAAATTTCCATAGTAGACTGTTTTAGAACAAAACATTTCTTGTCCTTCCTTTCAATTACGCTTAAAAGATTTAAAAGGAAAAGAATATGTAAGCCATCAATTTTCTGCTTCATCAACATCTTCACCAATTGATGTTCCAAATATTCCGAAAATCCCTGAACACTAGAAGGGATCTTACTGAAAGGGCCTACTTTCAAAAGAGTTTAATCCACTTCCTCCTGCCCCCCCCCATACATAGAGAATAATAACATCTACCTGTTCTGTCTCCCGAGGATTACTTTCACAAGTATGTACCAAATGATATAATCAAATTACCGACTGAATTCACCAATTGTAGGTATTTAAGGGTTACAGGAAATAACCTGCATCTATCAGAAACTGAAATGAAACAGTTCTTTGCAGTCACAATAGTTAGTCCAAATTTTCTAGAATTCGAATGTACTGGGCAGAAGAAATAAGAGTTCTTGTAATCTCAGACAACATGTCTCGAAATCGCTTTTTTTTAATAAGAAATAATTTAAAACTGAGAGATGATTTATTAGTACAAGGCGAAGATTAAGCGAATTATAAATTTTGGAAATTAAGACTCCTTCTAAAAACGGTTCTAACAGGATACCTACTGAAATTTGATATAGCAATAATCTAATATTGCAATATTTAAGCAAATTGTTCCTTTTTTCGGTCATACATCTGCAAGGCAATTCATTAAAGGGAAACCAAATCCTTCTGGCTTGAAAGTTTTTGTAGCTACTGTGCCTGATGATTTACCTTTAGATTTTTTTTATGTATCAGAGATCGGGGGACAAAATACTTAATGATTCGGCTGACAACGATTGAAAGGAATTAGATACTGGGGGCAAAGTAGTTTTTAGACATTCGGAGAACTTACTCCCCCCTGCTGTAATTTGTTTACGGATAGATACTTCTCATCTTCCTTCTGTGTTCCTAGTTCATCTATTCTTCATTATAACAATCATTGCCAAGGAACATAGAGAAATAATAATATACCTTCCAATATTAATTAAAAACGGAAACTGAAATAATAAGTCTAGGTTTGGATTACTTGACGAAAAAGTCAAAAACGATGGCCAAGCCTCTGTCGTAAAATGGTTCGACAGCAAATTGGTTATGCTTACTTCATTTGCCCATGGAAAATATCCCTTAGATACATGTAAAAGGTTGTCCAAGAAAGATAAGAACTTCGTATTTATCTCAATCGTCCTTCCATAGTAAAAAAAATATAATTTGTACAACGGGAGAGTCGATTTCCTTGATCGCGTTCCAAGCTATTACAGAATTTGCATTCAAACAAAAAAGTGGGCCATTCGAGTAATAATGCATTTTATAGAGATTTTGCAATAACTGCAAGCTGGATTGAATATCGACGACACAAAGCAATATAGAGTGCTCCAAAATCTGACTATCTTGATTATCTTGCATTCAGAGTAAAAATACAAGAATACCTCTTTCATGGCTCCGAAGAAGGCGATACATCCGAATATGAACCGAGTGAGCCACTTACATCTCAAAAAAGGAAAATGAATGCAAAAGCTCCTTTGCCATCAGACCATTTGAAGAAGAAACAAAATTTGCATCTTCCGAAAATTCCTCAACCAGCATAAAAAAAAAAACCGATGCAGAATGTCTGGTTGCAAATCAAATTCAGAAAGAATGAGGAGCACAACTTATAAAGTTTTTCTTTACCAGCAAGAACATTGACAATGTTTCAAATTACTTTATGAATTATAAAAAAATATGCAATAAATGATATTTTACCTTGTTCATCCTGGTTTTAAAGCAGCTTATAACTTAAAATATATATAAAAAAAGTTTTATATTTATCTAAATAAGTAAGAATGGATAGGTACCTGTAAACTTGAAAATATGTGTGTATATATACATTTTTTATGGCATAAAGTTAAATATCAAAACATCATACATTTGATGTTGAATATTTTGTGATTAAGATCTTACACTGTGCGTTAAATTAGATTAATCAAAGTTTTTGAATTAACATGGTGATGTCACTTTCTCCGATGTCTCCTCCAAGCAACACTGGTTTTCTCCAAAATAATAATAAAAATAATTTTCTTAACATTTTTTCAATACTTTCATATGTGCTCTGGACCAATTAATACAAATAATTTTAAAATTTCTGATTCAAAGTTAGCCTTGGGTCCGAGGAGGTTAATGTACATCAGCTCCGCTAAAAGGTGGTTTTTAGAGGCATCAGGATTTGAATCCCGGACCTAACTGAAACAACGCCAGCCGGGTAAAAATCTTTCTTTACATTAGATATTGTGTAAAAAATACATAAAGTTATTATGTAAAAAAAGAAATCGTTAAAACAATAATTATCGTAGAAATAATTACTATAGTTATTATTTAATTTTTCGTATTTTACAGTACTTTTTTATTTTTTTTCAAGTAAAACCAGAATTATAAATGCATTATTTGAATTACTATGGAAAGTTTAGTAAAACCGAGAACCATAAGTTAGATACCGAATAATTCCATCCCACTAACTCAAATTGCAATAAAAATGGCTTAGAAATAATACTGGTTTGATAAAAAAATGTACATCTTTCCGATCAATAATTTAAGCTAAAAAAGAAACCCAAATATGTGCTTAGAAAAAAAAATACAAAACATATCCAAATAACATTTTAGTTTTCATTCATTTTAATGTTATAGTCAATTTTCAAACTTATAGAAACATTGAGAATTTATATAGATAAATCATGTTAATTATTCGAATTTAAGGAAGTAGTTGCAAGAAAAATTCGCCATCGCCATCATGGTCAAATCTATTACACACATTATGGGCTCAAGCTTTACAAAAGGTGAACAATAACCATCGATCTGTTGTTAGCATCTCAGACATAAAAATGTCTCAATGCTAATGTATTTCAATCTATGTTGTGGTCGGTCGAAGACAGTCAGTCTTCTATCTTTTCTTTGGAAGACTAGATTTCTGCAATCTTCATTTTCTAGCTCACCTTCCGTTGCAGTTCTTCTTGATTCCCCTTTTTCCTTAGGTTTTACTTAATTCTGCTTCTATTTAGCTCATGTTTCTTTTTAACTGGATAGCTTAATTTTGTAAGAGGATTAGGTCAAAATGTTTGCTGAACTCCCGTTTCGATTCAGTTTTCTCCCTCTTTCTTTCGGTGTAGATTAGATATCCACAGGGGAAAATCAAAATGAAGATCCACTGCTGCTTGATCTAGAAGTTTTCATTTCAGGAATTGTTGGAAGTTTGTCATTCTTGTCATTTAAAATCGGTTAGTAAAAAATTAACATCAAATACTACTCAGCTTCGGCCCTCGAATAGGTACTCGGTTTTGCCCAATAGGACTAATCACACTAATTGAAAAGAAAGTATAGAAATATTGGGTTCGAACTAAAACAACTCGTAGACTCCGTGGAAGCAGAATCTTCAAGTAAAAGTCAAGGTAATATCTGGTAAAACCTAGAAGAATAACCCCAATAACCTCATTAAACATTGTGTCATTTACTTTGAATATAAAACAAAGAGACAGCTACACAACTGATGTAATGGATAGTCTTGCAGAACTTTTTAAAAAAAATGCATAGATATTGCTGGAAAGCGTCTTTCTTGGACCGAAATCAACAGTACACTGTTTGGCATGGATAACTGGTTCTATTTAATATGTAAGAGATGTAGCAGCAGTATCTTGAAAAAGAAATGTGGTAGTTGTTTTTATTCGACTACCTAGTTTTACGTAACCAGTGCATTAATTCAGTTTTAAAGATATCCAGACATGCATAAAGTTTTTAAAAATGTACAAAGATCATAGTAAAGTGTAAAAAATATATTTTTTTTTACTTACAGGATTTGTACGATAATTTTAAAGTACTGTTGCAATACTATTTTTCTGCAAGCGTCAATTTTCAATTCTGTTTGGTCATCTATAGGGAATGATTTCAGTATCGTGCAGTTCTGAGTAGTCTCTTTAGACGTTAGATGAGAATTCGCTGTTGAATAAACTCTTTTAATATTTTAATTCTTGAAAATAAGTCTCTCTTCCAATACAGACAGTAATCTATCTTGTCTCCTATCTCGAGTTTCAATAACAAATTATGTGTAATAACAACATTAATTTTGTATTTGTTTGCTTACAACTGGATATAATTTTTTCCTCCTTCAACATTTATCCACGCTTGCTTAACACGTATTAGATTTCTTAATTAATTTCTATGTAATAAATGAAAATTAATTATTTTGGTAAACTGAAAGGAATGTGGTTATTGGATTATATTCTTTGCGCTTGCAATGGTTGAAATATTTAAAGAGAGAAAGCGAAACTTCAGAATTTTGAATCTAAAATAATTTTCCAGTAAAAAACATATTGACCATGTCACTATTTCTTGTAATACATGTTTATTAATTTCAATTTATCAATAGGGATAAATTGAATTAATTTAATTTCAATACTACCGTCAATAATAGTTAATACTATTAATAGATCTCGCTTTCTTGGAAACATATGTTTAATTTTATGTCTTTTATATTCAGGTTATCACTATTTTTCCATTAAAAGGTGTAATAACCTTTCAATTGACTATGTTTGACACTTAAACCCATCAACATCTGAAAAATGCTGAATTGATTTCAGTGACCTTTTTGAAAACAGTATGAGAAGTTAGAGTCTTATGTACATGACTGTTGTTGATATTATAAACTAAATTAACTTATGAGCCTAATAAGTCCTTTTAATTAAATAGTTTCTCCATCACTGGTCTTTGGTGACTGTTTTTAATTCATAGAATAAATAAAATATATTACGTTGAAAAATGGCTTTCATCAACAAATAAATATGAATCACAAAAATATTTTAAAGTGTTAATGGCTATATGAGGTTCATAATGAATGCAAACAATATATTCACGTTAATGCCTCCTTATGTATCGAAGACAAAGGTTTCAAAAGCAAGGAGGGTTTCTCATGAAACGTGTAACAACATGAGTCATGTTAGTCGAGCGTTTTTAAAAATAGCGCTTATATTACCACACGTAGCTCCAGATGGAATGTGTTTCAGATTAATCTGATTTTTACTTTGTCATTTTAAATTCGAAATTACAGAAAAAATCAAGGTTTGATTTGAGTCGAATCATGCGGTCATTTGAAAGTGGGTCATTTCTAATTATCTCACAATCTCATATCCCTTTAACATCGATTCAAATATTGCATATGAAAACGGGACACATTTCATCCATTAGTTTAGTTTTTATTAACTTCGCACCAGAAGCAACGCGAGAACTATCGACGACGGACCTCGTAATTTTGAACCTTGATCAAGTGATGAGGACGACACCTGAGCTTGCAAACCTTTCCTAACTTCCACACCACTCCAACGGGAGGACTTTGGGCCCCGACAAATTTAAAGTAAATCAGCCCTGGCTACAAGGCGGTTCTTTGGCGACCAAGGATTGACTCAACGAAAACCGCAATCCACGAGTCTGAAACCATGACCACTAGACTATCGCGGTCGCAATTCAATTAGTTAAAGCACATTCAGTTGGATCTCACTTCAGCGTTCATTTTCAAAAATGCTCATTTCCGAGAGCACAGTTCTCATTTCCTCCGCCATGCTTTCATTAACTATCTCTCAGGGCCTAAAGCCACTAAAGAACCGCTGTGTAAAGGGGTTGATGTACGTTAAATCTTGTCGAGGTTCCAAATCCTCCCATGACGTGGTGTGAAAATTAAGAAGTATCTTCCTCGCCAGCTGATCGATGTTCAAAATTACGAGTTCTGTCGCCAATAACCTTTGTGTTGCTTCCCGTGCAAAGTTACAATCACGTACAAATAAATGTATTTTATTATAAGACTTAAAAAATAAGACTCATTTATAACTGTACTGTGACTTTCGTTCAATCCTGGTTATGTTAGTTTTTCCACATTAAATGAAATTGTGGTACAAAAGACATGATTTTCTTGGTCAAAGTGTTTTAACATTTAAATAATATACATAAGAATTTCAATGTTTATCTTATGAACAATCCTTCGGTAATTTACTTCAACTTAAGTCTTATGTATTTTAATTAAATTATGATAGCTATATTTATTTTAAATTTCCTTGAAATAAAAAAGATAGATTTAACATTAATATTCTACGTGCTGATACAGGTACTAATATTATATTCGCACAAAGAAGAATAAAGTTAAGAAGGTATTGTCCTTTTATTCGATTTTATTATTTTCTTTCAGCTTAAAACTCGTTCTGAAAGCAAATTTAATGCATTAATTTGTAATTGTATCATCCGTGTATTCTAAAATAGCCGTTTCAATTCAACAAACGAAAAACAAGAACCTTATCTGTACTGAGTTTGATATCATTACGAGTCATAATAATTTTTGGAACTGAATCAAAAGATAATTTAGAGCTTTTGTAGTCAACAACAATACGAAATGGGTCCAGAAAGTGGAATTATATGATTAGGTAAATATAATATAAGTGAAAGGAGAACAGTTTCTTTATGCAAATTTAGATGTTTCTTTTTCCTGAGATGCAATTACCCAGTTTATGTTCTTTCATGAAAACAAACAGAGAACTACTTTATTCTTTAGCTTTTAACTTTGTTTCTAAGATTTCTCTTTAAAGCAAATTTTAAGAATTGTTTGAAGTATTAAAATCTAAAGCAGTCAACAACTATGTTAAAATTTTTCTTATGTGATAAAAATCGCAAGTATAACTAAATAAAATTATCAACGGAAATAAAACTGTCTTATTATACAACAAGAATCTATTTGTCTTTTTATTATTATTCAATGGGCACATTATATTTGCATTTGAGACAAACAAAAGCTATAAAAATAATCTACTTTCCAAAAACATTGAAAATAAGTCATCATTTAAGTGGTTTCTAAAAATTGGGCGCGAAATTCTTAGAAGACGTTTAGGTGTCTTATATAAGTTTCATTCTTGTCAAGTGTTAATTCATTCATAAATTTATGAAGCACTTTATTATTAAATATATTTAAAAAGTAAATGAGGCTATAGTTCAACAGAACATGGAAGATAATTTTAAATATTGCAAAAAACTTTTGTTGTAATATTTATGGTTAAATATTTTAGACAAAAGGTGGAAATAGTAAATATTCTCTTACGAAGAATGTTTATTTTTTTAGAAGCATTAAAATCCCATGAAACAAAATTTTTAATAAATACAGACACGATATAAAACATTAATATGCTTTTGAGTTCAAATTACATAAAAGGCATGGAAATCAAAACTGTTGGAAAGAAAAATACACCTTCTTCTAATTGAATACATCAGAATAACTTTTAAAATCTCTCAGTTTAAATCCTTTGTATTGGTAATAATCGTATAAAAGCAATATTTATTTTTGATTCGAAATATTTCGCTGTACTAAAATCAGTTTTGTTATTTTCATAAATAAATATATAAATTCTTACTGCCTATTCTAAACCTGTATCGTTAAAATGGGTATGAGACAACGATTAAATAAAAGTAGATCGCTTAAATGAATTCTTTTAGTTATTTTCTGTTCAAAATATATTCATTATAGATACAACAGAAAAGGGAGTCGTTAGATATTGATCATGTAATTATCAAAAGAGAGCGAAGGGATTCCTTTTAATCTACGTATTCTGTACGTATGGGTATATCAGAGTCAGTTTGGCTTACTTTTGTTTTAAGTGTAGTAAAAATATTTTTATACAGGTTAATTTAATTTACTCTTGTATTTATTAAAATAGAAAGCAAATGTTTCATCTGTTATAATTCCCTCCCCAATCTTTTCCTTTTGACTTCCTTCATTTATTTATTGATCATTTATTTACGCTACACATAGAAGCAACACGAGGACTCATGGTGAGAGCTTAGGCCAAGTGCCACTTGCTTCAAACTTCTCCCCCACAGGCCTGTGATTGAACTTGAAACCTCGACATATTTAATGTGCACCAGTCAAGCGGTGGGTATTAAGCGGCAGCAGGACTCGAATCGACGACTTGATGGAAGCAACAGCGATCTCGAGCTCGCGACCATGATAGCTTTACTATGCCTCCCTTTAAATCCAGTAATGATCATTTTCTTATCTGAATAAGCTGTTTTAAGTATTTAAAAGATGGAGAGGTAATAAGAGAAGTATGGCTTTACATCTATCATTCTTGATACATTTTTAAAAGACTAATGAAATTTACAGAACACATTTGAATCCTTTTATTAAAGAAAGGCTAAAGATGAAAAATACCTTTTTGTGTCTTTCTACCTTCCTTTGGAACGCATTCTTTGCCACTTCTTACTTTAGATATTTTGATATCTTGCTGCAATTACCGATTTTTTCTATATTGTTACTGGGATATTTTATTTCATCTTAATATTGAAGCGATACTCGCTTCCTGTTAATGACGCAAGAACTAGAACGGGCTCTTGTGCCATAAACCTATATACATTCACACACCACTTCGTATTAAAGATGGCTGAATTCGCACTTCGTCGACAGAAGTCCTCCGAGCTATATTTATTCTGGAGAACTTGTGCAAAGATGCATGAACTGAAGTGAAGCGCGTGCTTTTCTTCGTTTATATATACCTCTCGCAAAGCTGTACATTCGAGATAGGTTTTCATATTCTTGTTGCTGAAGTTTATAATTAATTTATGTTGATTTCATTTATATATATATAAATTTAGTTAATATAAAGTTATACAATATATAAGTTAATTATAACTTTAGGCAAGTGCGCGCGCACACACACACACACACACACACACACACACACACACACACACACACACACACACACACACACAATACAATAATAATACGCATCGCACGCACGCACGCACGCACGCACGCACGCACACACACATATATAAATCTCGAGTATTAAATTTATTTTATTTTAATTTTTGTTAATAAAATCTCAGTTAAGATTCAGTCCCTACTCTTATATTTGACTTGGTGTAACCTCTACGCACAATAATATTTTTGGGGTTTAAATAGTTGTCTCCGCCTATTCTGAAAGAAAATCAAGCATAAAAACAACAAATGCATTTATTGAGCGCTAAATTATTGTAAATAAATTAATTGATCATCTTCTAATTAATCTTTGCAAATACAGGTGGCAGTCAATTTATCAATAATATTTTCATTTTAGTTATTTTAAACAGTCTTGTTTTCTCCTATCTGAAAATTTGTTTTAGGGTACATATTTGAAGGAGGATAATCGATTTATTATTTTCATCTCTTATAAATATAAATCATATACGTGGAAAACCAACTAAGAAGGAAAATATTTTCTATCACGAAATATCTATCAAGCATTATTTGAATAAGACCATTAAAAATAATAAATTTATTTTATATGTACCTATGCATAATTGATATTTGTCGGTTAGACTAGATAAAATGTCATTTCCACATTTTGTAAAAGAAAAGAAATTAACGTAAATTTGGAAAAGTTATAAAAAAGAAGACATTTATTTGTTTGAGGAATGTACGAAATAGAGATGTTGTAATTAAAACTAATGGGACTACCTCAAAATATTATTGAAATGGCACGCTAATCTTCCAGATGTGATGCAACGCTCATAGAATTCTCCCAATGAATTAAACCTTTTCTATTTATAACATCTTATCCATTCAATAAATTAAATTCATTTTATTGCTACGATTGCAATACTTATATTGTACTCTTCGAATGTCGCCCATTAAGCTCTTATTACTCGCATTTTCTCTAAATATTATAGTTTCATCAAAAGGTGTGTGTCATAGAATAATTTATGATTGCTGAAACGAAAAAGCATAGATGTCAAAAGAATCAATCTATTTTCCTATTTTCATGGGCCTTTGCTTAAGTTAACTAAGTATGAAAAAAATTGTAAGTTGTTTCGAACGGAATGAAACAGATAGAACTTTTGAATAATAGAAAACTGAAGCTGCTTAAAATATCATTAAATTACAAAAGGTAATCTTCCAAATAATAAAGAGAATCAAATAAAAATACAGGTGTAAAATGAGTATATATTTTAAAATTTATTTAAACGTTTTATCTGTGATACCTTCTTAATATAATTAAATAATTGATAATGTAGATCTTTTTTTGAATAGCAATTTTAATTTTATTAGATATTAAATATAAGTATTTCAAACAAAGATAATTACACTTTAATTTATAATTTCGACATTTTGTTCCTGCTACTTTCAATTCTCCGTTACTTAAGTTATGCATTTGTAGAACCCAATTTACCCGTGGTAGCTTCTTCGCTGAATTGAGGCTAATAAAAGAAAGCCTTAAAATGGTTCCAGCTGTCCAAATGAGAATAGTTTCCGGCTCTTGTTAAAACGCACATCTGTGATCCACAGAAAGGCAATTCAAATCTACTCCCTAAGACATCTTCAACATTCTCAAAGCCGATTCGAAATTGTTTGAAACTTCCTTTACGCTTTCCCGACTATTAACAGAGCAATGGCATAACATTGGTGAATATTAGATGAGGACTTTCTTCAAACAAGTACTGTCAATTTGATTGATAGAAGCTTCTACTACGCAATTAGTATGAGTCTCAGCACTTCGTTATCTTTGATGGTGGAGTTTTGGAGGTAATCCACTTACTAGGAATGTCTACTCGTTTTGATAATGGTTCAAATCTATCACTTTGTAAATATCTCAATTATGGTTTCTTATGAGCATTAATTTAAATAGCAAACACAACACTACATCCTACCTATGGACATTTGGCTCATTTTTAATTACAGGCTTTTTACATTTTGTTGACAAACTTTTAATATAAAAATATTCACATGGCAGAATAATATTATTTGGAAATAAAATGTTCATAAATAAAATACAAAGAACAAAGCAAGTGCAATAACGGATAAGAATAGTTAAAGAGGAATTGGACAACATCTTAATTAAGAACTTTTATACACGTTGCACATTAATTCTTGCGTTATTATTGAGACAAAAGAAGAAATATTTAACAATATTATTGTACAGCAAACTCAACATTTTTAAAAAGTACATCGAGCAATATTACGTTATAAAGAATTAAATTTAATATTACCTCAGTTGCATGAATGTACACAATTAATTAAACACGTATCCTAATTTAAAATAATCTTCTTATCAATTATTAAATTTCGAGAAACTTTTATATAAAATACAAGTGAACAATTTAAAATATAATAGAAAATATCATCAATTTATTTTTATATTGTTTAATCTCTTTCGAGATAATAGTTTTGAAAAAATACTAAACAAGATTTTAAGAAACACTTGTTCAGATTTGAATAATGATTCCTTAAAAACTAAAATTAATTTAAGAGCATAAAATAATTAGAAACCAATCTTTTGAAAACTCCTCTTTGAACTAATCCTTAAAGCGAGCAGACCATTTTCTCTTCTCTATATTTTACTTTTGACGAAAATTAAGATAGGATTGAAAGCGATAAACGTGAAAATTTGCGAGAGCATAGTTCATGATATTTAAATAATCGTATGAATAAATTTTTGTAGTTAAATATATAACACATTTTCAGGCTTTACTCTTACTTTTATTACTAGTATTGTTTCAAAATAGTTATAGATTAGTTTTGATGTTATCTGCTATTTGCTTTTTGTTTCTTCGAAAACTACTTTTGATTTTAAGTAATATTTTAAACAAAAAAAACAAATAAGTTTTGCTATGACTTATTTTATTTCAATTATATTTAAAATGAGAATTGTAAACATATTTTGATGTGTTTAAAGAGCCAGATTCATGAACGAAATGGATTCAAATACCAGCATGTAACTGAACTACAACAG
>BMAW01100389.1:0-10515 GCA_019974015.1 Nephila pilipes | reverse complement strand
TTTTTTAAATTTATGTTTTATTTATTCATTTACATAAATTGAAGAATTACTAAAAAAAAGAATCCACTTTTAATTGAAGAATTACTAAAAAAAAGAATCCACTTTTAATTTAAGAATTTTGAATTACATGAAATATTTTGTTAATGTTTAATTCAAATACCCAATTAAAAAAATAACTCTTGTTTTATGGTAATTCCCTCACAAAAATCATTTTCTTTTTTTATGTTAATTTCATCACAAAAATCATTTTCATTTTTTATATTAATTCCATTATAAACATCATTTTCTTTTTCAATGGTACTTTCTTTATAAAAATCTTCTTTTTCAATGGTACTTTCCTCATAAACATCTTCTTTTTCAACGGTATTTTCTTCGTAAAAAATATCTACCTTTTCATTATTAAAGTTATTAAAAATCATTGTAGAGGGTAATATATAAGATCCCCTTTGGCATTCATCAACAGGTTTAGTACAAGGTAAATCACAAATTGAGATAATATTATAATGCGTTTTATAAATCGACAACATGTCTTTGATTTGAATTGCAAAAGTAAAAAAACAAATATGCCGGGCTACGAGCATGTAAGAAACATTTTCCGGAACGTAATATAACATGTTACTTTCTAAAGTAATTTTTTTCATTTCTTGTTCCGCTGAAAATGGGATAGTATCCAGTGGTAATTCTTGGAAATTGTAAAACACATCTATTGGAATGTTTGCAACTTCGATAACGTGAATAAAACCAGTTGTAGGTCTTTGCAGTCCAAAAGTAAAAAGTCTTTTGACGAGATACATGTTACCCATTTTCCAAAATATTCGGTTATCAGCATTCTTTTTACATATATTTGTATCTTTAGTCAGTTTTCTTGCAATGTGGTTGAAATTGTAAATTCTTTTCTCGGTATCACTCAAAGCAAATTTAAACGTGTATTTTTGAGTCTTTCCAAATTCTTTCGGTAAATTATTCTCGAAAATTAAAATTTTCATTTTTTCGTACGATAAATTAAAAACATAAGCATTATCAAAAAATAATTTCCATACTTTTGCATCACCATCTTTAAAGGACTGAAATGCAATAAAAGACATCACTCTGCGTGAGGCACTATGGTTAAATGGATTATGTAGTTCACGCTTTGCGTTAGGCTTTATATACCTGATCGAATGAGTGACGTCATGCGCAAAACTTGTTAAAAATATTTTACGTTAATATTTGAGGAATATATTTACAAAATAAAAAAAATTTCAAGATTATAATAATACTTTTATTTGAGAAATATTTTTAAAAGAAAAGAAAATTTCTCAAAGTTATATTATTATTGTAAGCTTTTTTAAATAGTTTATAGAATTCATTATAATGAACTGTTTAAATATGCTTATGGTTATTTTCAATAATTTCGTCTTTTCATGTTTGTCAATTTCTGTGTATTTAAATATCACATTACAGTGATTATATATGTTTCTATCAATTAACAATTATTAACAAGTTTATTTATACTTTTTTTAAATATTTAAAATTATTAAATTTATTAATAAAGAATGGCTAATGTAGAAGATTATGTTTGTAATAATGGTAGAATTCCACCTTATCCGTGGCAAATATTTAATTTCAATATCTACAATGAAGACGAATTTAATACCAATATTGCTAATGTTTGGGAAGTTGCATTAAAATCCCATTATAAAAGAAATTCACATCATCCAGAACATTTTTCTCCTATTGATGAATTGAGTAAAAAAGAATTATTGTGTGATTTATTGGGTAGTCAATTGGGTAGTCAATGGAAATCAGGACTAAGACGTGAATGGAAAATTGAAAATGCTGCAAATATTTGTAAGCATTGGTCAAATTGGGACATAGTTAAAGATTTATATAGAGGTCATTTTGAAAATCAAAATGTTTCTTCTAAAAGATGGCCTTCAAACCTTTTCAGCGAAGAAAAGTGCTGTTTTATTATTTGGTTGAGATGTTTGTTGCATAAAAAAATATCTTTTAATACATTTATAACAGGGCTTTATTCATTTAAATGTGTAGAATATTACATAAATGACTTACAATGGCATCAATATGCAACTCCATATGTATGTAATCAATTATTTAAGAAGAATGGAGATTAAAAGAAAATTAATATACTAAGATAAATGGGGATGCATTCTATGAGTTGCTATTACATGTGAATTATATTTAATACTGAAACAGTTAATATTGATGATAAATTTAAATTGCTTTCTATGGACGGATTAATTAATGAAATAACTGATAGAGGTTTAAAAGCCATTAATAAATAAAGATGAATGTACGGTTTACAATCCCTAATGTTAACCAAAGTATTTCCTTATACGCTTATGTAGACCAAATATATTTCAAGTGTCAGAAAAAAAATTCAAATTTGAATGTTGAAATTTGTAATATATTTGATGAAAGAATACGAGAATTTATAAGAGCTATAGGACATAACGAGAATGAAAATTTGTGGATTATAGATTCAAATATTTCTGAAGACAAATTTAATAGAGAATTAATGCGCTTTTTATGTAATAAATTTTTCGATTGTATTAAAATAGAAGATGAAAGAGAAAAAGATTATTTGATAAATGAAAACATTAATGAAGAAATTTTAAAAGGGATTGAAAATGCTCAAAAAATAATTGATATTCTCCGACATGCAGTCTTAAATACAGGTTCTAAAATTAAAGATGTTTTTTTAGATGTTGATAATATACTAATTAAAATATTTGATTTAATAAGTAATAAAAAAGATTTTATTGAACTTTCATTTGAAACTAAAAAATTAAGTAAATAATAATTTATCATTTTTTTTTGTATTTTATAAGTATATATAAAGAATTATTTCCTTAAAGTACAAATGGATGCATCCATTCAAACCGCTTTTCAAATTTTTGATCAAACGCTCATTTTTTTAAAAAACTTTTGTAAGCTTTGTTTAAACAAAGAAATTAATTATTTATTAATACCGTGTACTTATCTTATTTGTTATAAGACTTGTGTTCAAAAATTTTAAAATTGTCCTACAAAATATAAATGTATAAAGATTAGTTTATCAGTTATGAATAATTAAGAATGGCTCTTGCACCATTTCACTATCTTACAAGTATTGCTGATGTAAAAGATGCACCCCAAGATTCATATATTATTTATAATATGAAGGGTGGTATTTATTATATAAAACAAAAAGATTTTTTAAAATTTGCAAATTTTTTCATAAAACATACGCTTGAAGAAACGCACTATACGATGGATTTAGCACTTGCTGTTGAACACGCTTTAATATTTGATTTAGACTTTTGTTATAAGGAAAAATATAATCCCCTTTTTGTCGAGTCTTATATCGAACGCTATTTAATTCCTGTTTTAAAATCATTATTTCATCAAATACCATGTTTTACTATGATTTCGGCAATTAGAGAAGGTGGCGGTTTACATATTCATTTACCTGAATTTCAAATAAGTCATGATGATTATATTGTTCTATGTACTCAACTTCAATCTCAATTGAATCGTGAATTTTCAAATTTTTCAGTAACTTTAGATATTGTAAAAAATTTTAATTTATCCAAGTCTACCAAACCTGGTTTTAGTTCATATAGACCTTTTAACATTGAATATTTTGAGAAGGATAAAACTCTTTCTTTCGGTTTATTGGACGCAAATATTTTTGAAATGCATCGAAATTTAATCGTAAAGCAGTTTAAATGTAACAATAAAAATACATTCTCGATTTTTAGACAAATATTACCGCTATCATCATCTTTATCAATGTTTTTAGAACATATTTATCTTTACATGATGCCTATTATTGTAAAAGATAATTTACATTATATTAATTACCATACAGTTATTTCACAAAACAAACAGCTCAATTATCAAACGATAGCTCATTTTACTTACAAAGAAAAAGAGCAATACGAAATTTCAAAATCTGTAAACATTAACTTTAAAAAAACTGATATTTTAACTGCATATAATTTTATCAAAAACAGCGCAATGAAAATTGAAAATTTCCAATCTGAAAATTATGCATTAAAAAGATGGTTAAAATATTTTGAAAATAATTCAATTGTAGCAAAAGATGCTTTCGAAGTAATTAATAAGAAAATTGTTGAAGATAATATAAGCTTTATAAACGATACTCATCCCATTAAAACCATTATGGAATTTAATGATTATTATTATGGATTACCGGTATTTTTAGCTTTACTCAAAGAATTAAACGTTACTTCATATCAATTAATCAATACTTTGAGAAGTATTTTGTCTTCGAATGATTTTTTTCGAATGATTTTTTAAATAAAATGGAAAAAATTAATCCTACCATTTTAGAAAGCATTTCGAAAGAATTTTCAATCAATACAATTTTATATTGTGGATCCAATTTGTGTGTTAAAACAAAACATTTTGGTGATAAATTAATGAGTGTAGTTCTTGATATGAAAAAATCTATTGAATCTTGTATTTCGTCTGACGAAATGAGTGATATTATTTTAAAAATTTTAAAGAGGTATTCTCCGGTTATTGTCGCTTCTTTAAAGCATTCTTGTAAGAAACCCGTTCGTTATTATTGGAATATTATAAAGGAACAATGGCAAGAAGTGTTAAATGATGCCGATATAAGAAGCATTCTTATAAATATTAAAGTTAAAATTAAAAAAGCGTTTTTGATTTCAGATGTTCAGTTAAAAATTGATGAATTTTGTAAAAGTGTTGATGTAAATGTAATATTAGCAGTAATTACTAGTGAATCAAATATGGATCGTTTAACTATTCAAATGGACCAACACAAATGGTATATAAAAACTGAAAATGGTATTTTGGATTTATTAACAGGACATGTTAGTGGAATCGTACCAGAATTTTACTTATCAGATAATACTTTATATTTAGGTTTAAAAAGATCACAATTAATTAATCTCCATACAGATAAAAAAATTATACAAACATATGAAATAATAACTTCAAAATCTTTTTTCAATAAATATTTAAAATATTTATTAACAGATTTAACAAGCGACTTTTATGATACACTAGTAGAAACTGCTATTGAATTTAATATTTTTGACATCAATTGTGAAATCACTATTAGTATGTTAAAATTTTACATGCATTTATGTAAATATATGTCATTTGAATATGAACAACTAATTTTTATGATTGATGTACTTTCGAGTATATTAATAGCTACAAATTATTCTAGACATTTCTATATATTGCAAGGAATTACAGGAAATGGAAAATCAAAATTTTTTGAAATGATTACAAAAGTATTTGGTACATATAGCCAATCTATTAGAAATGTAAATCTTCAGTTAGGAAAAGGTATTAATGCTCAACCTGAAATTGCATCTTCGTTGTTTAGAAAACGCATTATTGCTATTGAAGAACTTAGTGGTAGAATTGATGAAAATTTAGTTAAAGAATTAACTGGAAATTCTCAAACAAGTTTTAGAAATTTATACGAGCAAAACATGGGTGGTCGACCATCAGCCAAATTATTTGCTTCAACAAATACAGCACCTATTTGTACTGCAACAGAAGCATTTCGAGCAAGAGTAATTGTTTTTCCATTCAACTCAAAATTTGCAAATTTCGAAAACAATTTAGAAACTTCTATACAGATAGAAACAGACAAATATAAATTGGAAAAAGGAGATTCAATTGTTGATGAATCATTTATAGGATTTTTTACATTAATTTATATTCATTTATTTCAAAATGTTGATTTTAATGATGGATATATTCATATTAGACCAGAACCAGATATTTTGAAAGAATTTAAAGAACAATATTTAAGTTTAACCTCGTTGTATAAACAGTTTAAACAATATGCTGATGTACAAATCGTCGAAGGTGAAGCTACTACTGTAACAGATTTATTATCTGCAATTCGTCAATTTTTAGTTGAAACGAAAAGATTAGGAACTGTTAAAGATGATGATATTATCTTCAACTTTGATGAAGAATATGGACATTTGAAACAAACAAAGACCCATGATAGCATTTACGAAATGTCAGCAATGGATTTGGAAAATGATGAAGATGAATACGAACCAGCTCTAAAAACAAAAAAAATGACATGTATTGTTTATTACGAAAATATTATAATACGAAATTTAAAGAAAAAGTTTAATTAAGAAGATGATCAAAGCTTGTAAATGTAAACCTAATGAAGAATATTATGATATAAATTATTTAAAAAACTCAAAACGTAAAGTTGATTATTTGATTGAAAACGTTATATTTGAAAATAGTAATTTAAAAAACTATTATAGAAGAAATAATGCTCTAAAAATGTTTAATGATATTACAATTCAATTAGTATATGATTTTAAACAATATGCTGAATCATATATAAATCATCTAATGACAAATAAATACGAATATGGATATTTATATTTATTAATGCAAAGCAAAAAATTTAATTTTTTATACATTGAATATACAACTTTTCCTCTAATTTCAAATGGTGAAAAGAAACAAATTATGGAAGATATTGAGAAAATTGCTAGTAAATACGGAAATGATTTAATTTTTAGAATAACATGTTTAGAATTATTGTATTTTTTTGCACTCTTAGTCAATCCAGAATATAATTGGGTAATAATGGATTACATTAGCAATGGTAATCGTAATCATCAATATTTTATGTTAGATTACAGACAAAAGTAATGCAACAAAAAGAGGTAAATTTCCGAGACAAATTAAACAAGTTGCTGCGATATCAATCTTATTAAATTTTCTACCTAATACAGGATCCGTTGTATAAACTTCATTCCCAAGAGTATCTTTTTTCTTATAAATAAATTCATCTGTAGGTGATAGGGATAATTTAGAATTATGTTTTGTTTTTGGAAAATATTTCTCTCCAAATTCATTAATTAAATAAAATGGTTTATTACTTTTATCAACTGGGTAATATTCATTTCCATTTTTATCAACTGGATAACGTTGTCGTTTCGAACTATACCTAGCAATTAAAATATCGCCATTTTTTTTTTAGTCATTACAGATAAACCTTTAAAATTTGGATAATATTCATCTCCATTACATTTTTTAGCATAATAATAGCAACCATACCTATCTATTGCAAAAAAATCCCCCTTTGGATAAATTTCATTACCGTTATTATCTTTTGCATATATTTGGTCATTATATTTATTTGTAGCAAACATAGGTTGTTTTTTTTTCATATAAATATTTTTCATTTCCCTTTTTGTCAGTAAAATATTTTTCATTACCTTCATTATCAGTAGTATAACTAGAATTACTACTACTCGAAGAAGTAATATTAAATATCATCCTTTATTTAATTTATTTATTTTGCTGCTTTATAAATGTTCTATATAATAATATAAAATATCAAATTTAAATATTTGTAATTTATATATATTTATTGACTCAATCAATTAAAAAAAATATTTATATATCTATGTATTTCTTTAAATCATTGATCCTTTTTTAAAAACCCTAATATATACTTTAAAAAATAAAATTATTTTTGAATAGTAAATGAATTTTTTTTATTAATTAGCCATTTTAATTTTGTAAAAAAGAACAATAGTAAGCAATACAAAATTTGTTTCTTATAGAACATTATTTATTAAAATACAAATTTAAATTACATTCTAATTAAATATTTGTTAATTAATTCTTTGAATGATAATGTAGAAATTAAATCTTCACAATGCATTTCTGTTAGAACGTCATTTGCAATAACCGTTTGTTTATCAACCAATTGCCCAAGATAATTAACTGTTAAATCTTGCAAGTTATTACATAATTTAAAAAAATTATAACCTGGAACCCATACAGCAGAAGTATTTATAGATGCATCAAACCCTGCTTGAGCATGAATAACTAATTCTTTTGGAGATAAACATTTTAAAAATGATGATTTAATATTTGGATCAAAAAATGAATCACTATATTGAGTATATTGAAATCCTACAGAACCAACCAATTGATATAAATGATAAAATGTCCCTTTTGCTCCAGATTTAATTTGAATTGTTAAACAATTATCGGGCTGATATTCAATTAAATTTAAAAAATCTTTAAATGTTCTATTTTTTGCCAATTCTTGTAAATTTAAAATATCTTGTAATGATAATGCAAATAAAATATCATTCTGAGTATAATTTAAATAATACTCTCGCATTTTATCAATAATTTCAAAACATTTTTTAGATCCGTATAAATCATATATTACACGAAAAGTTTTATGTAAAGATGGATTTTTAAAAGGAAAAAAATCAATATCATTGTACTTTAAATAATATGTTACAAGCATATCATGACAAGGAGCTAGTTTTAATTCCATTGTAAAGCTAGATAAATTATTTTCACTATTTAAAATTGTTTCACACTCGGCTTGAGACTGCGGATTAAATACAACATAAGCATTACATTCATCACCATCAAAATCAGCATTCATTTGTTGAGCAATTTCTAATGGTATTCCGAAACAATGATGTAACCAATGACCCACAACTTTTAATCCAACAAAATTTTCAGGGGTTAATGAAGGCATTCGATTTAAAATTATCCATTTTCCTTTCAAACGTAACTCTTTTTCAATTGAACATGGGATAATAATTTCATTAGGTTTTAAAAAAGGTGCTGGTATAATCATTGCTCGTAATGTCAATTCTGCACGTTTTGCTAAAGCAATTTTTCTAAAATATGTATTTTTTCCTTCTGATCGCTGAGCTAAACTCCCATGATTTAAAAAAGTATTTTGCATTTGCTTATAATAATAACTAGGTGGTTTTGGTTTATCCAATATTCCAACGCGCTTATTAATTGGTAAACCTTTAACATAATTTAAAATTCGGTCGTAAATTAAAGTTGAAGTAATTTGCCAATATTGAGGATCGGGAAATATAATAAATTCTTGATTAGTTTCGATATTAAATTTATCAATTTGCTTTTGCAATGTTTCGAGCATAAAACCATACCCTGGAGTTGCAACAGCAATCGATTGAACTAAATAAGGATTAGCAGGTTTGAAATAAAATGAATTACAGCACATTTTAAAATTAAAGTGATATTTTATTTTTCTTTTGCATTTTAAACAAATTAGGGAAGTTGAATGATGATTTCTCCATGCTTGTAGTAATAATTTTAAATCATCTACACTACAAATAATTTTACACTGATCTAATTCTAAAAGGGAAATTTTATAATTCCTAACAGCCATTACTGATTTAAATTACTAATGTTTACGCAACTTAATATAAATTTATAGTCATTTTAATTTTCCAAATTTTTTGGATAAAATTCATCTAATTGTTCATTTTTAGCATAATAAAATTTACTTTTATTTATTAATGCACAAATTTCTTTTTTATTTCTCACTCTGTAAAATTCACAATTGTTTGAATATTTCGGATAAATTTCTTTTTTACTGTACTCTGTAGAGCTTATTTTATTATATATCTCAGCATAATAAGAAATTTCATTATCACAAGCTAAGAAATCATTTTTATTTTCATCTTGTCCATAATATTCGTTTTTGTTATTTTTAGCATAGATTTCTTTTTGGCCTTTCTTGAGATAAAACTGTTTTGTGGATTTTAATTTTGGATAATATTCTTTATGCTTATAACTAATATAATGATATTCATTCAGTTTTTGTGGTAAATATTCGTTACCATCTTTATTTTTAGCATATATGGGAGTATCATTTGTTTTATCAACAACAAATAATTGTTTTATAGCTGGGTCTCCAAAATATATTTCAGTTTTATCAATAACTGTATATTTAGAAGGATATTCATATTGATCGGTATTGATATTTTTAGGATAATCATTTAAAAATATCTCTGTACCATCTGCTCTTTTTGGACAATATTCAATTCTTTCGTTTTTGTTATTCGTTTTCCATGCGTAATAAAGTAAATTTTTGTTTTTAGCGGCATATTCGTTTCCATTATCCTTTGCGTATATTTGTTTATTTAGGGTTTTATTAAATATATATTGCTCGATTTCGTTTTTATCTTTCCCATAAATTTCTTTTTTATCAGTTTTATGATAAAACGAATTTGAATCTGAATCTATAGGATAAACGATTTCTAGTTTAGAATTTAAAGCATACATTGGATTGTTTTCAAAAACAATAACGTATTCGTTCATTTTATTATCTTTAGGATAGATTTCATTACCATTATTATCCTTTAAATAATATTCTTTTCCCAATTTTTTAGGTAATATTTCTATATGATCTTTACTATTTGCATAATAGGTATTACCCTCTTCGTTTATTGCCAAAATGTCATGGTTTTGTAATTGTAAATAAAATTCATCTCTAAAATACGTTCGGGGATAAATTTGCCTATTTAATTTTGTTTTAGCATAGTAAAATACCCCATCTTCATTCTTTGCAAAATCGTCACATATTTTGTAAGATTCCACATTTACATTCTTAGCATATTTCTTTACCATTACTCAAAGTAGCATATGTATTAAACGGATAATATTCACTATTAGTATATGACATAATGA
>BMAW01100387.1:0-12182 GCA_019974015.1 Nephila pilipes | reverse complement strand
AATGTAATGAGTTGTTGAAATCACGTTTAACCACCTCAAAGAGCAATTAGGATTATTGATTGGGTAATAATGACATGAAATGTAGAAAAAGGACCACTTGTATTCTTGTGATAATGAGATCATTTTATGATTATTTTTCTAAAATAGAGTACAAGAAATCACAAATAGGAGGCGCTGCAGTGCGTTAAAATTATGTACAAATGTTATATGAATCCCATTGTTTTCTACAACCCTTTCTAAGCGAAAAACAGTGTGTTTTACAACGGAGAATTGTTATTTAGGGATAATTAATTCCATGAACATGCTTGAAAAATTTAATGTTTCAAATGTGTTAATGTTGGTTCAAATGTGTTAATGTAATGTGTTGTTCTCCATAGACTTGATCCTTGAAGAATCCCTATTATCAGAAGTCACACGAACTGAGATTAGGTTAAGCAGAAGAATGAGCTAATTGGAAATATCCGCGGATCACTTGTGAGTTAAAGAAAGTTTGCTGAACTCCACGATGAATATTATAAAGTAAACCATTCTGTATAAAAATTGTGTCTTGGAGGAGATTACGTTGCTGGAGATCTGGGAGAGGTAACAATCCTTATCAGAAGTCGTTGCGTGGGATTCCTAAGAAATAGGTCCATCACGAAAGCCCACAATCTTGAAACATCTGAAAGACTGTATTTTTTGCATATTCATAGATTTAATATTGATTCATTACGTACCGCTATAGAACGCACTGTTCAGAAAAGATAGCGGAAAATTACGAGATTCAGATAATATCTGTAGAATCTTTTGTCATGATGCAGAACTACCAATCTGTGATTTCATTAACATTTAAAAAATATTTTAAAAATTCTTGAAAGCGTGATTTAAAGTGTAGGTTATCCACATTTTGTACCACATAAATTTTTTGTGCACTTCATAGCCCTGCGATATGAGAAAAAAATTAATTTTGTTAATTCTGTATATTTAATCGTTTTAAAAATATCCTCAAATCCTTGCGATAACTCGTAATTCACGGGTTTATAGACTTGCTGTGACGGTGCTGTCCAGCAAATGATATAAGCAACAACAACAAAAATAAAATTTAACATTTGAAACTTTTAATGGAATATTTGGTTTAAGTTACGGTATTAAAAATGATTAGAGGAAAAAAATCATTTAAATATATTTCTCGTCAAAACATTGTACTATTATTAAATTATCTGAATTAACATGCATCTAAAAAAAGTGATTCATTAATACTGATACATCTGAAACATACAATATCCATTCCATAAAATGAATTTGGCATTTTATATCATTCGATGCAAAACAAAATTAGATCCATTTCTTACTATGAATAAAAATAGCTGTATAAGAAGTAAATAAGTAAATCAAATATAGCAAAGGAAATTGGACGAGAAACTGGTAAAAGCAGAAAATAAATCTTATAAGAAACGTGTCATCCCCAAAATAATTTCCTCTTTTTCCTCAGGAAAGGCAGAGTGTTTTGTACAGCTAGAAACGTGTTTTTGTACCCGTTTTATATTCCTGAAAAGAAGGTTATTCTTCTAATTTCGGATGGCCTTTCTGCTTCACTTATACAGAAATTTCTCTCCCCCCCCTCGAGAACTTTTTCCGTGTATTCCATTTCATCACTCCTTCCTCTTTTTTTATGACGACACTCTTCTGTATTTTGTGCAGCTCAGGATGTGTACTTATTTCTGGCTCAAGTGAATTGATACCACACTGTAGGATTTTATAGATATTGGGAACTAATGAACAGGATTTAGTGACTGATAAAAGTAGAGATATATCAGTTCATTGAGAAAGTAAATCACGCGAACAGAAGAAGTATTGGAGACATGGTTAGCAGTTATTAGGTGATCGAATGAACTGGATAAAAAGAATATGCATTCATTATGTGATGTTTCAAAGAATTAATAGAAATAAATAAGCATTGGCAAAGGTACTTCTTGCTTCATATTATTCGAAAAGTCAACAACTTATTTCACAGTTAATAAAACAATTCTCATGTGCATCTTTTTCAAACTTATAAAATATTGTCAGTACATTAGATCAACATTTGTGCCGCAATAATTATCAATTCGCCTCCTTGAGTCATAGATTACTTTTCATGTTCTCATTTTTTCTTGGAAATACGTTTACTTCTGTATATTTGTTTATATTTTAAAGAAGTTTTTAAATAAACATGCCTTTAGTAGCATTCATAAATCACCCTTTTGATAAAGGATCGTATTATTTATATTTCGTGATTATTGAAAAGAATTAATTAAAAACTGTATCTTCAACATCTCCTTCAAATCTAGAAACTAGAAAAACACTTGCCAAAAATATCTTCCTCGGATTTGAAATTAGACAATGACCGATGTTACAGGATGTCACAAATGATATTTTATTTCCATGAACGTTTTCATAGATTGATGAAATTGCTATAATAATGATGTGTTTGCGATTTAACTAAGAGACAATGAGCTTATTTTTCAGATTATGAGTATTTTTGCCATAATGATGTTTCAAAAGACGTTCCAAAAATACAGATGTCTGTTATATATTAATAATCCAAATTTTTCAGATGTACTTTAATTTAGTATCCGCTTACCTGTACAATCAATGAATTACTAAGCTAATATATGCCTGATATACAATTAAAATCTCAGTGAGTTATGTTTATTATGAAAGTCAATATAATCAAACGCCGCTTTAAATTATTTATTATTCTCTTATGAACATAAATGTATATTTGCTATCACAATAACTGTGTGGTTTTGTTAATAATTTAAGGAAACATTTAATGTAATATTAATTGTAAAATGCAAATGTAAATAACTATTAAATATGATCAAGATATTAATTTTAGTTTTAAAATAGAATTCCTACAGTTTTGTATTTTCATTATAGAATTATAAATGTTTAAATATAAATTCAAGATCAATAAAATAATCAACCTGAGTCTCTTTCACTCACAAATGCCTGAAGGTTCGCAGCTGGATAATGGTCGATGTTGTAAAGATTATATCCAATGATCGTGCAAAAGGTTTATCTCAAAATAAAATAGTATTTAAACATCAACAATACAGTACGAGTGGTGTCAACATCTTAATAAACCAATGTTTTACGCATGCTTAGAGAATAACTTTTGTGGTTTATATGAAGTTAGTTTTTTCTGAAATGTTATGTTGAGCTTTGTTCTATATCATCTAATTGAACTGTATATAATTAAGAATAATATTCTTGATCTTTCTTTTTTGATTCACCTTCTCCTTTGACCAAGTCTGATTCTTTAAGCATTAGTATGTAGTTAATAATCTCGTTTTCAGAATGAAGCATCTGAGCAGGCATACCCTCAGCTAATTTCTACACCATGTCAATGAGAGAATTTAGAACTACGAAGCTTTAACTTGCATCAGTCCCGGCTACACAGAGTCTCTTCAGAATCAAGACTTGAACCCACTCCTCGACGAGAACCGACGAGTCCACTACCATGACTACTAGGCGACTGCGCCTTAAAAATTATTGGTCTCCTTTTCTATAACAAAATTTATTTCATTTGCTCTCTTCAAAAGAGTCCTATATCTCTCACATGTTCTTTTACTGTAGGAGAATAAGTAGAAATTTAAGCAAAAGTTGAAAAATCTATCTGCAAAAATCAGAATATTAAATCGTTCACTCCCAGCATATCACAGGCGATACACTCGTTTTGGCTCTCCTGTGGCCAGCTTATCTCGGCCGATACTCTCCGTGAGTGTCTTCTACGGACCAGCGTATCAATAGAGATACGCTCAATGTGAACGTTTTATTTGTTTTTTTTAATGTTATTATATGGCGTTACAATACCACGAAATCTGTATAGATAGGTTATTTGGAGTGTTGACCTTAGTGATATGGGCTTGGAATTCACTTCCGGCTACCAGGAGAAGGATAATTATTAAAAGCTCTTGTTGTGGCGCCGCTCTTTAAATGTAATGACATGATTTAAAGAGTGCACTTGATTTCGGTTTGCTTTTTTCTTTCTTCCTTGCTTCTTATAAATTCGAAGGAGAATATATGGCCCTTTATGGGGGTTAGGGCTTTTGGTAGCAGATGTTCTCAGCTGTTCGTTTCATTCGGTCAGTTCTTATTTGTAGCGACAGTCATGTCGAAAAGAAAGTGTTTATCTGATACTGAGATTTGCGAAATGATAATTGAATCTGACTGTAATGTTAGTGAAAATAATTCAAATCCGTATTTAGACGTTAAAGTAAAAAAAAAGGACTAAGATGTGCCCTTTGTTCAAAATCTTGCGTGAAGCGTCAAAATATGTATGTAAGACATGTGATGTTGTACTATGTATTGGATTTTTGTTATAAATATACCACACAGCAAAATAAGTTTTATCTTTTATATCTATATATTCCATACAATGGTGCATCATTACACCATGGAATTTATGAAACATATGTAAATATATTTTGTATTTTTTTAAAAGTAGGATTTTTTATGTAATTTTATGTATAAAACATTCAATTTTCGATTAAATCTTTTTTTTCTTTCGTATTTATTAAGTTTATTGCATTTTAAATAATATATGTAAATACCAAAATATTTTAATAAATAGCAGATTTTAGAAGAATTTTTTTCACGAATTGGGCTTAATATCTAAAATCGTCTGGACACAGCTTAACACCCTGCGGTAAGAAGCCGAGGGCACAGAGAAGCACTTCTTTTTTCTCCCTCCGGTAGCGAAAGGGTTAAATAAACCATTCGAATTTCAGAATGCAGGAATTCTACCACTAGAAAATGTTTCTAAGATTTAGAACACAGGGTTCAGAAGGTATTGGTCGATTTAGAAAGATGACATAACGTGAGAATTAGATGATCATCAGAACGGGTTTAATGGAACCCGATCGTCATTATTAACACTCTGATCTACATAAGTAGGACACTGTTACTGAAGGGTAAAACGATTTTAATTGAAGAATTTTAACTCATATCATGCATTGTATCAAATGTACGCAACAACAAGTACATTCTCGGAGTGTGTGTGTGTGTGGTTTATTACAAATAGAATAACACTTTCTGGAGTAGCATTTTTCTTCATCGAATGAAAATTTTACAACCAGTGAAAACATATTAGGAGACAGAAGACATGATTGAGTCACCTACATAATTTGAATTTCTTTCGTAACAGCTTTGCTAAAAAGTTGTGTGCTTTCGGTATTCTACGCCAATTTGTATTGTTTTATTTTTGATCGTCCCACCAGATTACATTAAGCAGAATAATTTAAACTCATGTCATACAATGGTTATTTCTATTTATAATCCCCCCCCTTGTAAAATATCTTTCCTGTCTGGAGAAAGCTGATCCCATCAAAACATCTGGAATTTAATGAGAATTCAACTTCGGCCAGCCAATAATATGTTTGCAGTTTATGTGCAGTCTATTTCTAAATATTATAATTGCGCCATTAAAATATGTTATGAATATCTATAACATGTTTTAGTCAGTATTAGGGATTGAAAATTTACCGATGTTTCCTATTTTGATGGGGAAACGATAAGACTTTCAAACGAAACAGCTTACAGTTAAATTTATCGGTAATTATTTAAATTATGAGTATAAAATAAAATCCGTCATAAATGGACATTTTTTACTATAATCTATGACAAAGTATATGAAAATTAATTGAATTTTAAATGTAATAAAATTCACCAATTTGTAACGAAAGATAATAAGTATATTTATACATGAATAACTGTTCACAATTAAAACTAATAACAAAAATCGTGATTAAATATGTATTATATTTGCTTAAACTGATGAAATCTTTGTTCGCCTAATTTTTGTACTAATTAATCCCTTCATATGATAAGCTCTTTCAGATTTATCACGTTTTGAAAATAATTATCAAATAATTGTATACATTACTTGGGAACACATTTCCCATTTAGAGTTTCCTGTTTAAAAGGCTCAATTTATATTTAGCGAATTTCTTAATTTTTGTGTGCCACAGGGTAAATATGTTGCACAGGGGGTGTTCAAATGGAAAGATACGAAACGTAGAAAGAACGTAACCGTTAACATATTTGCTGGTGTCGCAATAAGAGAACGCAGCGAAACATCTAGGAAAGCGAATAGAGCCTCCGGAATGGATCGAAGCAGGCTCATGTACCCGCATGCACGGAAAGAGCAGAGGCTCTTATAAGAAGAACCATTCAATTGACACAGCAGTACGTGTGAAGACATGAGGACGTTCACATTTCAAAATTCGATGATTGAGGAGCAGCTAGACGTTAACCAATTTCTGACAGTGGAAAGTGTTAAACCAGCCGCTATTCATCGTTGGATGGTGACCATATATGGGGAAGACTGTATGTCTGAGAAGTCAAAGTGAAAATGAAGTGCGAACTGACCAACTTCAAGTGGGAGCAGCTTGACCATTTGCTTTATAGCCCGGACATGTCGCCCTCTGATTTCCATGTGTTTGGTCCCCTGAAAAAACATCTGAAAGGGAAGCGTTTCAACTCGGACGAACTCAAGGACTCTGTGATAGACTGAGTCTCGTCACGCCCAAAGTAATTCTCGGAAAAAGGAATCCTTCGGCTTATGTGGAAAATACCGCAACCAATGTAACCATCTTGCCTCAACGCGAGAGGGAACTGCTCTCCATCATAACCGATATTACTTTAAATAAGCTATCGGGCACTTATTTGTTTGTTCTTGTACAAGAAAGAGGTAATTCGTTTCGGGTCGATTTAATCGGCCAAATTTATAGATTTTTCTTTATTAAATATTTTAAAATTTAACTGCGTTTAGATTTAGTGAGTGTCAGTGTCCGTTACTGGAACCGTTAGTTATAGATAGTTAGCTAATTGCTATTTTTTTTCTTCAGCTTATTAATCAATGGGATCATTGTGTTTAGGCCTATGGTGTATACTTTGATTAAAATCTTAATTTATACCTACAGTGTCATTTCGAGCCTTTTCATTTGAACACCCCTTGTATTTCTGTTTCAGTTTTGATCTATAAATTTTTATCTTTCATGGGTACTATAATTTTAGGTGTCAAAAGAATTGCGCAGTCAGAATTTTTGAAAGTATTGTTTTAATTTCTATATTAACCTGGTTGACTGTAGTATATATATAATTTTCATTGCACGAGTGTATGAGCTCAACCAGGTTTTAGATTATACATTTGAATGTAGTTTCAATCATTTTATTTTAATAAAAAAATCATAATCTTCTTATCTTCAAAAATATTGAGATCAGTATTCAAATTGTAAAACAATATATTTGTTAAAAAATCGTTTTATTTTTATGCACTATATCAAGATCTCCTGAAGTTTATTATTCTCAGAAAATGAGAGAAAAAGTGTATTATAGACAAATACGTAATTTACCGAATTACCGGTAAAAATATGAGGCTAAAATTCACAATTTATATGTTAACATGTATTCAATCCTTATTCTGTATATTCTAATATACAAGGTTACAAAGTAAACTTCTTAAAAATATGTTTATATAAATAATACTGCTTCTTCGACCGTTTTTAGAGTATTAAATATATTTAGTTTATGTAGACAAAAAATTATATATTTTTATGATTATACGCAAATAATTATGGCGATGTTTGATAAAGTTTTATTTATTTTCTATTTTTTTTAATTTTGTACCTTAATAATATTAAAGTATTCATATAAAAATACTTTTAACAAATTGTTTCTACGTATCCGCAGATAACAAAAGAGTATAATAGCCTATTTATGAATGCACAATCTCCTAGAACCACATTTTAATCTTATTATTAGAAAAGAGTCTTAAGAAGATATGATCGTAAATAATCTTCTTATTAGAAGTTGTTAATAACTGAGAAAATTGAGCTTCAATAAATCGATAAGGCCATCGATTTTGAAGGTAAAATAATTTGCTATCTCATTATTTCAGCTTTGTCTTATCTAAAAAAATCGTCACTCTTACAATAGGCATAATTTATAAGATAATTAAATTTTACGGCTTATTGTTCAGTAAAAGAGTAAAGTAAAATACTGAAATACTTTCCTAAATGCCTAGTCTTCTAAAAATATTTAATTATGCATAAATATGAAGTTTAATCAAAAGGGATAAATGTACATCTTTCTTATTTAGAATTTTTTTTGAATAAAAAAGGATATAATTCAATTCAACAACATTCAACAACAAGAGTCAATTCATTTTTGATAACATTCAGAGGATTTTCCCTATTTTTGAGCCTCTTATTTTCTCAACCATAAGTTTAGTTCTACGAAAGGAATTTTGTAGTAATTTAAAATTATTTATTTACGAGAAATAACACAGATATTTTGACACAAATCCTGGAAGCAAAAAAATTTCCTATTTTTAATTACCTCGGGGTTACTAATAAGCTACCCTCAGGGTACACAACAGTCCAGAACAACTGCAATTTCGAATTTTCCATGTAACCAAACATTGTACTAAAAAAATGAGATTTTCTTCGATGTAAATAAAATTGAGCCTAAGGTTTCTTGTATGGTGTTATGCGAATGTTATTGAGGTAGTGGCTCACATGTGTTATCCGTGTTAACAAGCATTATTATGTAACTATAGAATAAGTAATATTAATTGGAATCACAAAATAGATTATAAAAGGAAATGGAAGGTTCACTTATAATTCACACCTTATAATAAGCTAATATTATAAGGAAATTTAAATTTGAGAATTCAAAGCTCATAAATATTTATTAAAGCAGTTTTATAAGACTCTATAACGAAGAAAATGTTAGTAACATTTAGGTGTAGTACTTATTAATTTTGGGGGAAAAATTTCAAAAAACAGTAAGAATTACATTTTGTGTGTGTGTGAACACACCTATTTTTTCTCAAAATATTCTTAATACCACTATTTTATAAATGAGAATTTAGCTAATAAATAACCAAGGTAATCATTGAAATAAATCATGATATAAATTCATCATGATTTATTCAATGATTGCCTTCATAATCAATTTTACATAACAGTGAATATATTCTAATTAAATGTATCATTTTATGAGTTACAAAATTCTAAAATTAGGTATCCAAAAAATAATATCTTATTAATCTTTAGATAACTCAAAAAGCGTATTACATAAAAATACTTTTGTGGGCAAAATTTTATTTTAAATTTTAACCACTTTGAGAAGCATGAACGTGATATTTATCACTCAACAACAGTTTTCATAACGAATACATTATGTTATATAATATCCAAGTCTAATAGTCATTGCATTTCTTTTCATTTAAATATTTTTAATTATTTTTCTTAGCATCTTATTCTATTTCAAAGATATTAGGAAACATATTTATTCATGAAAATAATATAAGTATATTAAAACATGCATTGCAAATTCATTTCATAAATTATTAAATAATTGAGCAAAAGCAGCAAATATTAGGTTGACTTGGTTTCCATTTTAAAGTTAGACCAAAGAATAGGAAAAACAAATCCAGCAATGAATTTTGTATATTTACAATCTATTAAAATCCTATTTTTCTTACAAGAATAGAATCTCAAAATAGTTCCTTTCATAGCATTGTTTGCCCTTGATGTCTTAGATAAAAATATTCAATAAATTGTTAAATGTGTTTGAAGAAACACTTTTAACTGCATTGTTTATTATACATGTGACGTTATGAAAAATTTATTTACTATTTCGATAACATTATCTACGATTTAAAATGTTTTTATATTTTAAAATTTATTTATAAGAATCAATTTTATTTTTAGACCTTAGATTAAGTTTAAGAAAATTTATTTTTGTTAAGTACAAAAGGCTTACAATGTAATTATGTGCAAAGTATGTTAATGAAATGTGAAACAAATTAACAATTTGTTGCAGTTCCCTGTTTATAACTATTTAAGCAGCTGTTGATGTCATATTAAATAAGGAATATGGCATAATGATTTTCTTTTGTTTTCTTATTATCTTTGAGATAAAAACAATTTAATTTCTAAGAATCTGAAGACAGTTCTAAAAGTATTATTATATTACAAGACACTAAAGCTTACTTAAAAAAGTAAAAATTTAGCTAACACGTTTCGAATAACTCAGTCACAGTATGTATCCAATTTCTTTTTGTATTTTATAGTTATATCCTATATATTATCAATCAAAATGAATTTATTTATGCTTAGTTATTATTCACAGTATTTAATAGAATCTGAATTTAATAGATGTATATACATGTATACATATTAACCAAAAATACTTTTACTATATTCCATTTATGCAAAGATTTTTAAGAGAAACTGTATCCATATTGAAAATTGTATAAATTCAAAAAACAGGAACTTTCTACATATAAAAGAAAAAATAATTAATAAATTACAACTTCCTATTCATGTTTTGATTTAAGCGTATATTTCCTATATTGAAAAAAAGAAGCGAGGAAATAAGTATATTCTGAATTTGAGTAAGGTATTGTTATTTGGGACATGTATTAATCAATTATATCTATGATTCTATAAATAGCAAATTCTGTGTCAGTATGAAACACGAACTTATTTCATATCTATTGGAAACATTTTGCTCTACAGCTTATAAGGATGACACTTTGCTATTATTACTTACATTTAAGTGTGAAATGAGAAAAGAATCTTATAATAGGGATACAAAAGAATTGTTCAGTTTAATTACAGACATAATGTTGGTAAATTATATACATAACATAAAAAAGGGCTTGAAAATGTCATTTACAATAAGAAAAATTCATTAGTTTTCAATATGGACTTAAAATATCTTCCTTAATATCTTGATACAAATTTCAAAAAATTATTAAATTTCAACTAAATTTTACAATTTATTATGTAGTTATTGATGATATTACTGACAATTACTGAATATTTTATTAAAAGAGGTACATTTATAACTAGCAAAATAAAATTGTATTTAACCTATATTTTTCTGTAACAGTTATAGTTTTACGTTAAGCACAATTATCATGATGAAGAAATTCAGAAAACTACTTTAAATTTATTTTTGTAATTTTATTAAATAATAATACATAATTCTGACATTCTTTTAAGAAGTTTTATTCAGTTGTTATTTATTCTGCTTTTCTTTATCTGTATTGCATTAATCCTTTTCTAAAGCATTGCTTATAATCAAAGACCATTTCATTAAGATTTGTTTTGTAGAGGATTGTAAATTGATATTGTTAATACATTTGTGGATTTTTAATGGCTACAAACTGTGGACTATTTCACCAAAAATCATAAGATTTCATTTCATATCATGATGATTCTACATTAAAAATAAAAATCTTATTTTATATAGGTAGTTTCTAAGATCCTTCAAAATTTAAATATATTATGAAAAATAGTTGTATGCTATTAGCAAATTTCGTTTGATTAATTATGATGAATTAATGTTAATTGAAATTTAAGAAATAAATTTTCATGTCGAGAGAAGATACAAAGAGTATAAAAATATATATATGTAAGTACTCTTTGACCATTTCTATCAATACATTAAATCATATTTATTAAGGTAAATTCAATATAATATGACAAAAATGCAATATAATATATTCAAGTTCTATTAAAACCATCCTGATGATTACTTAGTACTTACGTTCTGTCATCTTTCTATATCAACTAACGAATTACCCGGTCTTATAAATCTTATTGAACTTTTTAAGTGGTAGAAGTGCTTCATTCTAAAAATAAAACGTTCTATTTAATGATGTGATTTCTGCACATAGATTTTCAACTCTTTTTTTTTAATATGTACTTATTCCTTCGCTGCGACAGAATATGTGTGTGAAACAGGTTGCTTTTGATGAGAGCATAAGAAATAAATTTTGTTATAGAAAAGGAGACAAATAATTTTCAGGTCTCAATTGCCTAGCGATTACAGTTGCTGGCTAGCGGCTGGCGGTTCTCATCGAGTCACGGGTTGGAGCCTTAATGCCATTGAAGACCTACTGTGTAGCTGGAACTGATGCAAGTTAAAAATGTCATGGCTCCATTTTTTTCTCACTTTGAATTCATAGAGTTTCAAAATTTCATAAAAACATTCTTCTGTAGGGATTGTTTTCGGTACTTTGGAAAAATTATTTAATTTTCAAATTTATCAAAAGCCAGATTTAGAATGTAAATGTGCTATATTTCATTCTTTTATAGTCTTTCTAATCTTGATTAGAATTATTTTTATGACTATGGTTTATA
>BMAW01100378.1:4480-17223 GCA_019974015.1 Nephila pilipes | reverse complement strand
TTTTCTTTATTTTTAATATTTTTTTTTTTTTTTCCCTTTTTTCAAAAGAAATTTTTGTTTTTTTTTTTTAAAAAATAAAAAAAAAAAAAAAAAAAATTCGGAGTGTTATTTTGTTAGAAGATGGATCTAAGTAGCGAAACGGTTTACAAGAACACGTTTATAAGTTGGCATTAATAAATATTACTACTTTCTATTTTAATGAACATGAAACAATATTGTTTTAAGAAATCTATCTAAAAATCATAGCGTAATAATATGCATATGTTGATAAGATATCATCCTAAAACAATAACCTACTTAATATAAAATTTGGTATTATTTAAATTATTTAAAATAGAATTTAGCGACTTAAAATATTTTTTTGATCTAATGTTTATTGAATATTATTCAACTTATGAAATTTCAAAGTTGATTATTGAGCATAGAGATTAAATCGTAAGAGAATTAGAAATCACATTATTCAAACTTGTTTTTTGGATGTTTTCTGAATGGAATATATTTTTAGATGACAATATTTCTTCATACTGAACATATTTATATTTTTTACAACTCTTTTACAATGCCTTTATCTGATATTTAATTTCATTGGATTTTTACATCAAAAGAAATTTTACTGTTTCTTACTGGGAAAAAAAATTCACACGTTTTAACATTTTTTCTTATACTCGCACATCAGTATTAACAATTCATGAAATACAGATTTAATTTCTGAAATAAAAGTAATTTACAACTTAAATCGAATTAATAATAACATTAAATATCGGTAAGAGCATTTTTCAAGGAAAGTATGTATAAACGACTTTTCAATTGTTTTCTTCATGCATTTAAAATAATGAATTTTTTAACAATTCAATATCCTTAATATGATCAATGCTGATAAATTAATTCGAGAAAGTATCTAGTCATTAAGTTAGCATGAGACTTTACCGTTAATTCTATAAAAAGTATATTGATTTCCTCTAAGCATATTCTTAACATACATTTCTATTAGTTTCACTTTTACAACCATTCATCAAATTTGAAATAATAATGACATTTTAGGTTTAGTTACTCAGTAAGGGACAATGGAATTATCCATCAAGTTAAGGTATTGAAGGCACACTCAGAAATATCTGTTATTACATGAGATACTGTACAATATAAAATTCATTATTCCCTAATGTGATTTTTGTCAATAAATATCAGTTTTTATTTCAGCTTATCTTATTCGCTAAAAATCACCATAAATTCTACAGAAACAGACTCATGTAGGGTACTATAATTACTCATTTCGAAAGCTTTAATGAATTTTTTTGTGAATATTAACAGCGTAATTATAATCAACTATAAAACTTTGTAATGTTATATGCCATTGCATGTAATTTTACATAAATATGTATAAATTGATTAGAGATTCTTTGTTAAATTAATTAACAAAAAACATATCTGTTTATGAATTTAATGTTACAATTCGATTTACAAAAATGTGATTCTTTTTTCCTATCGTTTACTATCACCACCTCCAAAATATGTATTTTTATATTGATACGTCACCTTAGTTTAATATGCTTTTTAATATTCCTTAAAACGCGTAAAATGTTAAGAAAAAACAAATTCCTTCTGTTAGTTAAACGAAATGAAATTATAAAAGATAACTATAATAAAATTCTGTTGCAATATAATAAATTTCTTTTTGATCGATCAGAGACTTTTAATTTAGTGTGACTGTGTCTGAACTGTTAAATTAACTAGTTAAATACTTAAGTTGATAAAAATAGAATAAAAAAGCTATTTAAACTCTTGGGAGTTGTATAATTGTTATTAAGTGCTATGTAATCCGAGGTATCGATGTAATTAAAAGATTAAGTCTTCAGAAATAAATGTTATTTGCTTGAATCTGAGTGAAAAGTCCTAAGCTGTAGAATAATAATCCAACAGATGATATTTTTCATTAATTTTTCCCTTTTAAATATATTCGTGTTATAATATGAAAACCTTCTTCTATGGGAAGTTAACGCAAAATTAATTTCTGTAGGAATAAATAAAATTTTACCATTCGAATTATTTAAATTTAAATTTTTAAAATTTTATCAAACCCTAGATTTAAATTCTTTTTGAAAAAAAAAAACTTTTTGTTGTTTAACGCTAATAATTTTGAATTTAATTTAAGATCAGGCTTTTATATTATGATCAGTGTTAAGTAAAATTTTCTTAAGCTTTTTAACATAATATTTAATTAAAGCTTATAGTTACAGAAAAAATGTATTATATTTTGAATTTTATAATTTTAGTATTCTAAAGCTAATGTATAATGTTTTTATTGATAAATTTCCAATTTTATTACAATATGTTGTTATTAAGGGTTCAGAAAATGAGCAGTACATCATTTTTGAAACATAATATAAATATTCTCAACTTACTTTGTTTATAACTAATTAGCAGTAATGGGAATACAAATCTATCTAATAGCATTTTTGTTAATATGTAGATGGTTCAAAAATTACTTTCCTTGAGAAGAAAGCCTGTTTGTTTTGTCGAAAGTGGATTTAAGGTGTTAGAAATTGAATACAAATGGGATTTCTTAAATCACATTTTTCGAGCGAATAAGAATAATCTTTCTTTAATTTTGCAAGGTGAATAAAAATTGACTTAACAATACCTAAGAGAAATTCATAAAATTTTTTATTTTAGAAATATATGATAGTAAACTAGTATAAATTCTTGAATAATAAACAATATTTTACTCCCCTTTTATATAGCTGATCTAAGAATGCGATGAAACAAGCAAACAAGAATCTTGAATGTATTATGAAAAAAAAAAAGATTTTCATAAAGATTTTCATAAAGGTCTAATCTTTGAAAGGATAGAATAATGTGATATTCAAAAATAAATTTTTTCTCTTATAAGAGATTAATTTATTATTAAAACACTTTTACTTAACGAATTTTGTTGTTTTTTTCCGATAGTATACAACTATCGAAAATATAGATAGTATGACATTTATAGAATTAGAAAAATAGAATTAGTATTGTCTAGGGTTTTTCATGAAACTATAGATTGCTTAGTTATTCTACTTATATTTTGATACGATTATCATTGAAAATTATATGGATTAAAATAAAATAGCATTTTTGTAAAGATCAGTTCTCGGAAATACAAATAAATATGTAAAAATAATGTTTTTATAATACATTTTTGATTTACTAATATAATTGTTCATTCAGCTTTCCTAAATATCCCTACTAGCTTGTTTTTTTTTAACATTACATTTGAAAAATAAGTTTATCTTCATATATAAAAAAATAGTGAAATTAATTTCTTCTAAACGTCAATAAGAAACCAAACAGTAAGAAAATTTAACACATTTTAAGAAAAAACACAACTTATGCTTTATTAGGCTTAAAATTGTATTAGTAGTAAATACTTAATAATAGTTCCTGTTTTCTCTCTCTTATATATATATATATATATATGAGAGAGAGAGAGAGAGAGAGAGAAAGACAGAATATATATTAAAACAATAAATAGACTCGATATTCGTATACATATTTATGCTCAGATTAATACGAAATATATTTATAAGGTAAAATGAAAACGAATTTTTTATCCTCATGTGTGATCCTCTAATTTTACTCAAATGATGAAAAAGCTTATGCGCGTTATTTAGCAATAATTTTTCAGAACATTTGTTTTTTTAGTTTGTAACTTAAATTCATTTTTATGAACTGTTGAACTGTTATTCAAAAAATAACTACTTTTCCATTTTATTAGATATTATCATAAAACTAATTGATTGATTAAATGATAATTACATCTATACTTTTCTATATTAGGAGCTATTTACAATTTTTGTAACGAGTATAAATCTATTTTAGAAAATGACAGCTTGAAGGAAATTGGAAAAACTTAATTTTCTTTTATATATTATTGTGTACATGTATATATTTTTCTGATAAAAGAATATCGCATTGGGAAGCTACTGTAATATTTGGATTTACTCGGTTCTACAATTGCAAATATTGAGACACATCATATATGAAATGAAACTAAATAAGATACAAGGAAGTAATTAAAGTACAAGGAGGATCACGAAATTAAATATACAGTTTGGAAACAAAATATCAACTAATATGTTGAATAACTTATTTTTTGAAATGGTTATTTAAGCAAAGATAATAAAGGGAAGGCATAGAATGAAATTCAAATTTTCCATGAACCTTCTCTTTCAGAAAGAAAGTAGTGTTTTGAGAATATGAACAATTTTTAAGAAAGTAAAGCCAAGAAAAGATTTATGGAGAATATGAACAATTTTTAAGAAAGTAAAGCCAAGAAAAGATTTATTTATATAATTGAAAAACTTTTGAGTTTTATGAAGATTTTTAGATCTTTCACTATCTTTACTTTTAAATTGATTTCAACAAATTTAGTTTTTAGAATTATAAAATTTAAAAATTTAAAGATACTTGTTTTGCAAAGGAGTTTTTCGTTTAAATCTAAACTCTAAATCATTAGTTTTTGGAGAATGTAATCAATTTTCACACTACATTTAACTGAGACAGAAATAACAAAGCTAATTTTGAATTAAACGAATTGAAAGATATATGACATTATATTTTTTTAATTTTACTTTTGATAAAATGAGTCTCTGATGAAACATATTCCCAATGGTTTTCTTAAAATGAAAAAATCTATATTTTAAATTTATTAACAATGTATCTGACTTTATTGATGTACTTTTTTTTTTTTATTTTAGAATGAATTATAATTCTTAGTTGAATTTCATTTTTCCATCAATTTTTCTTCTTACCTATACATATGCAACCATTTGTACGTACATAATTTGTTCAAACCATTTTTTTTTTAAAAAAATTTACTTCACGAAAGCTGGTTACGATATATTGAATCATTATTTCATTTTCTATTTTCTTAAAAACAGCGAGTAAATATAATGTTCCCGTGTATCGACTAAATGCTAAATGTTTATCTGAAAATAACTGAAGGAAACGATATCTAACAGAGAATTTGTTAAAAACACATTCAATTCCAAACAACTCAAAAAACGATACATATTCCACTGAAGCGGTCAACTAACTACATTATGTTTTTATCACGGTCTCCTTTTTATGAGAATATCTCAACGATTCATTGACCTTCCTTTTCAGTTAAATTATATTAGGTTCAGGCGAAAGCTAGTTATTTCATATATAATTAGGTCTTTTTTTACAAAAAAAAAAAAAAAAAAAAAAAAAAAAGTCTTTCTAAGGTATCACGCAAAAAAAAATATTCGTAAGCTATTAAAATGCGTTGATTTATATATTATATATTCTATCTTATTGTTCACAATATAAAAATAAAAACATATAGGTTTTTCGAAAGGACAGCATCGGTATTTCCTGAGAGTAGTAAAAAATGATAAAAATCAAATAAATTAACAATTGTCTTTTATACATATGCCTTTTTGAAACATCCCATAAGCACTCAGATACCAAAGTCTTTATAGTTCGTTAAAAAGGTAACTTTTATAAAAGCAAGCATTAATTCTTTTATGAGGAGATTTTTTTTTATCTCTGAATAGAGTAAAATACAACATCAAGGGATTTTCTTAAGAACATCTTAGAAAATCAATGACGGAAAATATAATATAATGGATTCGTAGCAGAGATGGAATTTTTTATTATTATTTTGACTTCTTAAAGATGAAATAGAAAGAAAAAAAAAGAAAAGAAAATATGTACACAGGGGTCTTTAGGTATGATTTTAATTTATTTAAATTTATTTTAAGAGCTTTCATTGCTTTAAATATACAGCGAAGAAGCTTAGAAGAGATTGAAATTTCGTTTGTGGAATTATGAAGGAATGAAGAATTGTTAAAAGGTTTTAAGGTTTTCTTGTGATTCTTAAAACTAAATTTTGATTTATTATAAATAGATATCCCCACATATGAGAAGAATTCTGAATAAAAAGGGTTCCACAAAAATAAATTTGGTCGAAATTTTTTTTTTTATTTGACCATGTACATTTCAAGAGTTAACCATATCATGCCTATTATTATATGCCTATTACTAAATTACAATCAGTTTAATTGCATTACATTTTCATTATAATTACTAATTAAATTTATTGTAACTCATTAAATTTATATTTTTACGTTAAACATCATTGAATCAGCTTTATTTTCACTTCAACTCTTCAACAGCATTTCAGTTTTCTATAACATGCAAATTTATTTAGCAAAAACGGAATGTTTTATCCATTTTTAAAATGCCATTAATTTAAATTCACGTCTTCTTCAACAAACTCTCTAGACCACATACTTCATACCAGACAGTTTTAAGTTATTTCTTTGTTTAGCTACTTAACGATTTTTTCAAATAAAATGGTCTTATTGTGAATAGTTAACTATATTTAACTATTAAATGCTTTAATGCATTAAATTACGATATGAACTGCGTAACTGTACGAATGTATTCTCATTACACTATCTTTAGACATCTTTAAAGGCCTTCGATAAATTTTTAACATGAAATGTAACATTGACTAGATTTTAATTATACGTAGATTATATAAAAATTAACAATTTAATAGTTGAACAAAAGCAAGAAACATATTTGAATTATGATACAATAAATTAGCTTTAATTCAATTATCCGAATGAATAGTTACTTTAATTGAACATAGAATACAAAAAGGAATGTAAAGTTTCTTAATATTATATAAAATTGTTTGAATTAAGGCCTTGGGAATAAATTAAAGCAAGAGAAAAAAATATCCTTCGTCATCTACAGACGGGGAACTTGTGATTCGCATAATAATTTTACAGATTGCACTCGTTCGCGCTCACACATTACACACATGATTTTGTTGATTTTTAGTTGGTTTAAAACCTTTATTCTACATAGAATTTTTTAATTAGTGGTTACAATTGACTGCGTTATATATATATATATATATATATATATATATATATATATATATATATAATGATTTAACTTTAGTTTAATAACTTCTTTCCTTAATAAATAAAAGTAAAGAATTCATTTTCATTTCCTGATCCCATTCCAAATTATCCTTCTATTTATAAGATCATGCGCTCAAAAAATTTGTTTTATCTCTTTTTCCCAAGATCGTAAATCTGCCAAAATATTCCCTACTGGTCTCCTTGTCTATAATAATGCTCTCTGGAATCCCTAATCCCATAACACGTGTTCTATGGCATCTCTAATGGATTTCCGTATTATATAATGGGATACTCTGAGAAAGAGAGCACTTTTTTTCGTTTCGCCAATGCAAGAGATACAGCTTTTAAACTTCTCAAAAACTTTTTTTTTCGCTTCTGCCCGGCTGACCGAATTTGCGCAGCGTTTACCTAAAATGAAAAACAAATAAAGAACAGGGAACTTGAATGTGACTCGCATTCTTTATTTCTTAAATATTATTTACAACTACAGTCGACAGAATGATTAAATGTCTTCTAGTAAATTCATTATATATACACTACTCAAAACAATTAAAGGATATTGAGGTTTTGGATGGATTAAGCTGCTGGGGAATTGCTTATATGATTGATACATGATCGACAGACGTGGTAGGCTATATAAGAAAAAAAAATCAAGCATGTTTAGCAGAAAAAAAACGCGTTTTACTTAGCAATTGGACGCAAAAGGAAAAAAAAAAAAAAAAAAAAAACACACACACACACACAATTTCAGTTAGAGAAAAACGAATAAAAAAGGGTATTTATGCAGAAGAAAAATGTTTTATTAGGGCCTATATGTTTCCTGACGCATGAACGCTGAACACCTTTGAGGTATGGAATCAATGAGGCGTAGAGGAGCTGGTTGATATTCCATCCCCTCCAGAAGAGCTCTTACCAGGATTCTTGAAGAGTTCATGGGTGCTATGTCAGACAACTCGTCGGCCTAAAAAATGTCCCAAACGGTGTTCTAGTCTGGCTGTCCGGAGAACATGCTGCTGCACTCATTGCATGACGTTCCCTCCTCTAAAAGGAAATCACCCATCTAAGTTGGGACCTAAGTAAACCGGACTACAATAGCTTTTAAGATCTCATCCTCATATTGGCGACTCCGGACAGAACTCTCATTTCGAATGATGTAGAGATCGGTGCGCCATCAATGGAGATGCCAGCCTAGACCATACTACTCACACGCTCAATATCTGAAACTTCGCATTTGAACGCAGGATTGTTTCTAGGGCCACGATTCCCTCCAGATGAAAAACAGCCTATCGCAGGATGAACAGAAAACGGGGACTCGCAGAGAAAGAGCATTGCGATCATTCATTTCTCCTCGTTCATATTAGCCGGTCGCTCCCGCTACTGGGCGCGACGCCCTGTATTTAGATGTAACACACATCCGGTGCGAGCATACCGTCCTACAGCAGCTGGAGACGGTTTCCGGACAGTTATTTGAATCAGAAATTGTGATTTCGACGAATGTGTGTGCCAGTAGGCAGGCGAAGTGTTGCTGAAGAACGAGTGCATTCATGTATTTCGGTGTCTCCGAGCCGTTAGTGTTAAATATCTATCTTCATTGGGTGTTGTGCATGTCTTCAACCTACTCCTGAGTCTTCAGCCTGCCTTTCTCAGTCTCCAAGAAACTGGTTTAGCCTTTGGAAATCGTACTTAGTGCAATTCCAGTAGCTTCTTTGCTACTTGTGCTTGCTTTGGTCTCCCCTCTAACCATCCAGCAATTCTCCGAGCTTTATTTGCATATAGCTTTTTTTCGCTGCCGCTTTTGCAAACCGCGCTTTCTGCTGTTTTTGTTCCATCAGAAAACAATCGCGGCACCCGCTGACCCTTTTTCACTTCGCCCAAAAAACCTTTTTCTGGTCCGATCGACTTAAAATTTTGACACGTTTCAAGCAAAGGTTCGTACTCTTGAAAAACTTGGTTACTGGTTTACTACGAGCGCCATCTCTGGGTTAGTCTCGGGAGTTATTGATCGATGTGTTATATATATATATAGATATAGATATATCCTCTTGTTGTATGTAGTATGTTTTTTTTAGTAAAATATTTTTTTAGCGAAAAAGTGAGTTTTTTCCTAACTTGTTTTCCTTAAAAAATATTTTTAAGATATATTTTTTGAAAAATTAGGTATATCTCAATTATGGAAATTTCTCAAGTCTATGTGTTAACGTTAATTTCTTTATATATTTAATAAAATAAAACATTTACTAAGTAAAATTTTCATGTGAAATAAAATTAATTATTGTAGAACAATTATTATAATAGCCTCAATGAATTAATATGATAATTTAAGTCTTAGTTCCAAAAGAAAAAATATTTTTTTTGCTTCAGTTTTCGAGATATGTAATATCATTGCATTAAAGAAAGTCAAATATTTCTAACAATTAAAAGAAACTTGTTGAATTGAATTTATTTTAAATTTGATTTCCCTGTTTTTTTCAGTAACAATGTGAATATATTTGCTAACACAAGATATAATGAATATTTTTCAATGCATAACTGATAAAATTTCGTTGAATTCATTCTTAACTTTCATTTTCTTCCGTTACTAACAAGTCTGGTAACACTTTTTAAAAATATATAAAAGGATTTTGCAATTACAATAATTAATTTTTATCATAACTATATACAACTAAACCATTTTTATATGAATTTAAAGGAAACTATTGAAAAATAACAAATAGTTATTTTTTCATTTCATTAAAGAATTAGTTTCTTAGACGAAACTAAACATTAGTCCTTTTTTGTTTTGCTCCTCCAAAGTTAATGCTAAGTTATAATTCCCTTTATCCTATTTATTCTTTGAATTCTGGATTGATATTTTAAAAAGTTTCTGAGTTTACATAAAGAATTTTCGAAGAAACTAACCTTACAAAATTTTTTCTTTCAAAATTAATGTAATTTTGTACCTCGTCAGGATTAGAATAATTTAACGGGAGTTTTGAATAATATTCTCCCTTTTTGGTACCACTACTATTTTTTATGTTTTCTAGGCTTTTTCAAGAATAACTAGTTAAATTTTATACCTTTAAAAGTATGTTGTTATGACTTTCTTTAAACATTGTGTACATCAAACATATTTAAATTTAATGCGAAGCATTAATATTCAAACATGCTTTTTTAAAATACAGAAGAAAGATATGGACTTGCAGTTGTACTTAATCAACTAATCAAAAATGAGATTACATTCTAGACAATAATCCCCATCGAAACTCTAGCTGAAATAAGAACTTAAAAAACTGCATAGTGTACTTATACAAAATTATGTAATCTCTAGAATTGAAAGTTGTAGAGTTTAAGTTGATAAAAGCGGATTAAGAACATTTAATTTTCCTGGTATGAGTTCTTCAAACAACTGAAAGTTAAAAAAATAAATGATTTTAACCCGTTGCATCATTTTTATGTACTAAATGTGTTATAGAATTATTATAACAAATTAATATTTTTATGAAGCATCTAAAAATAAAATAAAGAATGAATTGTTTTTTCACTTTTCCGTTTTATTGGGTATGAGGATTGAATCAAAGAGGAAAATGAATAACATCTAAAAGATTAATGCCTAAAATCAGTTTACGATTAGTGACTGAATCGTTTTTAACATTGATTTTGATTATAATAAAAGTGAATATAAGTCTTTTGTTTAAATGTACTAAATATACTAATAAACTTATGGAATGCAGGTAGAAAATTTGTAGAAGTCTTGCAATATTTTGACCAGTTCATTTCCACTATATACGGGGGGGGGGGGGGTCACTGAAATTTTTGAGAAACGGCTTAACTTTAATTTGTGAACTGCTTCAAGTAAACTTACAAGATCGTCAGAGTTTTTACAGTAGTTCTCTCCAGCATCAATGCACTTTTATAAGCGAACTTTTAAAGCATTAAATGCTTCAAACCATTATTTTATTGGATTCTAGGAAAAGTCTGCTTTTATGGTCCTTACTTTTATTTCATCTTCGGAGTGAAATCTAATTCTATGGAAATTTCATTTTGATTAAAATAAATAAAGGCCGCAAGGTCACACATAATAAGATCTAGGAGAATAAGATAATTGTTAGGATGGATAATACTCTGATGTGTTATTGTTGAAGAAATTCGACTGTCAGTCTTCCTGAACGAGAAGAAACATTATCATGGTGTTGCAAAGATCCCTTATCATTCTCTTTTAGAAAAGCTTCAGGAGTATACAGAGTGGTGTATCATTTATCTGTAACTGTATTCTGTCCCTTAAAATTTATAGTTTTGACAAGTCCCGTGCTTCGGAAGAAAACTGCGTGCAGTACTTTTTTCATTGCTTGCAGTCTATTTACCATATTTGGCAAAGACCCATACTTTACTTTCTTGATGTATTGATACGTCAAAAAATGGTATGTATTTGTCATCACTCGATATGATTTTAGAAGAAATTGCTGTGTTCTCAAACGTTTAGTAATTTTATGGCTTTTTGACAGATTCAGGCACGTTTTTTAGTGTTAAATTATGGGTAACTCAACTACAAACTAATTTTTTCATATGGAACTTTCATATGAGTAATTTTACGTATTATTGTGATTCCAATGTTAAGTTCCTTCTGTATCATTTGGTAGGTACAGCGATTACCAGTAATCAATATTTTTCGTATGACAGTTACATTTGCTGCACTGACAGCTTACAAAGGCCTTCCTGTGTGTTTTTCCTCCAAGTGACAACTTCGATCTATATGATATTTGCAAGCCAACTGAATACAGTGGCACGAGATGAAGAGATTTGTTTTCATACGTTATTACTAGAAGTTGAAGGCATTTGATTTTGATTTAGTCAAATTTTAAAATTATGGAAAATCATTGCTCGATAATGTTCTTGCGTCAACTCCTTTATTTTCTTTTAAAATTTATTCTATGTTAGATAAATCGTGATTGTTGTTTCAATTTATCGTCTGCAGAGGTAAAAGTGTTCGAATTCACATATCTAAGCGGCAAGTTTTTTTAGAGCATTTCATCAAATCCTGTCACAAACATTTCAGAGAAACCTTCGTACAATATACAGATTTTTACAAATTAGTTCAGATATGTGATTAGACCAACTACTGCATAAAAGCTATTAAAACTCTCTTTTCGACATTTTCTAAAACCTACTATTAGTTTCTTAATATTTTTTGTCTAAAGTAACGAGAAACGACCAGACATTTTCTGATATTTAAACTAAGAAAATATTGTTGTGGTGAGTAGTTATTTCCAGATAATCCCAATTTTTTTTAAAAAAATGAAGTTTGTTTGTTATTCATGCTTTCTAAATTCTTCTTAATCGATTAATAATGCAACAAGTCATTTCGAAACTCCTTTTAAAGGGACCCACTCCTCTGCAAGTGAGTTCAAAATTTCATTTATTCATTCAACGTAGAAGTATACTTAAATCATCCATTTTTATGTTCAAACACATAAAAATAGAATGATTTTATGAATATTTGTAGTGTTTCGTTAGTTAAATAAACAATTTCCACAGAATTATTCTCGTTGTAATCAATTAAGGAGTAACAATTTACAAATAAGTTTCTTGCACTATACTGTTCATTATTCCGAATCAATTTGGTTACATTACATATATATATATATATATATATATATATAACACATCAATCAATAACTCCCGAGACTAACATTGAAAACAGCATTTTTTTTGCAAAATTTTTTTTTATTCATCAACATAACACCTTTTGTTAATCACCTTTTAGGGTGATACAATCGTTCCAACGCTTTTCCAAATCTTTCACCAACTCCCAATTTTTTTTTTTTTTTT
>BMAW01100375.1:256-22839 GCA_019974015.1 Nephila pilipes | reverse complement strand
GTTGTTCTTTTCTTCTTTTTATGGCACAGTATGCATTGATGTTATGTTTGGAATATATATGTTTGATTATTTTGGTTTTCACAGACAGAACATCGCATGCAGTATCGGTTTTGTTATTTAGTATTTGTAATCATAAATGAATAGCGCCAGTAGAATTATAAATATGAAAAAGAAAGTAACGTATTTCTTGATGACGTTGCTAACCGCATAGTAATTGCTCAATATTTTAGATACTGTGTGACGATGGGCTATTGGCGATTTTATCTTCACTAGTTAACTTTGGATACTTTAAATTGCATACAATTACAACTCTTTGCCAATCAAATGATACATGATTAGCTAAATTAGATTACGACAAAAAGTGAATTGAAATGAATTATAGATAGTGATATATAAGGGAAATAGAATTGAATGGAAAGAGAAGGGAGGTAGACAATAACACGACAGGCTGATATATATTTGTAAATTGAATAAAAGCTTCATAATTAATCTTTTAGATTGAAGTAATTTCAAATTAAAATACTAAGGTACGAATCTGCTGCTATTAAAAAGTGTTTGAATTAACGTGAAGTGTTTTAAATAAGAAAGAGGGATTTGGTAAGCTAAGATTTTATTATTAGAATTAAACTAAGATTAACCTAGTTAACTGCGATTCGATAGAGACCGACCTTATCTATTCTTTGGTTGTTCATAAAGTGTTTTAACCTTCCATTACGTATCTTCGATGGGAGTTTTGTATTTATTGACTATTTTATTAAACTTAAAAGATGGCTGTAGAATTAAATAATGAAGAAACTCGGCACTTCTATTTTATTTATTTAGAAAATCGGTTGTTAGAAAAAAGAACACATCAGTGGTTATATTTGTTGATAACAAAATTATTAAAAACAGAGTTTTTTTTAAAGATTCAGAAGCATAATTACAGAAAAATTCATTTGTTCTTGTGTATTTAAGGGAAAAAAGGGTTCTCTATTGATCATTCAATGAATGAAAGAATACTACATTTTTTTTTGTTGACAATTCATTTATTTGCTTGAGGTTATCTTCATTTGTCGCCGTTTCTGTTTGCTTACTTTTCTATGATTTTATTTGGTTGCTTATCTTCATTTAATGTTAAAGAAATGGATTGAAACGTATATTTATTTAGTTGGGGAGGTGACGTAATCTCTTAGTTAACATAAATAACACATGGATGTTGCACATGTTTTAATTTATCATGTTGTGTATTTATAATTAAAATATTCAATGTTTTTTTTCCTGACATATAAGAAGGTGGTTCAAAAGCACTCTAGGAATACCAAAGAGGAAGGGAATAACTTACTATAGTATTGCCTATTGAACATTTTTTTTGTAAGAAGTCTAAGAGTATGGTGCCTTTCGCATCCTGAAAGTTAGTCACCACCTTCTTTCTGGCTGGTGAGACCGTCTTTGCCTGCTTTGGAGCAGATTAAGCTTAAGAAACTCATTGTTTTGACTGTTGCACCATTTTTCGTAAATGTTTATGATCCAGGTCTCATCGATGGTAACAACTTGACCTTGCAGAAATAAACTTTTAATATGATAGAAAAAAAGACGGATGCCAAATCAAAATTAATGCATGAATCAGTACCAATTTTGTTAGATGTTAAAAAGATGGCAGAACAGAATGGTAAAAATAACTTATCTTAACAACGCCACCTGTCGTCTGAACAGGTACTTTCTGAACTACGATTCCAAAATTAAATTTCACCAGCCTTTAACGTGCTAAATTTGAGACATGGAATATTATGTGGGAGAAAGGGATTTATTTTTCAAATTGTGATTAGCTTATTCAAACGTGCTACTCATTATAATAGTGAAATTAGAAAATTGTATTAATATTGCAGCCCTCTTCTGTATGAGAACGTGTTCCTCGTTTAGATGGTATTCCTTAATTTTATATGAAGACAGCTTTTATGCTGATAAAATTAAACGTTGAAATTACGACTGTTTCTTGGAAAGAAAAATACTAAATTGCAATATTAAGATGGAGAGTGTTATTGACATGTCAAAGTGATAAAATATTTACGTCAGTTGTTGTAACATTATTTTTGACTACCAGACCCACATAAATTATTGGATAAAATGTTTCTTGAAACTTTTCACTGATTAAAATAATCATTTTAGAAATTAAACAAATTTTTAAACTTACATATATCAATTTATTAGCAGAAATTATAATAGTAAACAGGTGTACAAATAATATGATTCAGATTATCGATTTTTAATGCAGTTTTCAAGTTAGCCATTTATGTTTCGTACACTTCAAGTAATTTCTTTTCATGACTGGTTTCTAAGCAAAGCGAAAAAAAAAATGTTTGTCAGGAATTTGCATTTTACTTTCATTAAACCCCCCCCCCCTCCAAAATCCCGTTGTACACTTTACGTGACATTAAATTTGTGAAAAAGATGAACATGTTTCAAGGTAAGTTTTTCAATCAGAATCTTATTTTTTTTTGAACATTTTTTCTGGCTATAATTTCTCAACTGTTATGAAGAACGATTTTTGTCGATTTTGTAAAAAAAATTAAATACAAATGTATTTTGTTTATTTCTTAAAATCTTGTGATTTTTTTTGTGTGCTAGAAAACTTTTTTTTCTAGTCCAGTGATGCGTATTAATTTAGAGGCATATGATTCGAAGGAAATTGAAATCAAATTAATATGGTTAGAGGTAATACATGCCACAAGTTACCTTAATTTATGTGCATATCATTTAATATCTTTCATGTCACGTATACTATTTAAAATATTCGGACTGCATATTGAATTAATATGTAATAAATAACGTGTATATTTATTTCGCTTGTGGAAGGGAAATCAAAATTTTAAATTATTTATAATTATAGTTAAACCTTTACTTTAATTTCCCAGTAACATGAATGTTTTTAGATTTTACACGTTCTTATTTAACAATTTAGAAATTTAATCATTAATTTCTTATAAAAGAATTCCTTTTCAGTGCAGTAAACTAAGAGTAAGCATTTATAACCATGGGATCGTACAATGGGACTTATGCACATAAAATCTATCGAGGCTCCAAGTCCTCACATTGGCCTGGTGTCGAAGTTTGGAGGGGCAACTTGAGCATTGTCTATTGAAAATTTACGATTGTTTATTCATTTCGTTGAGAGATAGAGAAGCAATAAGTATTAAGTATACGTAATTTAACCGGATAAAGTAAGAGAAGCAGCTCCGCTGCTCTACACACACACACACAATATCAATATCATCGACAACACACACTAATATCACACACAATACATATTTAAACAACTACAGTTCTTCTGTAATTGTTCTTATCTTTTCCAGCGTTTTACTTGAGCTGACAGATCGTAGAAATTTAATTTATGCTTTCTAGTTTCACTGAAATAATGTGTTATTCTTACAAAATATCTTTGTATATATTTCGTCATGTTTGACATTTAATATGAGTACCGTATTAAAGTTTATAAATAATACATACTACTAATATCAATAATACAATCTGTTAACAAAACGTGCTTTTAATGATCTTCAGTAATGTGTGTTTCAGTAGTTGGTGGTGTTCTTCCAATTTTAGTTGCCGGATAACTGGGAATACTGTTCTTTACTGATCAACATTATTACAAAGAAGTTCGTCTTGGTATCTTCTTTCAAAATCTTTGCATCGATATAGTTAATAAATATATAATAAACGTTATAATATCTATTGTATATTCTCTGATAATCCTTTAAATATCTAAATTTATTTTTACCCAATGCTGTAGTTTTCCTATTATGAGAAATCATGCTTTCTTGTCTCCTGTAGTAGATTCTATTTCAACTTAGCTTGCATGAATTTCTGAGTACGAGATTATGTAATCCCTGTGACAGTCTCATGTATTTGCTTTTTTGAGTACTACCAAGTTTCAGAGGTCTTTCTCGGCATCGAATTGACATCGCAAACTATTTACGCTGGTTACCTATGCGGTGGTCTGAGATTCTTAACAATCATCGGTGTATGCGCGAAACGTTCATACTAAATCAATATAACTTTTCAATGTCTGTTATGAGATTAACGTCAGCCAGAAGCAACACGAGTGTGCATATGCGACGGACCTCGTAATCTTGAACCACGGTCAAGTGACGAGAATGACACCGAGCCACCTCTCCACACATCCACAAATCACGTCAAAGGAGGACTTTGGGCCTCGAACAGATGTTAACGCATCAGCCCCGTGGCTATCGGGCGGGTCTTTGGCGGCAAAGGATCGAACCGCACTGACGAAAACCGCCGGCCGCTAGCCACGACCTTGACCCTCACTAGGGCTACCGCGCCCATAACTTTTCAATGAAAACCTGAAAATTTAAAAATATACCTCATAATAATGCATATATATTATATTACCACTCATATGATATTTTAAAAATTCTTAAAAGGTTATAAAGACATATGAAATTGACACTTTTTCAAATATAAGAAATCAGCATCTTGTTTACGAAAATCAATATTTTACTGTGGTCAGCATTCTGAAATACAGCATGGATCAAAATTTACAAAAGTAATGTTATCCAGTATAAAAATGTTCATATTTGAAGTTATATATACTTTTAAAAATATTTAGAGGAAAAACGTCTTTAAACACAATTACTAAGAAAATTATTAAATTTTAAGGAGAAAAAACCAATTTAAGTTTATGCAAAATTTGTTCTGTTTATAAGTTTTTAAAAATTGATTTAGAATTTATAAAGAAACTTATTTTGAATATGTTTATGAAGTTTTACACTAATATGATAATCTGCTTATGAATCCTGTACTTAAGCTATTTTTTTTTTTTTGATTTGAGAAAAAATGAAGTTGAAAAAATTACAAGAAAATAAGTTTAAACATGATTTAGTTTTTTCTCGATAATTCTGGTAGTTTTGGTAATATCTTTTAACCTTTGACACCAAAAAGTTCAGAAAGGATGGGCTCGAATTTATATATTTTCAAAACATCAAAATGTTTGAAGTTTAAGGGTCCTGAGACCCCCTCGTGCTACTTATAGGAGCAACATTAATAAATAATTAGTCAATATGGAACCAAGTAACAACTAGGTTATACTATAAGTAAATACTATAAAATTTTATATTGTATAATATGAATTATAAACAGCAAGAAAGCCTTGGATAACATTTTCCAATTCAAAAATCCTTTATGAAATAAATTAACTAAACATATTTTTTTACTAGAGATATTTTATTTTTAAGGTTACTGACCATACAATTGATACTTTATACAATATTCATAAATAAAGTGATTTCTTAAAATTTATATCGTTCTTACGAAAAGTTTAAAATATATTTATGCATAAATTTACGCCGTTTAAATGTTCTTCAAAACATTTCTGTAATCTAAACTGACTCATTCTGATATCAACAGAATTATGGTGTTGATATAAAATTTATTTACTCACTTTGACACTTATGTATCTTAAAATATCGATTTTAATACCCGTAACTTTAAATATACACATAATTATCAGACGACCTAGTATAAATTAAAAGACGGCATCTCTTCTATAGCTGCATAATTAAAATTTAATTTTGTAGCCGAGCTTATTACATGCATATAATTCCTCGAATTATGGTCTATAAGCCAAAATCAATTATTCGGTATGATCTAGTAGCTATGCTGCGGGCAATGGATCGCCCGAGTTAGTTAATTACGTTATAGCGCACCAATATGCTTTTGTCAAATTCAGAATGCCGACAACATGTTTCATAGTTCTACATCCATATCTGAATCACCACTACGGGGGATTTAGGAGGTAGTGCATATCCGTCATTCATAAGAAATAAGTATAAGTCTGTAAATAATAGATTTTCAGGTGTAATTTCTTCTAATTATTCTACATGAGATGAATATGATGCATATTTGACACTCCAGACGAATTTTCTTCAGAAATTGATGAGAAAATTCAACTGTTAGGCACTGAAATAACATTACCATAGCTGCGTTAGATCTCTTAGAAACATTGTTTTTATTTTTACGACAGGTCATGACGTTGGGCTATTCGCGATTCCCTCTTTTTTTTTTTTTACTTTGGGGATTTTTTAATAATTTAAGTTGCATAGAATTACAATTTCTTTCCAACCATAATGAAACGTGATCTTGTACATTAGATGAAGGTAATAAGTGCCGTGAATTGAACTAGAGATAGTGATATATATATATATATATATATATAATATAATATAATTCAGAGAAAAGAGAGGTAAATAGAGGATAACGACTGGCTGATAAATATTTGTAAATTGGATAGAAGCATCAAAATTAATCTTATGGATTGAAGCGAATCTTAGTTAAAGTATTAAGCTAAGAGTTGGCTGTTAGCGAGAAGTTTTTGAATCAGAACGAGCGATTTGGTAAGCTGAGACTTTCTTATTAGAATTTATACTAAGACTAACCGAGTTAAGAGAGATTCGAGAGAGAACAACTTTCCTATTCGTTAGTAGTTAATGAAGTATATCGTCTTGCTATTATGTATCCTTAAATGGAGTCTACTAATTACTGACTATTTAATTACACTGAAGAGAGGTAGAATTAAATTATGAAAGAAGGACGTTACAAAGTTATGGATAGAGGATGTAATAAAATATAATATAAGAAATATAGACTTATTTATTTATATTAAATAAAAGTTTTTTTTTTAACAAATTAGATGCTCTATTCTGAAGCCCTCAGGAGCTTAACTTCTTTTGATAGTACGGGAATCATGACATCATGACATTGATACACCCTGGTGACCTTTTTATTTTTCAAAGGTTTAACTATTGGTGGTAAACACAGGTATGGGACCATCAGGACACCTTAGCGATCCGTCTCTATTTTCGACCCTCCTTCTTGTCAACCATTTCTTTTTGTTATTTCAGTTTTTCAAACCTCTCGGTCACAGTTACACATTGTTCGGCTGGCTGCGGTTGCCTAATGGTAATGGTAGTAGACTTGCAGTTAGCGTTGTGTTTGTCGAGTCCTATTTCTCTAAAACCCAACGTATAACAAAGCTGTTTTTCGATAAATATAGTTGAAGTCCCAAGTCATATTGTTTGCAGGGTGTAGAAGTTTAAAGAGGGAGGTACCACAGCTCTGGAGTCATCCTCGTCACTTGAACGGGGTTCAAAATTAAGAGGCACATCGTTAATAGCCTTCGAGTTGTTTCTTAGTGCTGCGTTAATAATTAATCTCATTACACCTTGTTTGGCGCAGCGTAGCCATAACTGGCTCTTGCACACGTCACTCACTCACTCATTGTTCTATTCTGAATTTTTGTGCACTTATTCACTCCTAAATACGAAGTTCAGTGTTCCAGATGGTAAAAAGTAAATCGTGCGTCTCACACACACGAGATGATCTCTAATGCACCTTCCAGTTGCAGTATTAAGATTTCCTTGTATTTATTAGTGTATTGTTATTCCGGAATGCTTAAAATGTATTTGAAAGTGTAAGAAATAAGAACAATTTTTATCGATTTTACTCAAATGGTTTGAATCACTTCGTATTTTTAAAATCTATTTATTTCACAGTAGTAGGCTGGAAAATAAAAAGGAATTACAAAAGTTTACGATGTATTTTATAAGTGCGGAGGTTTAATAAAAGTGTAATTGACTTACGAATTGGACAAAAATCATAATGAAAATATTTTTAACTTAACATAATTATTAACTTCAGAAATCCACCAAGAATTTCTTAAGAATCTGAAGTATTATTTATTAAATTCGTAAACATTTTTTATGCCTTTAATAAAAGTTATTCCCAAACATTTGATTTAAATTAATTATATATAATAAAATTAAAATTTTTGAAATGTCTAGTATATAAAGAAAGAGAGAGAGAGAGAACTCATCCTCATTTATATAAAATTTAAAGGATTTAATGAGTTGGATAAGAATTATTTTAACCAAAATAAAGATAATGTATTATGAAAACAGAAACCGGTGTGGTTTTTATTTAGATATACAACTACGGAAAAAAATATTATTCGAATTTCTTCGCATATAACTAGCATTTCTTCTAAAGAAACCCATCGATTATAACGATGTACAATTTGGCATACATCCATTTTAAACCACGAGGAAAAATTATCTCTAGTCAAATATCTAAGAAAATGTTATGATTAATGACTTATCAAATGTTACATTGTTCCATAACAGCCCTCAGGTTTTTTTCGTGTTTAGTAAGATGCATTGCGAGATTGCAGTTTTAATGAACGGTTGAAATCTGCCATAAGTATCATATGTTGCCCTTCGAGCAATTTTTCTTGTGAAGATCCTCCCATTGAATTTTATCGTTCTGATGGATTTAGGAGTAAAAAATCTCATGGATTAAATTTGGAGATTGTGGTGGCCATAAAAGAAGAAAAACCTAGTTATTGCATATTGATCATTATTACATTTTATCTCTGCTAAACATTACATGATACAAAAGTCATTACTAGAAGTTACCTAAAATGGAATTTTTTAGGATATTTTATTTTTCTTAAATGGTGTGAGTAATATATTTATATCACATCTCACGAAACTTCAAGATATATGATTATTTGTTTAGAAAAGTTTCAGCACAATGTTGTTACACTGATCCAGACCCATATTGAAAGTAAAGCTTTAGTATTTACTTAAGAGTTTCAAACAATTACCGTATAATTAGAGTAATATCTCTCATTAGAATAATGTGGATTTGCTCACAACTAGCAAATTTATATAGTGAAGCGATTGGATTAATGAAGAATTTTTATAATATTGCGAAGTTTTAATTGGTACTAGTTGGTAAACTATGATGCATAAAGAATATATTTCGAATTTAGCCTCACTTCTTTAAAACAAAATTAAAAACAAAAGTATGTTACTTATTTTAAAAATTTATTAGTTAACGTACAAATCTACTCAATCTAAGTTAAAGGCAATAAGATAAAATTAAATTGTTTAAAAACAAATGATCGAATAGTGTTAAATAATACTTTAAAAACAGTATAGCATAGTTTTTTTTTTTTTATCATAGAAGTAATTTTAAAAGATGATGCTGGTAATAAAATGGATGTCTAAATCTTTCGTAAAAATTCAAAATTCAGTATATTTATAACATATTTCTCTCCAAATCTTGAATTTTGAATTTGAAATAATTTAATATGTTTTGCTTGTTATATTTACTATATTTAAACACTGTGTTTATATTTCATCAAAGCTATTTGCTGGATACGTTATTCTTTGATTAAAATCTCCAACTATACGCAGACGTTCTTTAAATGTTGAATCTGGTGAAATTGAGAAAATAAAGTTTTAATTATTACTATGTAATAACCGATATATCTGGATAAAGTTTATTTTTCGTACTGATTGATCATTATGTACATAATGTTGCAAATTATCGCTATTAATTGATTTGATTAGTTTCAGAAAACCGTAGATTGAAGCAACCTGCAGTAAGGATAAATAGTTCAGTCTGCTGAGTTCTACTATGACGGTGCTGCCGCGGTAGCCTAGTGTTCAAGGTCGTGGACTAGCTGCCGGCGGTTTTCATTCAGTCTCGGGTTCGATCCTTGGCCGACAAAGACCCACCGTGTAGCTTGGGCTGATGTACATTATATCTGTTCGAGGTCCAAAGTCCTCCCGTTGGCGTGGATGTTAGGAGAGAGGGTGCCAGCTCAGGTGTCGTCCTCGTCACTTGACCAGGGTTCAAAATTGCAAGGTCCGTTGAAAATAGCCCTCGTGTTGTTTCTAGTACGTCGTAATTAAAAATAAAATGTAAATAACTCTACTATGACCGTCTTCGAAAGGTCAAGAAATATATAATCTTGGTTGGTGGCTATATACAAAAGTCTTATTCATAGTAAATAATAATTTAGGTTGTATCTTGTTTGTTAAGCTTACGATACCTCGGACTAATAATTAAAACTTTATTACCCTTCAGGTTGTTTCAATTTGCGCCTTACTGAAATGAAACAAACAAATATAAATGGCTGTAATACAAAAAATTATGTAAGTAAGGATCAATTAATTTGAAGAATAAATTTTATCCAAATATTTCGGTTATTTCTTAGTTACATTTAAAACTCCCAAACAACACTTTCGATACCCCTTCATACATTTTATAACTTGTCATTCATGGTTTTTCTTTTGTATGACATTTATATGATACAGCGATATAAATGTCATACGAATGTTCCTAAATTGTTCTATACTTTTTTCCTTAACAGAGAAAAAACTCGTTATTATATCACGTATTATTTTTGGACATGAAGTCATTACTATAAATATATATAATCTTTCTGTTATTACTTTTCGAATTTCTGAGAGTTATCGAAACAACTATATTTTGAGGAACCTACTTATTTCAGCTCATATACTTATTTAATAACGATAAAAGTCTCACTGGATATTATAAATCAAAATACTCAAGTTACATATGAACGCAGAATTTAAAATGCGGAAACTCTAATCTTCAAATTTTACTTTGGTAACATGAAATATTATTAAATTTGGGGCAACGGAATATATATATATATATATATATATATATATATATATATATATATATATTGAAAGCTTTGGAACAAAAGTACACCGTATCACAAGAGAACACAAAAATGTGTAATTTCAGAATTCTCAAAAAAATCCTGATAAACAGAGAATTTTTTAAATTTTTATACATAGATAAACTATTTCGGTAAATAAAAGATAGAAGTTTTCAGTTCTTAGTTATGTTCTCAGTGTCTGAAAGTATAAAAAAAAGTAATAGGATAAAATATATCACTCACGGATAATTTTTTTAAAGTTTTCTATGCCTTTTTGCAAATAAGTTATGAATTTAAGAATTTATGAATTGGGAGAGTACAATATATCACTCTCCATTCCTTTTCTACAATTTTTATATATTTTACAAAGAAATTATACAGGAGGATATAACATATTACTTCCGATTACATTTTTACACTTTCTATATATTTTACACAGAAATAGGGAATTTTAGAAATTATGAATCGGAATTATACAATATATAATTCGCGGTTTTTTTCTACCCTTTTTTATATATTTTACAAAAAAAAAATTGATTTTATATACATCATAGTGAGGAATAACTCTTCAGAATATATATGAGTATGTATGCAAAATAACTCGTAGAATTATGTTAAAATTTAAGAGATTGATGTAATTAAAAGCTCATTAAATCCCGATCAATTAATAAAAAGAATAGGAAGTACACTGAATTATATACGCTACATTATAATATAATTTTTATTGAAAACAATAGCTTATAAAATATAGAGTATTTCTTGTTAATAAAATCGGAAATTTTGATTTTAAAATGAAAGCTTGAAAGAAGATCAGAAACAAATTTGAAATCGGTGGAAGAAAGCATATTGTATAAAAAAGTTTAACTATTTAATGCCTATAATACATACACCATTTGTACTCAAAAACAGTAAATTATTTTGAATTCAGTGTTATTTTTATTTTCTTAGTACATTATACTGCCGAAATAGTGGATCGAATCGTACACTATTCGTTGATAGGATTTTACAGTACATACTTTCTTACGGGTGAAGTTACACCTTCAAAACATAATTTGGGTCAAAATATCGATTAGTATCTTTGGTTTGATATTAAAATTTAATCTTTTATCCTTAAAAATTTGTTTGAATTTGTTTCTATCTTATTTAGAAATTATGTTAAAGTTGTTTTAATATATTATTTAATCATGAATTTTTTTGACTGGAAAGGCTCTAAAAATGAAGTTTTTTATTTTTTACATTTTTCATTACTACAAAACACAATTTAAATTTTATGCATCAATGAACCTGAAATTTTATATACATGTTTTTCAAATAGTTATATATAGTTAGAATATACTTTTCTCAATATTTTTCATTGAGTTGAATTTTTTTTTTTATATTGCAATACAGGGAAATTGCAATGACTTTTAAAGAAAATTTCAGTGTTCAGAACTCGAACTGCTATAGCTTCCTACGTAAAAACTATAATACCCAAAAATCAGCTTATTTCTTACATAAGGTTATATTCGGTATTATTCAATTTACAAAATATCAGTACATTTATTTTCTATTGAGTTCAAAATGTTTGGCGGAAAGTCAATTTTTGCTTATATTTGTATAAAATGCTCTTTTGGCAGTAAAACTATACACTAACAAAACTTTTCTTGGGTTTTGTTCTAATTTTGAAGCCCCGTAAGGTCATAAAATATGTATTTGTATGCAAAGTTTACGTTAATGCAAATTTTTTTTTCGAAGGTGTACTGTTATCTTTACCGGCTTGCTTTTATTCAATCGGTTTTCAGTAATACAAGTTACGTCAATCGAGGGAATTATTCAAATTTAGGGAGAGGTAAATTTTTCTTTCAGATTCTTAACTATTTTAGTTCCTTTTAAAGGTACTATTCTTCAATTCGTTCTCTTTTCTCCTATTATTTGGAAAATAATAATACTTTAAAATGAGTAGCATAACGCAAAGACAGATTTACTCGTAAATAAAATAAATTGACTTTGAAAAAAAATCAATGAATATCCAGAACGTAATATATTGTAAGACATTTTTATGTTAAGATATGTGCCTCCCTTTGGAGTACATTTTTTTTTGTGAAACACTTATGTTTTTTGTTACAATGGTTTATAAAATGGTAAATAATTCAAAATTCATTATCATGAACTTTCTTTTTCATATTTATTCATTCATATTTCATTATCGTGAATTTTCTCCATATTTGGATAAAATTTAGTAAAAATTGAGATTTATGCTAAAGTTGATAAAACAAATTCTAGCTAATATATTTCCTTTTTTTTTCAACAATGTATTTAATATACATATATCTGTATTGTGAAGCAGAAAAATACAGTTATCTCTTAAACTTACTGTATTGTATCAAAACTTATAAACACATCGTAATTTTACAAAAAAAAAAAAAAAAAAAAAAAACCTTTTTTTAATAAAAACATCCTTAACTTAAACAGTTATATACTTAAAAGCTATGTTTGAGGTCTAAAACATACTTAGAAATGAGCAGAACATCGTGGAAAATTTTATTTGAATATATGAATTACTTTTGAAGAAATGAAATTTTCCGTAATTGAAAAAAATTAAAATCGCAGTTTTCCAGAAAATACAAATTTATAAATCAAAATTAAGGGAAGAAATAGTCGGCAGATGTACCTACAACTATGACAAATCAATAAGTGAAGCTAAATTCTGTAATTAAAAAAGTATATTGTAAATTCACATTATTTAAAATGAAAAACAGGTGTTTAAGACGCATTATTTACATTTCTGTGATTTAGTTTCGGTCTTAAAAATTCCACTTCCGGTTTAAAATATGGGCTATAACTTTGTTTCTAGTAGCCCTAGAAACAAATACCAACCATTTTTGAAATCGTAAGTATGTGGGCTTTAACAAAAAGTGATAAAGAAACTTTCGAACATTTTCACGAAAACAGTAATTTTGGGGAGGCACATACCTTAATATTGTTCAGTGCTTTTGCCATCTAAATGCGTTTAGAAAAGATTAACTTACTTCCGAATGCTGATTAAGTTAAAGTGTACAGGGAAAATCTTTTGAAACATAAATCTAACTGAATATATATATATATATATATATATATATAAAATCAAATTTGTATAAACTTACAGAAAAGTCAAAATGAAACCCAATTACACACACACACACAACCCACTACACACACACACAAACACATACACACACATATAGTTCACACACACACTACATAATATCAGTATATATATATAATATCTTATAATTAGTCAAATTTCAATTAAATATGAAAAGTCCTGGTACTAACAATGTATCAATATGTTGATAACTCTTCTCTTAACCATTAAAGTATCTGATATTCAGCAAGTAGGATTATTAATATGTAAATGATTACCAAATAAATTAATAAATCTGTATATTTATTCATAAACAATCATTATTTTATGAAGCGAAAGTAATATAAGAATATATTTTTTATTCCTTTCATATATAACAATCCTAGGCAATTTCGATTAAACAGTGCCATTGTCTCTATATAGCTTTACATCGAGTAAATTGAAGCATATTTTACCGAATAAGCGATTTGAATTATTCGTTAACAATGGAATTTCAATTAGTTTGTCCAAACTTTATACCGCTTTCCTGCTAATTCCTCTCGGATTGGAAAATCGCGAACTGAAAACTAGCTCTGAACTGAGATATTTATAAACTTAGATTGCTGCTACAATGTATAAAACCTTATGATATTATTCTGAGAGATAAATTTTCGAGAAATAAAAATTGATGAAATAACAGTATTTAAAAGCTAACCTCTCCAAAAATGCGACATGATAAAATAAAGTAGCAAAATTTGAACATATAGCAAATAAATTAATCTTCGATACATTTGAGTTACTACACTAATGTAATGTATGTTAATGATATTACATAAATACATTTTGCTTTGATTTTTATATTTTTCATGTAGTAAATAATATAAAGAACGAAACTGATTTTAATTTTTAGTATAAATATACTATAAAACAATATTACACATTATTCCAATTAAGTTATATACTAATTAAAAATAATATAAATAATATATAGAATGCTACAAGGTAATTTTCAGAAAAGTACTTTTTAAGTAACTGAGCGTTTGGGATTTTCGGGGTCAAATCCTCTAAAGCTCACGAAAATGACGAAAATTGATTTGAGCAAATTATTCCAAGAATATTTGATTATTCAAGACAAAAGTCAGACTTTGAAGTTGATAAACATTTTTCAACTTAATCTATGAAATACCAGACAATGGCTTTAAATAATTGTTAGAGGAATATTGAAATTTGCAAATTCAGTACAAATTAAAGAAACAGGAATATAAAATCAACTCCATTACTAACTGCCATTGAACTGGTATCAATTATGTAATTCTCTATGAATCCAATTATATAATCGCCACTTCTAGTCCTCACGTTATTGGCTTTTAGAATATTATTGTCTTTATGTTTAGAAATAACAAAGTCATATTGTATATACTACTAAAAGGCCTTCATAATTATTTTAGTTCTCTTTCAGCAAATCTCCGGATTTAGACAATATTAACATGCCTAGATTCAAGACATCTTCTACTATATTTGTTTTAGACTTTCCTTTGTATTTAACTCGTACTTCTATTATTTGATGCCATCGTAATGTGCATTAGCATTTTCTAAGATCTTATCTGAGATAACGCAAGTAAAACATTAATGATTTTCTTAAAATATCTGTTTCTGATAGCTCAAATGCAAAAAATTGAAAATGACAAGTTGATTTAGTAAATTTATAAATACAATTTATTACTTTATAATTAAGATATGCTACGATTAATATAATTCTAGGTAAGTAATTTATGAGCATGATATCTCACACTAATTCCTATGTGCGGGGACGAAATTGGTTATCACTAGCAGATACTAAAGTAAATCAACGCTGAAAAGGACATCACTCACCGTTCATACTCTAATTTAGAGAACTTCAGCTTAGTTAATAGTCTTGATTATCACAGATAATATCTTTGGTGGACTAATTTATATATTCTCACCGTTAGTAGCACTGTTGTATTATATATTTAATAAACTCTAGCGAAAATTTCTGTGCCATTGTAAATATAAACCCAGTGATTTTGACTCATTTTATAGCTTCGTATTAGAACAACACTTTGACTGTTAGAACTCGGTCAAATGATGAGATAAACTGCCGGGCCCATTCTGCAAACTTCTACTAATCATGAGTGCATTTAAGCCTCGACCGATCGAAGCTGCCAGTCCTCGTGACATAGGCATTTCTAGCTGGCATGATACACGAACTGACGGAAATAACCCAGACGCATAAGGTCGATTCATGACTACGATGTCGCACTATGAAAAAATAGGGCGAAAAATTCCACAGCCTCGATTTTATTCTGCATTTCTTATGACTGTCTGACACTAAACAGCTGCACGTACTGTATAATAAAGAATGTTCACATAAAAGGAAGCATTATGAAATTGCACTTTGTAGCAGTTCATGTGATATTGAGAACAACTGAGTATTTTAATTTGCACCATCTATTTCCAACTGAACCAAAGTCTGTTGCTAGATTTACATGTCTCAACTAAAATTTTTTCAACCCTTAGTGTTCCTGTTATAAAGTTCATCACTGATAAGTGTCTATGAAATATTGTTACATTTTTCAGAAATAGAGTGCCAAATTTTAAAGTGCAACAGTCTTGTCAAAGGTCACTGTACCATTCCCAAAAAGTATATAAAATTATAGTAAATTAGAGACTTGAAATACAAGTAACAGAGGATTGTAGTTATTTGAATAAACTGTGTTAAAGAGGTCCTTTAAGAGATAATGAGAAATGACAAAACTTTAATGGAGTTGTTAATTGCACCATGTTAAATAAGAATTGATATTAGCTATATATAAATAAAACAACCACCTTAGAAATTTAGTTTAATTAAAAATAATTGTAGAAATTTTTGGGTCAAATATTTTTCCTTTAATTAAATGTTTTTAAATAATCATAAATTTTGAAATATAAATATAGGTCAAAGCCATTGAATTTGAATCGATTGATATAGGATGAATAGATCGTTGAAAACATCAAGTTGTCCAATGGTCCTGAGAACAATGTTCGATAGGCAATGATACAGGAACTTGAACAGAGTCAGTGGACTCAAGACCAATTTGCTACATTTTATAACAACTCATTACTTTTTGTTTTGTTCATTTCAGAATCCCAATATTTGCGAGGATGGGAAGCTACCACCTGGGAGGCTGATGGGTGCGATGACCTTCTTCCTCGGTTATCTAGAAAGAATCGGTCAGAAGATGCGCTGCCAGAAACTATAGAGATAGCGATAGGGCGTTTCAATCCTATGAGACAGATGACAGAAGAAAAATGAGCGAAATGAGATGTTGATGAGTCAGATCTAGTTCTGATTGCGATTGACGCTTAATCATAAGCGAAAGTACAACGATTGAATTAAACAAAAGAATGATTATTATTTATATAGTTTTAATTTAATGTTATAAATTGTGTGTGATTTCTGTGCAGTAAAACAGCACTTATATTATATATATAGTACTATGCAAAATTAATACATTTAAAGTAATCTTTAGAATACTTGATACATTACTTAAAAATATTTGAAAAAGAAATTTAACTTCCATTTCAGTGACCACATAATGCCTATGAAATTTTAACAAAAAGTTAACTGAATTTAATCTTGAGCTACAGTAAACTTAAAAGCAAGCTGACAGAACTATTCACGATAGATAAGGAAATTTGCATGACAAATAAAGGTATCTGATCTCAATTTTTCGATAATTAAAAACCTGTTCTTAATGCAAAAACATTTAAATCATATGATAGATTTCCCACTATTTAAACTCCTTACAGAATCGCCTTATTTTGTTAACTGGAGAAATCTGAACCCAATGTACCAAATCTCAAATTACCTAAGAGAATTATTTCCTCTCAGGTATAAAAAGTGCCAACCGTACCATTTATCTTTCCGCTTGCCTAGTGAGAACCAAGTAATAACGCCATACTCTGATACAATGTATGATATCAATCGATAAAATAGATGTCTAATCATAACTAATAAAACTATATGCAAAAAATATAATGAATAATTGTTAATTGGAATCACACTCAAATAAACACAATAAATCTAACGAGATAACCAAATACAAATTGTTAAACCATTATAAAATATTTATATGATCACAGAATTTCTTATTAAACCGAATGAGCAATTTCATCATGGAAGAATAGTATAAATAATTAATATATATATATGTACAGATGTCAAAGCTTTAGGGCATTTCAAAACTGATACACTACTTCTTCACAAATACACACTTTTAATGAACGAAGAAATAGATAAATGTAACATCAAGACGACATAACTGATTAATGATTATTGATGCAAACAATTTATATAGTCTGTAAGACCTTTGTTTCAAATTATATTTCATTCTGCTTTTAGGAGAAACAAATTATTTGGTCCAACCTGCCGTGTGTGTGAGAGCGCATTCGTTCTGAGTTATATCATATATGTATATAGGCTGTAGTAGAGATTATACATCCTGAATTTAATGAGGTTACTCTTATGTGTTCAGGGGGCAACTTCCTATTCTCGAGTCATGTCTTTTTATAGAAATTCGAAATGATTGATACTTATGTAGTAGTTTTATCACGTAGTATAAATTGGAGATGAAGGATGAAAATACATTAACACTAGGAGATGACGAATTGAACAGTTCATCGGAGTAAAATAGATGGCTGCCTCATATAACCGATATTGGCGAAGATCGCTGGAACGCGCTCGAGCGTTTAGAGTTTACTTCCGACGCCGTAATGCGAAGAAGAAGAGAAGCGGAAAGTATGGGAAAGAGCGAGAACGAAAGGTCACCAGTTTGTTTTGAATAGTAGAAAGGTAATACGCATCACATGATGCCGATCTGTGGAGCCATCTATCGAGAATCTGAGGAACTGGTTTTACAGTACACTGGAAAATAAAAATAATTATTTGATAATTAGCTGGAAAATCCTACACACACACACACACACACACACACACACAATACTACTACACATACTACTACCACACACACATATATATTCTGGTGGATTATTTGGATAAAAAGAAGGTATTTTCAAGGACAATTGTGCTTAGTTTACTCAATAACATTTAATAATTTAATCATATTATTAATTATTGCAGTTATAAAACCTCCAAACACAAACAATTTATCATGTAAAATTAGTTTTACAAATAGTGTTACTGATGGTGTATTTGAAAACTTTTCTTGTTAAAGAACATGAAATACTGTAATACGTTTTGTATACCTAGAAGCCCTGAAATAAGATAAGTATTCATTCCTGAAAACTTTCTTTTATAACAACTGACTACTTTTATTCGACTTCGATGTATAAAATATAAGTAGAAATTCCTCGATAAATAAATTATAATTAAAAACTTTCCTGGTTTTAATCAAAATTTAGGTTATTATCGATTTGCTCCATATAATCTATGTTTTCACCTTATAAAACAAATCTATATGTTTAAATCTATATTTCAAATTTTAAATATGTAGCACTTTATTGCTAAACGAGTGGTTATTCATCAACCGAACCTTAACACCTCTCCCTTTTTAAACTAAAACTTTTTATGAAGGTTAAAATATCCAATTTAAATAAAGCATTAAAGATAACAATTATTATTCCTCCGAAATATGAGTCTTTTAAAGAAGCTCATCTTCAATTATCGTTAATTTCAAAACGCTTTAAATGAGATCCATAATTTATAATTTAAAAGTGAGGAGAGGTATTGAATACACTTCTCTTCATAAGAGTATGTTTCGCCATCTCTTTTTACCATCTCTTCATAAATATAAATGAAATGAATGTGACGCCCAATTTTAAACTTTCTTTATGTTTATTTGCATTATATGCTAATCCGAAATTTTTCCTCAAATTAAAAGAAAAGTAAGTAAAAGTTCGTTACCATTACTTCATTACTCTGAGGTCTCGAGTTTACCTTCAGAGATGTTTTTCTCGGTAATAAAGAAAAAAAAATTACCAGACATCGGGAAAAGTAAACAAAAGGCCACGAAAAAGAAGGTTCCTAAAAAGATAAAAAAAAAAATTTCGGGGAAGTTATTTTTTATTCCGTACGAGAAAATTCGAAGAACGGTTTGTTTTTCCACTAATTTGAAAATAAATTACTGTTGACTTTCACCAAAACCTTTCACGAACGCTGGGACTTTAATTTCCCAGCAAAAATTCTTCTTTGCAGAAGTTTTGTTAAAAAAAAAATAACCTCAGTCTTCCCGTCCTCAACCTAGACCGTAACCCTATTTTTTCTTCCCCCCTTTCTTTCTAGTCTTACATGTCTAAAGTGCGTGGTTTTAAATTTGTTAAACGAATAAAATGCCCAAAGCAGTTGCTGAATATTGTTTGGCTCTGTCTTCTCTTTCTAATAATCTCCCTCTAAATGAAAGTCATTAAATGCGAAAGAGTAAAGAAAGAAAAAGAAATAAAAACAGAGAGAGATGAAGAAAAAATGTTTGGTCTGAATGACAAAAGCGAGTGCGACGTAGAAAAACATTCGGAGCAATTTAGAGCTTTGATTAAAATGTAAAGGATGGATATTTCTGAATGAAAACACATCAAAGCAATCTGGGGATTCTTTCGGAAGAGATGGCGCTTTTTCTGTTCTATTTCCTTCTTTTCTTAATTGTGAGTCGGATCCGGAGGAAGAATCTTTTAACAGAAGATATCTCATGTTTTTTTTCTTCTCTTTCCTTCCCCTTTCTTTTTAACTACCTTTGAACAACAAACTGCTTATTTAGAAAACTATGATCCATAATATTCTTACTTATGCTTCGCCAACTTGGCTTACTATTTTAAAGAACGACTTGAAAGAATTCGAAGTTTTTCGGAACGTAACCTTTAGGTAAATTGTCGGAAAATGTTTGAGTGCATTCAGCAACTTCGGAGCCCCTCGCAATTAATTATTTCGCTACTGAAAGCTATGTTCGGAGCATAATAGGAGACAGCTCCGGCTACTTTGCTTTTTTGATTATTTCTTCTCTGTTCTTTTAATAATGTCAAAGAACTGATAACTTCATTGAGCAGCTCTCTGAGAATGAAATAAAAAGTGAATGCTCTGGATTGCGACGAGCTCATTTAATAAGAATATTAAAAAGGGCAAAAAATGTTCTTTTTTTGTATTCAATTTTTTAAATTAATTCACAACCTACGGAAAACAAGCTAACGAATATGATGAAAGAGAAGTTGAAACTAGCTGTATTAAATAGAATTTAATTCACCGAAGGAACGAAATTACTCAAAATATTATAAGTGACTCATTGACAGTAAAAAAAAAATTCTTTTAGCTTTGTTTTTTTTAATAAAAACTTCAGTTTTCAACAATTTTATGAATTCTCAAAAGCTTTAATTGTACGTGGTAACTTAATTGAAGTTTATATTGCATAAGTTTTTCCTTTTCATTATTCAAATTAGAGTTTCATTACGTTTAATGCTCTATGAGCTGAAAAAAATACTGCGCCCTCTTTTGTATTTGCTCACAACGTTCTTTAATTTGTGTTAATAGCATCAGTTTTTTTAATCATACTAATAGAAATCTCGAATTTTCAATATATTTATTATCATTCAAGATGGAGTAAGATATATATATATATATATATATATATATATATATATATATATATATATCATGCCTCTAAACTTTTTTCAAATAAAAATTAAGGGTCTTGTATAATCGCTTAAGTTACCATCCAAAGATAATAATGTTGTAATAAAAAAAGGGCTGAAATGAATAATTTATAAGAATGTATTATAGGAATTGAGAGTGAGTAATTCGCAAATATGAATGGTAAATGCAATAATTTTTAATGCATTCAGTTTGAAATGCGCTATTTAATTTGTTTGTCATAGTAAACACTATTATAATCATGGATTCAACCAATCTACAGTTGATATTATTTTTGAGGGAGTACTCGTTTATTTAAAAGTTTTCAGTTTCCGGGCCAATCTAAATTATTCTTAAAGTTCTGTATGGTGACAATTTTATGCTTTTTTCCATTCTTAGTTGCTGGTACATACATGAAGTATAAATATTATAATTTTTCTTAATAAACTCAACAAACTTTCATTGATAATTATTAGCATTTATGATCAAATGACGTATTAGTTATTAATGTTGGGCATTCAATATTATTTGGCAAACTTCATTTAATAGTAAAAAAATTATGATTTAGAAATTAGAATATCCGACTGATGAGAAATACTGAAGATAAAACTTACTGATGATAAAAATTACTATACTCGCACAAAAAGAGAGATAGAGATCTTTGCGAAGCAAAAATTATCAGTAAAATAAATATTTGGAAACGAAGAATAAATTAAGAGAATATATGAAATATTCTAAACCATTCATTGTTCAGGTCATTTCTTAATTCAAAAGTTCTTTTTAAATGTTCTTAAGGTTCTCTTTGACATAAAAAGATTTTAAAATGCAATAGCTTCTTTAAAATATCCATTGTGTAGGTTGTGTACGTGTGAGTGAGAGAGAGAATTTTTTTTTAAATAAAATCTTAATTTTTAAGTTCTGAGCAAAGCAAATCTGATAATTTAGAAAAAAAGATTATATGATAAAAAATTGGAAAATATTAGGAAAAACCAGATTTCCTGTAGTTTTTTTTAAAACATATATTCGATGTTTTTCGATTTAAATATCTCTTTCTTATTTTAAATGACCTTTGCGCTAGTTTTGATTCATACTTTTAAGACATGACTGCTATGTAAAAGAAAGGATAAATTAGTCAGCAAAGTAATTAACAATAAACAATAATTGACAAAGATATTTCAGATTTTTAATCTTGAATTCCTGTGTGGAATAATGACACTGAATATAAGCACATAAATTATTGCTTTTGAAAGTAATCACTTAAAAGTGATTTATTAACTTTTGAATCCAATTTTCAAACTTCTATTTAAACAATTGTATATATATATATATATATATATATA
>BMAW01100371.1:5954-25060 GCA_019974015.1 Nephila pilipes | reverse complement strand
ACACACACATATATATATATATATATACACATAATTGGCCCTCCAGCAACCGCTTCACACTTAGAGATTTAGCAGCAGGAATCAGAGTGACGAATTAGTTCTTAGGAGAGAATTTCGCCATCTATTGCGCGCATGCGCAGCCGGAGCTTACATGGAGCGGCGCATTTTATTTTACGTTGGGGGAAGGGAAAACAAATATGTATTGATATCCAACAATCCTCGACACTTGATCGAGGTTCAAAATTACGAGGTCCGTCTCCAATAGCCTTCGGGCTGCTTCTCAGTGCTACGTTAATAAAACCAATCAATCCATTTTGATACTTCAGCCAATGAATTTTCTATAATTAACAATTGTACTTTAATACAAGAAGGTGTTGCACGTCATAAATACGGTACACTAATTTACAATTTTTCTTGAAAAATTTAGTCGCATTTTTTTTTTCTTTTTTCAAATGTATCTTTAACATCAGTCGAACATTTTGAGAGGAAGATTTTTCAGTATTGCAGCATTATGAAGTGCACACAAAAAAATTAGATAAAGCACTTGAAACATTATAGTTATAATTTATGAGAATTTGAAAAGCTTTATCATATAAAATATATCTGAGCGTTACTCCAAACTGTAAAAAGGGCTATTTGTGAATTTTCCCTTCTACTTATGTCTGTGGTTTCTTTCTGATTTTACATTTAAGTTTCAAGCTTCTTCCCAATCAAATGAAACGTGATGATACAAATCATGTAAAACTTTAGGAGTGGAAGGAGTTTAGTTAATCAAATAATATAAGATAGACTAGGAATTGAATTGAAAGGGGAGGGTACGAACGGTAATAAGAACGGTACCGTTGTTGCGCGGAAGTCTTCAGGCGAGGAAAGAGTATTTGGTGAGATTAGCACTCGTTACTATCGGAGCTATGGAAGGAGGTATTATTCACATCTTGTTCCGGTAAGCGCATTATTTGAGGGATAATAGAAGCTGTTAGTAATTGCGGAAAGAATATTAACTGGGGAGAGCATCCCTTTATTTGAGGAGTAAGTAAAGTTATTTTGGATATAATTGACTGTTTTAATTTATTGATCTGGGCTTTAACTCTAGTTGAAATTTAGATCTTGTGATTAGTTAATTTTAAAATGACAGACTAGACGGATAATAGGAAATACCATCACACAATCAGGAAACAATTGCCTTAATATCGTAAAACTAATTTAATAAAATGAATAACACATTTTGACTGCTACTCATTTCACAAATACTAATCATAGATTCATAATTTTTAACAGAAATGACAGGTATACTTTTAAATAACAATCATCATAGATTTTTAAAACCCAACTACCAAGTAACCTGTTCACTTGCAGTTTTAACTACCCTATTGTTGATGAATCGAGGGGGGAAATAGGGGAGGAAGACCCCAAAAATCCATAGTAATAAGAAGAAAGCAAAACTGCAGGTGCAAGCCTCCCTAGCGGCAAATTTGCGCTGGGAGGGGGGCGGTTTATCGAAACGTGAGATGTCGAGCGACAGACAATGGAAAAAGGGGGGAGGGTCCCTTACAAGAGAGCAAAATCGTTTGTCAAGTAAGTCAGCAGCCACCACTTCTCATACGGACTCAATAGATGTGACTTCCCAACAGAAAAGAATTTTATTCTGTCATCGGGTCCTATTGTATGAGTTCACATCACTGCACCTTTACAAGACGGTTCAAGCGTTACAATCAACTTTAGTAGCAGTTTACCCCCAAAGAAAACGGGGTTGCCGGCACATTAAAAGACAAGGGGGTTGGGATGATTGGCAGGGTTGCAGCTGGATAAGAGTTAAGAACGCATGACCACTTTTTGAGTATAAAGAGAGGTGTGGGTTGAAAATGATAATGCCTCCTGTAACTTTTTCTGGGTCCGGTGAAATCAAACCGATTCTCTTTTTTATAGGAATTTTTCTTCTGTAGTATAAGCTTTTAGCAGATTTCTCTGTTAAGTTGTCTTTATCTTACAATATGACAGAAATTCGGAACACTTTTTTTCAATTAGAAAAAGATGTTACTTATATTAATAATATATTCTCACTTCATCAAAATAGAAAGTAATATACATATTTAAAACTTTCTATGAGGATGTTTTTGGAACAGAATAAATATTACCTTCGTTTATGGGCTAAAAACTTATAAAGTTGTCAAAAATAGAAAAATTTCAGTTTGATTTTTATGATGTACTCACTTCTAATATTCAGAATAATAAATGCAACATACTATAAAATAAATGTTTTATCTTTTTTTCAGAAATAGGTGGTTTAAAAAGACACTAACTCTGAATAGAAATATCAATTAAGGGAAAATAACTTACGTTAGGTGTGAAGATTTGAGATTCAACATATAAATACGTTTTTAAATTTGTGACGTCCTTCCATCATTATTTAATTCTACAGCCATCTTTCATTCTAATTAAATAGTCAGTAATTAGTAGACTTCAACTGAAGATACGTAAGGGCAAGATAAAATATGAGGTGCGGCTATTAAATAACGAGAAAGACGCTGCTACAGATGACCGACACTATTTAAATTGAAGTCTTTTCTTTCGCATGCAGTACCTCTTGTTTCTGTAAACAAATCCGTATTGCCGTAACCATCGTTTCCATTAGAGTTTTTTTTTTTTGTTTTTTTGTTTTTTGTTTTGCCGGAAAAAGGATAAGTGATTAGCGAATTGTGAAATTTCACATAGTACTTGGAAAAAAACGCTACTGAAACTTAAAATTTATTGAAAAAAATGTATGGCAATGAATGTTTATCGCGTGCTCGAGTTTTTGAGGCGTTTAAACATTTTCAAAACAGCCGAGAAGACGCTGAAGAGGATTCACACCCAGGTCGCCCTTCCACGTCAAAAAAGGGAGACAATATCGAAAAAATCGGTAATCTGGTTCGATCTGACCGTCGGTAAAGTATTCGTGCGATTGCTGAGACAGTAGGAATTGACAAACAATTCATATGGCAAATTTTTCTACCACGACAGTACGCTGGCTCGTATTGAAGGTTTATATAGAGCGCCGAACCCAGAATGGGTCTATATCTCTCATCTGAGTTGAACCTGATTACATGCTATTACAATACCCTGGTAAAAATGGATGCTGCACAATTTTAAGTAGTTACTAATGAGATAAATAAATGATATAAATATTATCAACTAATTGCATTAAGTTATAAAAGTTTATTGAGTTTAAGATTCTATGAACTTTAGTGAGTGAGCAGTGAGGTGGGGGTGAGTGGGGCTACGCTGGCTCATTCCACATTGTCTGTCAAGGTTTCTAGCCAAGTACAGTATCTCTGTGTTAGACCATCTGCCTTATTCTCTGGATCTAGTGCCATGCGACTTCTATCTATTTCCTAAGGGAAAATCTGTATTAAGTGGAACAAGATTTGAGTCAGTTGAATCTGTGAAAGAGAAACGGCTTGCGTCCTGAAGAAGTTGACCGAAGACTTCCAGCACTATTTCGAACAATGGAAGATTCGCAAGGAGTGTTGTAAGGTTAGAAGAGGGGTGTATATTGAAGGTGATAATAAATAAGTATGACATCAAAATAAAAAGTTTTACAAGAGCCAGTCTCGTTATTTAATAGTCAAACCTTGTACTTTTTTTTAACTATTAAAGAATAGATAAGGTAGCTCTCTCTCTCGAATCCCTTTTAGCTCAGTCAATCCTTGATAAATTTTCTAATAACAGTCGATTCTTATCTTAGAACTTTTACTGATATTCGCTTCAATCCAAAATTACATTAATTACAATGCTTCAATCTAATTTACAAATATTTATCAGTCTTCCATTAACCTCTATCTCCTTTTTTTTTTCTTTCAGTTCTATTTCACTTATGTATCATTATCTCTAATTCAATTCTCTGCTCTTCTTCTCTTCATCTTGTTATGTTTTATTTTGGTTCGGAAGAAAATGTAATTTTATGCAATTTTAGTAACTAAAAAGTCCCAGAGGTTGGTGAAGAGAATATATCGAATTGTCCTACTTCACAAGTTTATCCACTTAAACTATGACTTCTTATCCCGTTTTCATTATTAATATTTTTAAGAACTTAAAGGACAGCACACAATTTCTGAAATTCAACGTTTTTATTTATGCTGTATTTATTTATCTAAAGAGAACAAATTGTAATACTTTGTCCGTCAGAAACCAATACATTTTCTCGTATAAAATAAGATCTACGTTCCTTATCCTACATTTTATAATGCCAGTTAAGAGTTAAATTTATCTATTATATTTAAAAATTACATATGTAACGGATTCTAACTCGTTTCTTCCTTCACCTAACCTTTTGGGGTACTTTATGACGTTATTTCTCATGGGAACATCGACATGGGAATAAACCGTGACTTATGTAAATTTGCATTGTTTTATATACAGAAGAGTAGTGAATAGAAAATGATCAGATAGATCAGAATTGATATTGGACGTGTTTAAATAATGAGATGAAATTAAGAGCATTTGGGCACATCGGTGCCTGAAGATTAGGCGATCGTCGGATAGTTGATATTTATTTGAACCCATTGTATAAGTTTGTTCCTGTGTCGAATTATTTTTTTGTGGTTATTGAGATAAGTAAGATTTCAAGTTAATTTTTGGTTGAGGACTCGTGATAGTTTCTCTGCATTCGTAATATAAACATTTATTTTTGATTAATTTAAGACAAGGATAATGATAGATTGAAGATTTATCTATTGGAATTTTTTTTGAATGATTATTTGGCAATTTTTAATTAACCATATCCTTAGCAGTGAAGCCGACACAATACATAACTACAAGGGGTGATCCGAAAAAAGTTTCGTCATTTTTTTTTTCATTGGGAAAATTTATTGCTTAAAAAAATAAACCAAGTCATTATGAACTATACATCTTGCACTCTCTTTCGACATAACTACAATTGACACTGAGACATTTGTCGTAGCATGCAATCAGTTTGAAGAAACCACTCTGGTATTTAATATTGGTTACAGACGTTTCGTTCCGTTACTTTTAAAAATAATATGAATTATGTCTGATATTGAAAATATTTTTTTTGAAAACTTCTTATGGCAACTTCAAAAAATAATTGTAGTTTAGAAAAGCGATATTCTTAAATAAAATACTAATTTAAAAAAATGCAGAAAAACTAAATTTCATTCATGTCTAACGGAGCACCCAATTTATTTTTAGAAATTGTATACTTCTAAATAAACTTTACTGATTGTATTCCTTTAATGTTAATATCCTATCACGTGAAATAATAATAAATTTTTCATATAGATTGCGTCCACTTCTCAACCGAAAGCAACATTAAAATGAAAAAATAGGATTGCAAACGCAACATTTCGCGACAGATATCTTAGTTATTAGTTAAATTGTCAACTGTGCAAATAATGAAAAAGTTACCTATTGTATTTAGTGAATAATATCATTTTTAATTGAAATTTTCGCAATCTTCAGATAAAAAATTTAATCATATTACATTTACTATAAATGGGCCTCAAGAATAATGTCAAATTAATTTATACCATTCAAAATTATTTGAAAAAAATTTATATGCTCATTTAAGAAAAGAAAAGCAAAGAATAAAAATCTCTTTCCTTTTTATCGCCACGACTTGCGATAATTTCATGTTCTAGTCACCCTTTTCGTAACTAAATATATTTCCCATAGCCCCGTGTTCTGGGGAACGAGAAGGGGGAGGCAGGGAACGGAGCGAGCAGTTATCCGGTTCTGCTTTTGCCTACTCACACACTTTTCAACAACTATAGATGAATACAAGGGAAGTTATTATGGTATCAGTCAACACGTTCCTTGAGTACAATGAAAAATATATTGAATCATTTATAAAAAAAAGTAAAGAACGAAAAAGGGAGAAAACTTTCCCCGAACATTCGAAAACCAATTCTACATGTACCACTTCACAACGAACGGAGCTCCTACGAAGGAGGGAGCTCCTATACTCCATTTAAGACTGAGGCCTTAAAATGCTTCAAATTTTGCATTTTTTGATTATGCTGTTAAAAAATAGAGGGTGCTTCTTTGATTCCTTAGATGTATTATTAACGAGAATTTTATAAATTGAAGGCTTTAAATAGTGGCGTAGCGTGGAATTCTTCTCCCCTGTGCGAACCCTAAATTTACCGCTCCCTATACAAATAAAAAATAATAATGTCAAGAATGCACTGCTCGTGGGTAAAATAAAATTACTTTGAAAATTACGTTAAAAAGAATGCATTACATTCAACATGGGTAAAACTGCAAAGCTACTGAAAAGTTAAAAATAAACAAAATGAATATTTACCTTATTACTCCAAAATATTCGATGAATTGCAAAAAACAAATAAACTTGATTGTACGATACCTAACACAATTAGGTACTCGTGAAACCTTATCAAAGTATTAAAATAAACATCAACGCTGCACCGCTCTTTTAAACAAACAACAACAATAAAAAAAAAAAAAAGGTTGAAGAAATTGCATGTCACGTGCTCCCCGTCACGTGTATGAGTTGTTCAAGGACAATTATTCAAAAATGGAAACCAACACACCAATTATATTTGTTACGAAGCAACAATTGACAGGGTTCTTATCGAAATTCAAAAAGCAATTTTTTTTACTTCTTATTTTCACTACAATATTTGACATGCTTTTATTTAATATCATGTAAATGGAAGTATATTTGTTTGGGTCAGATGCTACAATTGTATTCTGAACCACTTCCACTTGTCCTATTGTCTTGAAATTCTGCATAGTTATCAGTGTAGGCTCCATGACAATGCATTTATCTGATCTAATGACCATGCTCTGATGCTACTGACAGGATTGGCCAGCTCGGGAGCCCCCCCCCCCATCTGTGCTACGCTGCTGGGGGCTTGCCCTCTTCTAAACTACGCCACTGGAGATGAAATTGAATTTTAAAATTGCAAATTAACGTTTGCCACACCTTTGAGAAAATACTGGTTTTGCTGTTTTTCTTCAAGTGTAGATTTTTAGGATACTTGTACACTTTGCTCAAAATCTAATTTATCCATTATATAGCTGATATTTTCTGTTATAAAATACTCGTAAGATTACAATCCATAGACAGTGGATTTTATGCAGGTTGTACCACAAAAGGCAAGAGCACAACTTACTAATGTAAGTATAGTTATTGATGATTAATTGCTCATGCATAATAATTTATGTATAAAAATGAAATTTACTTAACATAAACAGATACTTAAGTATACAGTTATCTTAACGTTAATGCACGATTTCTAAATCTTTTAAGAGGAAAAAAAAAAATGAGGATTTTTTCATTAGGAATAAAATTAAGCTTCTATTTTCTTCTCGAAGACATCTTGTGACACCTCGGCTTCGCTTTTGTTAATGCTTTGATCCATCACAACTCAATAAGAGTTGACGCAGAAAAGAGACAGTGGAGAAAACCAAACAAATTTTTATTCAATTCTTAAGCTGACAGAATCTTCTATGCGTCCTAAACAAAAGGATATCAGAAAAGTTAACTTATCTGAAGTAGTTTTGAGAGTAGATCCGAGTCAGGAACGGATGCAGCTATTTCCTAAACTAAATCTCGTATTGCTCTCCCTTCTCAGCACAAGAAGACGTTCAACTTCGCTGTCCAAACCTTCCTCTCTCTCTTTCTCCTATTCCAACTTCTTCATTGCTTATAAACAAATTCAAGAAATTTGCAATAGGAGGGAAAAAAGTATCGTGAAGCATTTTTAAAAAAAATGTCTCTAATTAGAAAGAATGTTTGAGTTCTGAAGAAAAGAGAATTAGGCAAGACTATTAATTAATTTTCTTTAATTCTATAAGTTTTTCTAGTAAAGAGTCGGTATTTGTTTTGTTTGTCTCAAGCATATTATGTTAACACTTTTTAAATATTAACCATCAGACATTCTTTTATCAAATGTATTAATTATAGATAAAGTACTTTCCTTCTTAAATGCAGACATATGTTTTTTAAATGCAATATTTTTTATGACAAGCAAAATAATAGGAGGAGAAAAAAAATAATTGTAATAAACCATAGAGTGACCTTTTCCCTCTTTTTTTAGTGTGCTTTCCTTGCATCGAACCGAAAAATTTCCTACCATTTTCTTTTTCTCTCTTTATCAAATAAATCTTGTGAATTTAAATTTTGTTATTTCGATTAGGTACCATCTTAACAGCTTTTTTGTTAAGAAATATTTTCTAAAGAAATTACTATTTGAAAATATTTATATTGTTTCTCGTTCTTATTATATGATCTCCGATTTATTGATAGCAAATAATACCAAATTATTAGGCAATAAATTTTATTTTAATAGAAGAAATTTCTTTCTCTAAACACGATTTTTAATAGTTTGTTATCATTCACCTCCCGGATATTGTAGGTTCATTAAAATTTTATTTGCGTTGGTGTAATTTAACAACAAAATTTTAGATATATTAATAGAGGAAGGAAATTTTAAATCGGACACATTGAAACTGACATTTAACCAGATCTTAAAATCACTATATAAATCGAGTAATATAGAATACAATTAACGCTACTTCGCAAAATGGACAGGGAAAATAAAGTTATAGATTTCCGTATATAGACAAAGAAGCCATTTTTAATGCATTCATTTTAAAGTTAAACGATTATTAATTGTGTCATTAAAAATACATACACAAAAGTATCTCCCAATAAGGGACACCCGCCGGATCAGCCATAACAAGAGGTACTATTGTATTTAAAAGAGAAATCATATTTAAAAGCATATATTTGTTTTTTTGTAGGTTTTTTTTCAATTTACTTCAAAAAATATTCTTTTTTTCATATGCAGAGTTACTGTAACGTAGAAATATACAATATACGAGTACACACACTCTACAAAACAAACATACAAAGAAAAAAAAATCCGCTCAATAATTCTTATGCTCAATTAAACATAGTTTTTTAACAAAAGCTAGAATAAAAATAAGGGCGGAAAATACAAGATTTGCCAACAGCTGAACAAGATATTCAACCTAAATCGATTAACAATTAAAATGATAGTTATCAGAACACTGACTGAACTCCTTTTTGTTCTTATGATATTGTGAGCGTTAGGAGAGAATAGCTGTCACGATGGCCGAGCGGTCTAAGATGCCAGATTCAAGCTCTGGTTCTCGAAGGAGAACATGGGTTTGAGCCCCACATCTGACAAAAAAATTCTTTTGGATGTTTTGATTCTTCTCCTTATGCGATAGTTGCAATAGCATAAAAGATGTTTTTTTTTATAAATAATTTTTATTTGTTATCAATGTTTTGTGTTTGAAATTTGAAATAACAATGCGTTTATAAATTAAGACAGATTAGAATTTTATTTTAAGTGCAAAACTCATAAAATTTGTATATGCTGAGATAAAAATCGATTACTATTTCACTTAATTTTTCAAAATACCGTTTATGTTATCGTATGAATCAATATTAATTAGATGTATTCGATTGCATGAGATTGTTTTTTATGGAAGAAAATAACCATAGATTATGCGAGAAAAGTAAAAATTCATGCTTTCTTATATTTTGGCATAACAAATGAGCCAAATCTGTGCAGTATTTCTCATGTAAATACTGCTCAAATGAATTACATTCATATTAATATGTAATTATCATACATTTAAAAGCAAATAATAAGAATTTGCAACCATAGTCTTTTTAATTATTGAACATTTGTAAATATCATCAGTTTTTTTTAAAAAAATATGTGACATTTTTATTTTATGTTGTATGAAAACCTTTTCAGAATTTTATGCGCTTAACATAATAATAATAATAACAATAAATATATTTTTTCTCTCTTTTGAGGTACATATTTTGTACAAATATGGTTTTCTTTTACATCTGGCATAATACACTTTTTCACAATGACAAAATTAATGTCTTTAATCGAATTAAATCACCACATTACGAAGACTTACAAGAATTTTCCAATTGTTGATGATAAAATAAACCCAACTTATAAATTATTCATATAATTTAAATAACAATGGATCTAAGCTGATAAAAGAGGTACGGTTATGTTGTCCAATTACACACACAACGATTTATTTACCTAAATCACAGGTAAACTTTTTTTTTAGAAATTTTTTACCCCAGTGAAGTACAAGGAACTGATAGATTCCAAGTACTCGAAACGGCTCTTGTAATTTACAGTGTTGAAACATTATGTATTTTTCACTGTCATCATTTTAGCTTCAAATACCCCTCCTTGAATGAAATTAGACTCTCATTTGCTCGACTTCGATTCCGCGTTCGAGAGGGTAAAGCAGAATGCTGAGAGGTTTTATTTGTAGATCTGAATCCTTATTAAAGTATAGTCGACACAAAGTGTTAAAATGAATTAATACCAATGACCTTGAAGAGGAGATAAGGGTATTGGATAAAGGGGTCCAGAAAATTCACATTTTTATTTTAGAAAAGTAAATTTTCCGCTTATTTGAAGAAACTGGATTTGATTACTTTTAGAATAAACATTTTCTTTGAACGTTAAGAGTGCGATCATTTCAGGAAAAATCATTAAAAAAAAGAAGTCTGAATCAAAAAGCGAACAAGAATGGATTATAGAATATAACAGGTATTTTCTTTCAGGGAGGAGGGAACAGTATTACAAATTTTTTGAAAACAATAAGCCTTCCGCTTTTTGAAGATCGATTTCAATAACATGAGAATTGCAAGACCACCATCATTAAATGATGTTACTCATGTTTAGCTACATAGGGCTATTCAAATTAAGTAATATATTTATTATTATAACTTTATATTTCCGGATAATGTAATTGTATTTATTACCTTAATGAATTTTTTTATATAATTAATTGTTATTTTAAATACAACTGAATTATGTATAATTGTTAGACATATATTAAACTATCATTAAAAGTTAAAAACGACAGCTCCTCAATTAATTTATTGCTATGCCTTTGAATAAAGTAATACATGGAAACATGTTTAAATGAGTTTATTTTTAAGGATCGAATAAGTTTTTATTTAATACTTTTATCTGTTTTTGTGATTCTTAACATTGAATTTTGTTTGTTTTGAGAGACTTAAAAGAAAAGCCGAGCAACCTCTTGAGGAGACGTTTCATTGCGGTACAATATGTTCTTGAGTTAAAATAAAAAAAATAAAAATTCTGATGTATTGTAATAAAAATAAAACAATAAGAGTGCTTTTTAATTTGTAAATAAATACATTACCTTAATATATAGCTGAACAGAATCAGAAATCGTATTAGAATTTACAGACTTTTCAAACAATTATAAGACACACACACACACACACATATATATATATATATATATATAGTGATGGGGTGATGATTTACTGAGGAGAATCATGTTATTCCCATCCATATGAGACGATGAGATTTCAGGTTCGACGATCCACGTGTGGATGGTTATTGTCATGCAGCAAAGCAATCCCTTTACTGAGCATGGCATGCATTTTGTATTAGATAGCACCAAGCAGTTTGTTTAAGATGACACAACACTTTTCGGAATTAATTGTCATTTCTCCCCCCCCCCCCCCGAGGCGAAAAATCCACAAATAGCACACCTTGACTATCCCCTCAAATAGTACGAGATTTTGCGTGATGAATTTTTTTTTCTTTGAGCTTTCCTTTTTTGGGTGATGTTGTGAATACCTTCATTCCCATCCTTAAATTCTTTCATCCGTTTCCGTCGCTCATGGTCTTTTCTCCGAGCGCTCCCTTAATCTTTTAATGAATTTCGACAGCTTCCACGGCTTTTGCATGCAGAAAGCGAATTACAGCTTGTATTTCCCAATCGGTGGTACTTTTAATGGTATTTTAAATGCACACAAACAAATTAAACTTGGACGAATGCGTCTACGATTAACCAACAGAGGTTGGTACTCAGTGCACCTGAGAGGTAGTACTGTGGCTGCAGTATTCAAATACTGTACTTGTTTAAAAAAAACGACTAGTATTTATTTCATGTGATCCTCAAGATACCTGAAGTACTTTCTTCGCAACTTCACTTCCTTTTTGGCATGTTTAAATAAGAAGACGCTTTAAGTTGTTATGAAATTTAAGTGAATTGGATTTTAGACTACATTTTGCTTATGTATAAGAAGTTTGATTGAAAAGTAACGAGTCCAATGCTATAACTTTTATATTTGTTACCCAATGTTCACAATTCTTGAAGTACCTGAAAACTATATGCGTCCTCCATGAATGCAGTATTCATTTTTTAAAACACGTTACGTCGTATGACTAGCTGGGAAAACCCGTCGAAGATTCCAGTGTTTGTTGTAGACATCAGTCTTATATGGCAGTTTTCTCCTCTTTGTTAGAATAATTGTTACTTTACATGTTCCTTTTTTTTTTGGAGGGGGAGGGGGAGTCGCAAAATTGGATGCAAAGACGCAAGATTCTCTACTTCAACCTCATCTATATGTGAGTTACCACCTTTTTCAGTCCTTGCATCGGGGTCTCCCGTGTTCCCCCCCCCCCCTTCAACTAGACATTATTTCATTCGAAAATCTCGACTTCTGAATAAACTGTGGTTTATGTAAATTAGCATTCATATTTACACAGGGTGGTTATAATTAAAGTGACCCTATTTAGGCCCCTGTAGAATCCGTTCTGCCTATCGGATTTTGATGAAACTTGGTATATACGTTATGTGGACCATGGGAAAAAGACTTCTTCAATAAAAATAATAATTCACATTTTGACCACCAGATGGGGATTTCCAAAAATTCCTTATGCGAATTAGTCAAACATATAAAGATACTTGCAGCTAGAGCCAAATCATTCTGCATGCTTTTGTTATCGTAAATCATGCCCTTGCAGAAGAAATATTGAGCTTTACTGGTAAAATTGTTTTATAAGAACGGCAACAAAAGCTTAGCTGCACGTCATGAATATCGTCGTGTATAGGGATTGCGAAAAGGACCCATGTCTAAGAATGGTTTGAAGAAATTGATTATGAAATTTGAAGAGACTGGATTTTTGGGTGTACTGCCAGGAAGAGGGTGGAAACCTGTTGCGAATGAAATTGTCGAAGAAATCACTACTGCTGTAGTTGAAAAAGTCTCTAATTTCAGCTATTCTTCAGAAAATACTCGATCGGTGTCACGAGAGTTGGCGATTCCTTGGTTGACAGTACGAAAATTTTTGCAGTTCATTTTAAAATGGTATCCGTATAAGATCCGCGTAGTGCTGCAACCACAATACTACCAAACACGCTCTGATTTTGCTTGCCGATTTTTGGCGAGATTGGAAGTTGATGACGTGTGGCCTTGGAAAACTCTATGGTCAGATGAAAAGCGCTTTTCTTTAAATGGAACAGTGAATAATTAAATTTGCCTGTATCAATTGCCTAATGTCCTGCACCAACAACCACTACATTCTGATTAGGTGATTGCATCTTGTGGATTTACTGCTGATTTTATCTTCGGAACGTTTTTCTTCAAAACTCTCACTTCCCAAGGTCCTAAATGTCACGAGTGCACGGTACAGTGAGCTCCTTCGACAGCAGGTCATTCCTGCTTTACAGAAACGGCAATGTTTGCAAACCACTGTTTTCATGAAAGATGGAGCAACTCCCCACTTTGGACTCCAAGTCAAAATACTGCTTTGAGCTAACTTTGGCGATAATCGTGTGGTAACCAGAGCTTTTCCGGATGCCTGGCCTCCTCGTTCACCTGACTTAGATCCCTGTGATTTCTGGTCTTGGGGATTCCTAAGAGACAGTGTTTATAGAGGAGGAATCAGCTCTTTATCACAGATGAAAGCCAGCATTATACGACATGTTGTTACAATCCCTCGAGAGTTTCTTCGCGCTACCATTGAACACCCTAAATGCGCTTTCAACACGAAATTGATGTCAATGGAGCACATGTTGAGCACATTATGTAATTGAATACATTTTAATGATTCTGACAAATTTTTTTTATCATTTTCTAAGCTTCACAATTCTCCTAGTGGTTAATGTTTGAACTATATTTTTATTGCAGAAATCGTTTCCTTATGGTCCATATGACGTATATACCAAGCTTCATCAAAATTCAATATGTTGAATTGGTTCTAAAGGGGTCTGAATAGGATCACTTTAATTATAACCACCCTGTATAAAATGGATCAGACAGCACGATTGGACGCAGCGAGGTTAACAAGCTTATTGAGCGCATAACAGTAGAGTCAGAAAATTAAATGGTAATCAGATACCTGTCTTTGAACTTAAACCGAGTTTGCTCCTGACTCGGACCCGCTTTTGTAGTTACTGAGATTTTCGTTTAATCTTTCGATGAGGGCACGTGGTAGTTTCCGCTCCACATTTGTGATAATGAGTGATTTTTGTATCATTTTACAAATAGAATAAAATTTTGTTTTATTTTCTTAACTGGTAATAACTAGACTGATTGACTCCGTTAACCTTGTGATCATAGTCACTGACTCGCGGCCTGTTAGTATTCGATGAGTCGTGGATTCCAGCCAAGAGGCGACAAAAGCCGAATCATATAACGGGCCTGAAGCACGTTAAATCTGGTTGCGGTCCCAACGGGGGTTGCGTGGTGTAGAAGTTTGGAAAGGAAGGTGCCACCTTAGGTGTCGTCTTCGTTACTTGACTGAGGTTCAAAATTATGAGGTCTATCGCCAGTGGCCTTCTTGTTGCTTCTGAGTGCGATGTAGGCGATCAATCCTTTTCAGTAGGTTATAAAGCTCTTCTTGGCGTTTAAAAGGGCTACGCATGGTGTCCAGCAATGAATAAAAACCATCGAGTTTTCCGATTCCGGTGGAAAAGCCATTATACATTCAGTGAAATTATCAATAATATATTATGCTAGCTGATACCCTTCCGCTTCGCTGGACAGACGATTAAATAATATTTTGGAACTTATACGTAAAATATCAAGAAAATTTTCAATTTTTAAAACGTTAATGATAATCTAAATTTAAAATTTACGAAATTGATTGTCTGTAATAATGGTTATCCTCGACATTCAAATATATGACACAAATAAAAAAATTTTAGTAAAAAGTCACCCCATATATACATAATATGGATAAAATTCATTTCACCGTATACATGTTACCCATAGTATTGCCAAAGATACAACCTTTTGTCAGAAGATTCATCATGTGCTTAGCTTTCAAATGAAATACCCTCTCAATGGCATCGAGTCTATCATAAGATTTTTGTCCTTCCCTCAAGAGATCTTTGATTTCTGACCATTTAGGATAGCAAGTGACTGCAATCCTAAAAAAGAGTCGTGCAAGTCGGGATGTCTAAAATGTCTTACCTATGTCACAGCGTCTTGAGTTCGTTCATGCATGTAGCGAGGTTCTCCAGTAAACGAACATTGTCTTGCGTGTGCGCTACTCCGTAAGAAGTCGCCATTTTAGTATTTTTTAAAATACCGCTCAGTTTTGGGGCTAAACTACACTTTCACCAACCGTGGGATTCCAAACTAATTTATTTCTTTCGCTAAATATGTACGTTTCCTATTTTCGACATGTAAACAATTTCGTATGTAGAGAATCTTCACCAAAATCTTGCCAATCCTCCATTAGCGCTTCAATATAAAATTATTCGGTATTTTTCCATTTCGCACTCGCAAATCTCACCAGGTAAACTTAATTGGTGACAATACACAGTATACATATAAAAAAATATATTCTGTTTGGCGTCGGTCATATCATTTTTGGCGATAAAGTCGCCAAAAATAACATAACCGATGGATAAGAGTAGATTAACGGATGAAAATTACATTTTGGATAAGACTTCTGTAAAATCCATTCTTAGTGAGCATCTACATCGCAAAATGAGTAACTATGGTAAATTTCAAGTCAATCGGTTGTATAGTCTTAGAGATTTCGTGATGAGTCAGTCAGTGGTATTTCGCTTATATATATATATATATATAGATTAAGCTCAAAGTATAACAGGATCCCCGGTAACATAATCACCCGGTTTAAAAGAATTGGTAAAATCTTTGATTCTTCATGAAAAGGTCTCGGAACTTGAAAAAGCTATTTTTTTTTTATTTAACCTTCTGAAATCCACCATTCATTAGTAAACAGTCTAGTAAAAGAAATTTTTTTCTCTCATACTATTTCTGATTCGGTCATTAAAAAAGTAATAATAATTAATTATTCATTAATTTTTCATTTCAGGTGCAAAGCTCAATCCCCTCTCATGTTGCACAATTTCTTGAAGATTTGAAGGGCACAAATGATACTTTAGAAAGTCCGTTAATATAATAAATGCGTGGAGGAATCATTATGATACCCTGAATATCTTAAAATATCCTAGATTTCAGAACTAGCATTGTGGTTTGAAAAACCTTACATTTATGCAACGATCTGTAGATTATTCATCAAGAATCCTTACGAAGTTGTTAGGGCTGTAATATGTTTGTTTAGTATTTTATATGAAATTTTTTAAGCGAATAGAATCAAAATTAAAGTGTTAATGGGATCGTGGTCGCTATAAATAAAAGTAACACAGATTTATCTTTATCCGAGAAGTATATGAAGTATTCAAAAGCATTTGAGGAATCCAGAATTTAAATTGTTAATTTAACTAAACGCAACAGAAGAGTTGAAATAATTGTATGATAATATATTATAATTTTAATAATTATCCTTAGTATTTTTTCTTGAAATATTTGTATGTTTGAAATTCAAACTTAGCTAGCAGATTTGAAGAATTTTAAAATAATTTTTTTTGTACTCCCTTATCCTTATTGAAAAAATGGTGTGTTATAAATTCAAATTTGCAAAAATTAAGTTGCCTTCACTTAAAGTTAATGAACAGGATCCAAAATGTGGGTGGGATAAAATACAATACAAAAATCTAGCAATATCAATGTTAATTTTTTTGGCTACGGTAACAGCCGGCGATTTTCATCAAGTTCTGGGTTCGAGCCTTGATGTCGTTGAAGACTCGTCGAGTAGAAAGGGAAGAGACACATTGGCATGGTGTAGAAGTAAGGAGAGGGACATGCCAGCTCATGTGTCGTCTTCGTGACTTGACCGAGGTTCAAAATTACGTGGTACGTCGCCAATAGCCCTCGTGTTGCTGCTAGGGTGATCTTAATAAAAGGAATCAAACAATGTAAGTTCCCTATAATAATTCCCTTTCAATAAATGAGCTCTTTGAATTTTGTAACATTCTACTTGTACAAACGAAGTATCATTTATATTTTTTTTACTGCTGTGTAAAGTGGATTTTTCACTAATTTTTTATTAGCATTGAAGTATACAGGATAAAATAAGAAACAAATATTTTTTTAAAAAAAATATATGTAACTGGGTTCATACTATCTATTTAAATTCTTGTGGTTTTAAGGCATTTATTCATTTACAATAATGAGTTCTTTAAATTTTGGAATACTTTACAAGCGTAGAACTTTTTTAACAATTTTAATATAAAATAGATTTTTAACTTTTTCATAATTAATGTCGAAATATATAAAGGATAAAATATGAAGCAGATAGTTTTTTGGAAAAGAAATTTAATCAAACAGAAATTTAAATATTTTTTATTTCAAAATATTTACACGTTAATAGAATCAGATAACTATAAAATAATTTTAAAATATTTTTCTAACACAAAAACTGGAAACCTGTTTTATTATATTAGTTTTAATAGTATCATTTTCTTCTTTTTCAGCACATTCTGTTAAGTTCAGTTCTATAAAGTTCCTGTATCAATTATAAGCTCTAATGGTTATGAGTCATTTATTCATTTACAATAATAATATCGTTAATTTTGGAAACATTCTGTAAACAAAAACTATTTTTTAATTTTATTTTCATATAAAAGGGATTTTCAATTTATTCATTATTGATATTAAAATACAAATGACAAAATATGAAACAAATAGCGTTTTGGAAGGGAATAAATTGATTGAAATAGAAATGTAGAGTATATTTCATTTTAAAACGTTTATACGTTAACAGAATGAGAATGCGATATAGCATTTTTCTGTCTGAAAAATTGGAAACTCGTTCTATAATATTAGGCTTAACAGAACCTGTTTTTTCTCCTTTTTCACATAAATTCCATAAATCAAAACAAGCAACAACAAATATTTTTTCAAAAACTTCAGCTTGCATATCGCGCCATCCGTATCGTCTCATCATAAGCTGTTGGGATCGGTCCGAACTTATAGCACGTCCCCTGGCGATTGTCTACTTTTGAGGCATTTGGAACTATTTTCTTGGTGGAAACACTTATTCGTATTATATGACACTAAGCGTCGCACATGAAATACGATCCTCGGTGCATACGTCGTACCCAGATTTCGACCGAAAATCCTCAAAAGTTGTTTCTCTCTTTCCCAACAATAACAAAGCAAGGGGATATTTTATTTGATATCTCATCTATCATGCACGGTATCCCGTGTCTCCGCGTTTCTCCTTGGAAGATAGGTTGAGGTCGGTTTTGATTTGGAAATATGAAGGAAATTGAGGGGGCTTTTCCTTTCCCCCTCCTCTTTTACCGTATAGGGGTGGGCGGCATCATTCATCCTCTTTCGCAAAGCGTTTTATGTGTCTAGTGTAAAAGGTAGGGAGGAAAAAAAAATGTTTTTCTTTTGTCTTAGTGCTGTAAGTAATAGGGGCAAGGAGAATGTTAGAATGGTGTGATTAGTAATCTTTGAGTGGTTTTCAGGTGCGCTTTTCCTGGGTTATTTGATTTTTTTTTTTAAAAAGCGAGTTACATAAAATTATGGGTGTTGAATAAATGTTATTAGAACCCTTTTGCTAGTAATATGAAGGACTCACAATTTCTTTTTTTTTTTAAATAGTTTTAAGTTCCTGAAACAAAATTTGAAAAAGGAAACATTTATATAAAAATACAATAATATGGCTAATTTTTTTTTTTTAATTAATTGACTTGCCTTCTTTCTTAGAGTATCAAGTAATATTACACAACACTGATGAAATGTAAATTCCCAAAATATATTTTACATTTAAATATTACTTATCAATGCAAGGATGCTACTGAAATTAAAGAGTTTCTTCTCGCCAATAAAGAATCTGATGAAAGATAGAAACCAGTTATTTGGTTTTAAGCACTGAACAAAAATCAAACGCCTCTGAAATTTGGGGGGGGGGGGG
>BMAW01100369.1:208028-252354 GCA_019974015.1 Nephila pilipes | reverse complement strand
TATATATATATATATATATATATATATATATATATATATATATATATTAATAGATGAAAGATATTAAATGTTTGTTCTAAAATTAATTAAAAATTACGAATGCATGTTCGAAATGATCAGTCTTTTCTTCATAATAATTTTATTTACTCATTCTAGCAGAGAGAGCGTTACATTCTTTTGAACTTAACCCGTCTTCGACCACCAAGGCCGAAGCGAAAGACCATATGAAGATTACAGCAGAGGTCAGAAGAAAGAAGAGAACAAAAGAAAGCACTTTTTTGCTGTACATCAAGTTATACGTCAGGGATTCTCCTCAATAGGCGTAACTGAACATGTGGTACAGGATTAGGGATTCTAGGGAATCTCAACAAAGGCCAAAGATAATAGGGATTATTTCTGATATATTTAATACCGAGGGAAAGAGAATTAAACAAACTTTATGAACGTGGGATCTGTAAATGAAAGGATAATTTGAAATTGGATCAGAAAATAAAAATGAACTCTTTACTTTTGAATTAGGGGGATAGGATAAAATAGAAAATTAAATTATTATTAAGGTAAATTATTAAATTAAAGTTAAGTCATTACATATATATATATACAAAGAACAAGAGTTAAGAGCAATCTCTAGTTGAGGAAAAAATAGAGTTCTTGAAAACAAAGAAAAAGAAAAAAAAAAAAGAAGAGATTGATGTTTAAAATTCATGCTGTATTAAAAAAAAAGTATTAAAGCACTGATAAGTATTAAAGCAGTCTCTTACGCATCTTAAGTTTAAGTTTAGAACTTATATTCTATTTAATTTGACTTTAAGATGGCTACAGAGTTAAATAACGAAGAAAATACGTCACAAAGTCATGACTTCATACTAAAACTCTTTCACTTCCCCGTTGTAGAGTAAGAATTGTACTGAAAACGCAGAGAAGGAAAAAAATTAAAATCGTCCTATGGTAATGAGCAATGATACATTTTAGAAAGGCAAGTATTTGTTATTAAAGTCTCTGTCTGAAGCAAAACAAATAAACATATTTAAGATGATAGGATCCGATGATGACTTGAAGAAAAGGAACAAAAGTTTGATAAATACTTTGTAAGACGAACGCAATATATTTCAACATGGAAACCTAGACATGCAAATATTTCAGTTACGACACAAAAATCAATATGCAAGTAAGAAACTAATAAAAATTCAGTTTCATGAATATGAATTCTCCAAATAATATCGCATAGTAATAAAGTGTTAAGTTCGAACAAATTTTGAGGAAAATATACATTACATCTAAGGAATCAAACATAAGGCATAATGCAAACACATCATTTTGAAATATTTAAAATGTTGTGCAATATCACTTATATATATTGTGAAATATTTTAAGAAGGGTCTAAGGCAAAATATTGAAAACACTTTCCACATCTATGTCTAGAAATCGTTAATTGTAAGATGTAAAGTCGATATTACAGGAAAAAGTGTTATTGTAAATATTTGTCCCCTCACGAATAAACACTTTCTGTGAAACTATAAATATATCAAATTTGAAATGGTGTTATAGTTGAATTCAAAAGAGTAAATTTGTTCATTAAAATTTAACTGCATGAAAAGGGTTAACTGAACAATTTTTTTTAAAAAAAAATTGAGAACGGCAAAGGAATATGTTTGAGGAGAAAAAAGAAAGTACGCGACGACCATCCTTCAAAATTTAACTCTATACCATATTTCCTGCAAAGTGAACGTTCAATAATTATTAGACTCCAATTGAAAATAAGATAAAATATTTAGTTTTTCACACTGAAGAATAGATGAGGTTGCTCTCTCTTGAATTCCACTTAATTCGTCAATTCTAGATTATGCGTTAATAATGAAATTTTGATTACGAAATCACTCGTTCCGATTCGTACACTTTTCTCCAACAGCCGATTCTTTTTTCAGCAGCTTGAGTAAGATTCGCTTCAATCCTTAAAATTAACTGCTATGCTTTAATACAGCTTGCAAATATTTATCAGCCTCACGTTATCTTCTATCTCTATTCATTTTCCTTTATATTGTATTTCTTTTATGTATCACAATCACTGTGATTCAATTCAATTCCCTTCTATTTTCATCTAATTTACCTAATTATGCTTCAGTTTGGTAGGAAACAAAGTTTAATTTTATGTAATTCAAATTATTATAATATTCCCGGGAATGAAGAAAATCGCGAATAACTCTAAATCACAAGAAGTCACAGATAGAATGAAAATTTTCAAAAATACAATAACTTGATTTCCATGCCTTATAATTTATTGTCTTTGCCTACGGTAAGCCTTAGAGCAATAATCAATCATTCTTTCAAATGATGCGCACGCACAAAACGGGGATTAGTCAAATCGCTTTCTTATTTGTGTGTGGTTCAAAGCGATTGTCGTTTGACAGCTTTCTTTCATGATAACCATATTCTGTTCAAAGTGAGTTGCTCTAGCAATTGGAGCCTCCTTTTTTGTTTTCATGGATATAATCCGAAGATCACGTGTTAATTTACTGAACAGCTATGCCAATGAACATTTTGCTGCAGAATGACAGAGTTCGAAACTAAAAATCATGATTAAATAAAATTATTACTTCTTTTATTTTGGGTGTCACGTTGGAGATGAAGACAAAGCCTGGGGCCGCATATACAATGTATAACGTATGTAACTGGCTAATATCGCTGAATGAATGATGACAAATTCTCATCATGCCGTTTTTATTTCCTATGGTCTGGCGAGATCTAACAAGTCATGGAAAGGAATGTTATTTTTGTCTTTTTAAAATTGTTGTAAATTCCGTTAAAACAAATATTGATATACAATACCCTACTTTTTTTTTGTGTACAAGATTCTCTTGATTACATTAACATGAATCTGTGCGTTTCACTCTATTACAGCAATTACCATTTACAGACGAAGTACGAAAATAGTCCGAACCAACAATTTTCAATGCAAAATTAAGAAAACGGCAACTCTAACTCCATTTTGATTTAGTTCTGATTGCTCTTTCGACGCCATGGCTGAACAAGGTATTTATTCCACAAAGAAGTATTTTTATAAGTTGATGGAATCTTCTTAATACAGATAGTATACATTACATGGTATCGAGAACCCGTGTGGTAATCTTGTATGACAGAATTTTCCCACTGTAGCTCATGCATATTGTAAGAGGCGACTAAATGGGTAACGAGCGACTGGAGGTATAATCGGGCACTCTGCCCCTGGGGATTACATGAGTTGACCTCAGGAACTTGCGCTCTTCAGGTAAGTATGGGCATCCTGACCTATTATTCTTTTTCTTTCCTATGGGGTTTACTGTTTTTTTTAAAACAAGGGTTACGCACCCCACGGGTTACCCTAGCGATCCTTCCCTATTTTCGACCATCTTTCTTGTCAACCAATTTTTGTCTTCTTTCAATTTTTTCCCGTATAGACCACAGTTCAATCTTGTTCGGCGCAGCAAAGCCATATCTAGCTCTTGGGCCAATACCCTTCACATTCACTCACACTCACATTGTATGGAGACTTCACAAAGAGCTCAAAGAGGCTGTGTTTGTCATGGCAAGTTTAAAGGTAGAGAAAGAATACAGAGGAGAGATCACACGGAAAACATTGTATCAGCTATTGTATCAAGCTGAATTCAAGGCGACAGCTGCAGTTAAAACATTTGGCGTTGGTTAAAAGTTTTGTTTTTGAGGGGTGTTGGTAACAGATTATTGAGATATATATATATATTATTTCATTAATATAATATTTCTTAATATCATTACTTTTAACAACTCATTTACGAATTAAATTATGAACAGCACCACATATCATTCAGTACAAACTAATTTTAAATGCATCCAGATGTAAAGGTTTTATTATCACATATCTCAGATAGTCCTTTTACATAAGAGGTCTAACTTTCAAGCCCTAGAAGTCAGAAAATTAAAAAGAATATGATTTTACGAAATTCAAAATTTCGGATCGTTTGAGAAGAAAACTCAGATACGCAAGAAAAAAATCTGATTCCACTACGAAACAATTCCTGTACTGTGAAGTCAATTAACTACGTTGATTAATATATTAATTCTGTTATTTAGTTCTCTTTAAGTCATAAACATTGATAGCAATGTATATCAGATGCAGTGCGAATTGAGCTAGTTATTAAAGTAACAAATCACCTGCGACACGAAAGAAAATCAACTTATTTTAAGTGCAGTTTCAATAAACTTAATTTTTAGAAATGAAAATCAATGGTGGGTATATTTTCACTTTGAGATATCTGAATGTTTATGTATCTCTTCATACAAAACAAATTGCATTAGTAACTAATAATCAATATCTATTTTTACGTTTGAATAAGTTGAATACTTATCTTTAAGTACATCTTACAAAAATCCCGACCAAAATTACATATTTAAGAATATGCAGAGTTCTAACAAACATAACATTCGATACACAGAATGTAATTATAATTTCCAAAATTGAGTCAAATAAAATTTTATGATTCAAATTTCAAATAATTATTTTAAAAATATTGTACTATATTTATTATTTCTGAATACTTATTAGCATACACACACACACACACACACACATATATATATATATATATATAATATCAGGTATGTGGATAAAGTAGAATTTGAGGAATATGTACCAGATTCCTAGAAAACTGCTAATTGAAAAAAACGCATATACAGGTATTAGTCACTAAGGTGAGGCAGGCATGTTTATTATTTTAAAATTCAATTTTCTAAAACTGTCTATCTATATAAAATACTCATAAATAATACATCTCTAGAATCAGGATATTTCCCTCTATTTTTAAGAACAAAATTTAGGAAAATGCAAGAATTGAAGTATTTTGAGGTTTCAGTTATTTTAAGGGTGTGATACATTTCTTAAGATTGTGTTATAATGAATATTTAAAATACTTTCCAATATTTGTTTGAAAAATTAGCGAAATCTTAATCTTTGAACCATACTTATTTTTTACTATCATCTTAAGATTTAGTGGCTGATAAACAACCGCTTAAGTTTACAAAAAAGCAGAACACTCTCATTTCATGAAAATATATAATAATTTCTATTCACTCATTTCCGTTATAAATCTTCAACCCTGTTTATCTATCTATTCTTCAAAATAACATCAAGCGAAATATGTACGTATTTTAATCCCTAAGCCATTTATTTTAAAGAAAGACTATTCATTTGGAATCCGCAAGGAATCAGAGACAACTAGATAAATTAAGCAATTACATTTAGTTGTCAGAATTCTAACTTCGTAAACAAAGACATATGCGAAAAAACATATTTTGAATTACGGGGGAACTGTAATAAATTGGCGGTGGACACTTCATTTCAAAGCCGCGTGTCACAACCAGGAATAAAGCATTCCGGATATTTCATTTTCTGTTGCCTCGCAGGAATGATAGCATCAAGTTTGTTAAAATAAAGAAGCGAGTTAATTTTTTCCTTGACATTCAAATTAGGGAATGGAATTGCAAGGAATTGTATTTATGCTCCTTTCATTTTTAAGAATCTGGCATTGTTAATTAATTCTAAACGTCACATCAATTATAAAATTCTATATTCCCGAACTATTTATCAGAAGTATTTTTAAAACAATGAAGGATTCCAAGAAAATGTTGTGACATCTTCTGTTTGTTTCTAAAAATTTAAAATTTTATCTTTTGGAATTCTTGAGTAAGAATTAATGGAATACTTCAGAACCATCTGCTACGGTTTTATTTATTAAATGGAGCTTCAAATTACATATTTCGGGAAAACTTCTTACAGGAATGTTAGTTAAAATTCAAAATTTATCATAATTTTTATTAGTATGCAATTATATTTATACGGTGCATTAAATTAATAAATTAATTGATAGTTAATTTCAAAATTTTAATCAAAAATATTTTGATCTTTCGTCACTATTAAATAATGCGTGAGAAAATAAATTCTTATCATTACCTTCAAAAATTCCAAAAAACATTTTTTAGTTTATTATATGCCTATGTAGATGATTATTATATCTTTTTTTTTTTGAGAAACTTTTTGAGCTATTCTCATTTTCAGTTACTGAGAATTTTATATTCATGTCGTTATAAATTAGTTTCATAAATTGTAGTATTAACATAATGCATTTAAAAAATGTAAAATCTCTTTTCAAAATAAAAGAGAAAAACATTTCAAATGATTTAAAATATGAAAAAAAAAATAGTCTTTACATTAACTTTACAAATTAACTTTAGACGTAGTAATAGTACAAAAAAATTTACGTTATCTATAAAATAAAGTCCAAAGAAAATAAATACATTTAAAGTAAGATTTTATCTTTTTTTGTTTTTTTGGGAAAAAAAAGCTGACACTAACATATTTTTTGAGTCTTTTGAATTAAGAATTTTTTCCTCTTATATAAATCGGTTCCTATATTTTTCATCCCTGCAATTATTAAGGACTTGATTAATGCTGTGCTAAAATTACTTTTTCTCATTTTTGGAATATTGCCTGGATACTTTCAGCAAGCAATTTCCAGAAAATATTAGTTACTTCAGAAAATATTAGTTAGGTATTCAGTTTTTTGAAGGCAATTTATCACTCTTATTTTGAAAAAAAAAATATATTGAAATTTAAAATGAGCAAGGCTTCTTTATATACAATGTAAATCGACACAAAATATTTACAGAACATTATTTTCTTTTATAGCATCGATTGTTTCAAAAGTTTCTGAAAAAAATTTATTTCTGCTTTGTCACCTTTTCTTGTGAATAAAAATTGTCAGGAACACCAATTTATGAAATTCTACCTGTTTACATCTTCTGCTCAAATGTTTTCATCGCTTTTTCTTCGCAACTAAGTTCACTGAGACTTCACCGGAATTTGAGCAGATTAAAAAAAGAAAATGGCGAAACAAGAATTCTTACATTTTCTTCAGTTGTACTTTTTATTCGCAACCCTATGCGAAGTCTTGTAATTTTAAACATAAAATTTGTTATTTGAATCCGTTAAAACTTTTTGCAGAAATATTTTTCATTTCAAGCATTTAAATTATTCGAAAGTAACAACTTGTTGGGAGCAGTAAATTTCGACAAGCAGTTTTGTTGTTATTGGCAAATTGATATAGTCCTGACATGTGGAATGTACATCTTCTAGATTTATTGATTTAAATGTTTAAGGGAAGGGAAAGTAGCACAGGAGCTTATAAGGAATGTTTGCATTGCGGAGAGCATTAAATTTAAGCTAATGCATGGGAGCTTCATTTGGTTGGGAAAATAACCTGATTAAAGTAAGCTAAGAATATCTGTTTGCCATTGTGAATTGAGCCCATTGTGTTTTTTTTTTTTTTTCATTCGCTAATTGTTCGATACCAAAAAGACAAATTTAAAAAAAATTAATTATCCTCTTTTTAAGCAAATACACGCCACACTTTTGATCGTATAAGTCAAAAAAATTTTTAATGTACTTCACTGATGTGCAAGTAACAGTGATCATATTCCAAATAATAAAAAATCTTCCTAAAATTTATTTTTGGTGAAGTTTTGTAACATGGCTTTTCCCGAAATTTTCCTCAACATTTGGGATTTATTATGATTTAATGTTTGAGTTTCCCCCTTCTTTTCAATAAGAAAAACACGGTTATACAAATTAAGTAAACTTTAGAATTGAAGTGAATAGACGTAATCAAGTCGTTTGAAACGATAGGGAATTGGAAGATTAATAGTACAAGTGTAAAGTGCATAAGAGTTTTTTTTTGCGTGTCTTCGTTATTTGTTGAGACAAGTACCCAACACTGTCTAGTTCATGAACTATTTGTGGGATTTACTCGCATCGTATTCCGGTAAGCATATTCTTAGAATTGTTATAAGAGTTGTCAGCAGTCTTGGAACTAGTTGAAAGTATTCCTCTTATTTAAAGCATTAATGAAATTTATTTTGAAACATATTCGACTCATTTAATTACTTTATCTGTGCCTGAATTTAAGTTGAAATTTAGATTTGTGATTCATGTAGTATTTAAAATGACAGAAGAGACGGGTAATAAATTTATTATAATACAGTACATTTTTTTTTCGGAAAAAAATATTTGTTCTACATTTCTTCATGTTTTCCAGCAAAAACAATGACTGTTCCTCAAACTTTTTTTTTTTGTTAAATGGATACCGATTTTAATGAGTTTTTTTTAACATAATTTTATTTTTAAATAGATCAAATCGATCACACAACAGGTACCCTAACTCCACAATGTTAAAAATGTCCAACATTTAAACAAATTTTTAAGTGGTTATCTAATCGTTTAGTTAACATTTTTTACATGTGTTTTATTTAATTTTTATCAATACAATTTGAAGGAGAGATTCTTACAAAAAATATTTAAGCGTTAAATTTGTACACTATGATTTTAAGAAAATTCCCTTATTAAAATAATAATAAAAATAAATAAATGTTTACAATAAAATGGAGAAGTACCCTTGTTGGCATAGTGTGGAAATTTAGAAAGGAAGTTGCCAGCTGAAATATCACTCTCTTTCGAGGTCCACCGTCAATAGCCCACATGTTTATTCTTGCATTATTAAACAATCATATCAGTCCCAATCTGAGAAAATTATTTTATTATAATTTCTGCCCTGGAGAAATTGCTCGATTGGTAAAACTTTTAGTCCATAAAACAATACGGAACATTTCATGCAGAAAATACAGGAAAATTATCGTCGAAAGGGACAATTTCCAAAGACAATTGACGCGCTAATTTATAGAATTTGGATGACTTCTGCATATTTGTGCTTATTAGAAAGTTAAAAATAACAAGAAAATAAAACAAAAGACTTAATATTTTAAATCTGGATCTCTGAAATTAGGGTAAGGATTTTAAAACTAAAAAAATAAGTTTAAAAAAAGGGACTGAATAATATCTGGAAGCAAGTTTCTCTGCATTGAACAAATATAGATATTTACCTATAAAAGAAATGATTGTTAGAATTTTAGAATACTTTGTATTGAAGAATTTGACCGAGTATTCAAAAGTATTAAGAATACGTAAAAATCTAGAATAAAGAAAAAAAGTTTACTCGATTCATCTCTCAATTTGAATAAATTATTTGGTTTGTGTGATTTCAATGAATTATTTGGTTTGATGTGTACAATTTCAATGACGATGTAAAAATATGGTATGCCGAGGAATGACGAACTTGTGGTGATGGGAGGGGGATCCCCCTCTTTGTATATTGTAATCGAGTTTTAACCCGTTTCCTATCATCCTATTGAGATCAAATTCTTCTTGTATGTGCACGAAAAACGGCCATTAAATAACGAAACTGACGCAGCTATAAAAGAAGTACGCAATCGCCAAACGCCAGGAGCCGATAGCTGTTTAGAGTGAATCCTTCGCCTTCGAATGCAATGCCTCTGCCTTCTGTAAATAAAACCTTATCCCGAACGTAGCCTTCGTTTGCTTTCGTATTATTTTTTACTTCGCCAGAAAAATTATAAATGAGCAACGAACTGTTTTGAAACTTCACATAAAACTAGAAAAATCGTTACTAAAGTTTATATAGATAGAAGTGTATGGCAATGAATGTTTATCACTTGCACGCATTTTTGAAAGGTTTAAGCACTTTTAAAATGGCTGAGAAGACGCTGAAGATAATTAATGCCCGTGTCGTCCTTCCACGTCTAAAACGGGTGACAATATGGAAAACATCGGTAATCTGGTTCGATCTGACCGTGTGTTAAGTATTTGCGTGATTTCTGATAGGGTAAGAATTGACAGAGAATCAGTACGGTAAATATTTCCACCAAGACAGTGCGCCATCTTATTTCACACGGTCTGTCAAGAAGTTTCTAGCCAAGTACAGCATTCCAATGTTAGACCATCCGCCTTATTCGTTGAATCTTGAACCATGTGACTACTATGCCTTTTTCTAAAGTGCAATCTTAATTAAAAGGAACAAGATTTAAGTCTATTGACGCCGTGAAAGAGATATGGTATGCATCCTGATGGAGGAGACAGAAGACTTCCAGCACTGTTTCGAACAATGGGAGATTCGCATGGAGCGTTATAGGGATAGAAGATGGGGTATATATTGGAGGTGATATTAAGTAAATATGTATGACATCAAAATAAAATGTTTTACAGCGTATGACAATGATGAATGAGAATATAATATGATATGCTTAAGCAGTGATGGATTTGTGGAAGAGGAGGGTGTGTCTAGAAGTACGCTTCTTGCATTTTATAATCGAATTTCTTAACGTATTTCCTACCATCCGATAGAGATGAAATTTTGCATGTTATAACAGTGATAACAGTATTATGTGGTAGTACAACAGTAGGGACGAATTTAGAGAACGAGTCTGGCGGCTAGGGCCAACTGAGTGGAAATTATACTCACACATAAATGAGTTTTTTTTTGTCTTAAATCTTCAGATTAAAAGGAATTAAAAAAATATAAATCAAAATCAAATCATATCTTATTTAAAGATTAACTAAAAGGTATTAAAATATTTTTAAATGTAAAATTTATGAGATATTTCGGTATCAATTCTTTTTTGACCTCATGTACAAATAATTAGCAGTGGTGTATGTAATTTATAGGCAATTACCTAGGTATCTCAGATATGCACCACAAGATTTTGTAAACTGTATATTAGTTTACATTTAAAAGATATTTTTTATACCTTCAATTGTATCTTTAAACAAAACATTTATTGAAAATATTGTTATTTTTATTATTTTTTTGTTATTGCCTATTATCTATCAATAATCATTTATCACTAATAATGAAGAACAATTAATATACTTCTAATTTATCATGCCTAATCGATTCATTTCTCTTTTCCTTAACTTGAAATAAAATTTCATTTGCTAATACAATATACACCAAATTAATTCATCTTCACTGCTATTGATTGTTAAACATACTCCTTTTCAGAATAAAGCAATCGAATTCTCGTTCGAATCGCATCCTCGATCCTTTTAAAACACCAAACGATTTCTATTGGGAGCAACGTTCCATCAATCTCTCCAGGGAAGAAGGGAAATGCCCTTAGATCGTCCCTTATCAAACGATTCCATCTATTGTCCTTTTGCAAGTGCGTAAGTATTCAAAAAATTCAATAACCCAGGAATAATTAACTCATACTCGCTTCTCCTTGTGCGAGGAAATGGAGTTTTAATCGTTCATTGTGAAGCGAACCGTTCTGCCGAGGATGGAATATCACGCCCCTTTTCAAATATCCGGAACAAAAGGGGGATATGGCGGGAAAAAGAAAAAGTTGCCATTTTCATAAAGATAATGTTCCTTTTCAATAGGAAGCCGTGGAAATAAAAAGTCAATCTTGGTAAAGGAATCTTTTGATTTAATTATATTGCTTCCGATATTAGAATTCTTGCCTTACTTCAGAGAAAAGTATTTTGCTTTGGGAAATTTAATACGTTCTTCCTGTTTCGCTTTCTAAGTTGTGGTTTCTGAGAAAGAGGCGTGTTCTTTTTGTTTACTTATTTTTTTAAATTAAATTGCTTAACGATGGACTTTTTTTTAAAAAAATATACCTGCATATATCAACCGAATATTGGTTTTTCTTCAATTGAAATGAAATATGCTTGTTTTATTTCTTTTTCTTGTAGGTATAAATCACACATTTTCTTGAGTATTCAACTTTATTGCCTGTCATATTTATATAAAAATGTGAAGTTTATTTTTATGATCAGAATCGTTACCACAACTGATAACTTAATTTTAAAAATATATAAAAATATATCAATTTATTTAATTAATACGTTATACAAATATGTCGAAAATTTTGCTATTCGCTTAAAATTTCCCGAAAAAAAGTTTTTACAGTAAAAAGGAAAAGCATTTCATAGTCTTTTGTAACAATTCAGTCAAATGAAAAAAAAAATACAACGTAACATGTGTTTTTTTTATATTTAGCGATAAGTACAAACACGTGTTTGTAAAATTAAGTATTGCAAACATTAAACATTATACAATTTTGGTATGATGTAATAAAATTTGATTAATTCCAAGAATGTTAGATTTTTTTCCTCTATTCATAAATTTTGTTTAGTAAAAAGTGCACTGCAATAAATATTTGTATTCACAATGGCATCGATTTTGGCATCGATTTTTCAAATTTCGATTTTGCTAATTCAAAATCGAAAAAAAAATATATACCCACTTTAATTCTTTTTTAAGAAGATATAGATTGCATATGGATTTGGTGTCTTCAACGTTTATGCTATGAGTTTTATATAATTGTGTATGAAATTTTTGTACCAATGAAAGCCTAATATCGCCACTACATATTGCACCAATCAAATGAATAAACATTTAGCGGTTTATTTAATCTATACATTACTTAAATACAGTGATACAACTATATGACTTAAATTCACATATTCATTGAAATATTCTGGTACTACCTATTAGCGGTAAAAATTGAAAATATTGTACAGTCATCTTCTTTTGTTACAATTCAATCAAAAGAAAGGATAAAAAATACATAATTCTATGTATTTGGTAAATATTTAGTGATTTGTTCAAACACTAGTTTCTAAAGTTAATTATCTCAAATATTAAACATTATATATCTTTATAAGCTTTGACATAATTTCGTTTTTTCAAAGTAGCTTGCAATATTTTTTTACATATTCACAAATATTGTGCAGCAAAAGGTAGATAGCAATACTTATCTATTTTCACACATTCCCATCTACATTAAGATTGAAGAGTTTCTGCGATAATGATAATGTAAAGTATGGATAGAAATTATTCCATTTAAATTTACATCTTAAAAAAGATTAATTTAATCTGTTTGTCTTGAAATAAATTATGAAATGGGTAAATTTCGTTTATATGTATTAAATGCGTCAAACATCTCCAATATTTGCCACTTAACATGTAAATATATTGGAATTAATAACGAATTAGAGAGAGAGGGGGGATGTACTTATGAAGCAATTGCTTATTGATACCACACTTAGAGGCAATATGGTGAATATTGACGACGTAACTCACAATTTTAAACTTTGATTAAATGAGGACGACGAAGCTTGATCTTTAACCTACCCCTACAAACTTCCTCACAACAACAACGGGTATAGGCTTACGATGTTTGCTGTAGTTTTAGTCATTTAATTTTCTCAGTGAGATTTTATTCTGTTCCATATTGTTTCCAACGCGTTCTAGTTCATTTTCTGTTATGTATGTGTCGATTGCTCGACCTTGTCTTTACTTTGGGATGATGTGGAAGTTTGATGCCAGCTCAGATGTTGTACTCAACTTTTGACCAAATTTGAAAGAAACGCGCTTGTCACCAACATCTCTGGTGTTGATTTTATGTGTGACGGTAATAAACTTTCGATCAATCCGTTGCTTACGAAAATAAGAATAGAGCCGAAAAACTGGGGTTTTTATTAATTCATCATTATATGGAGTCCTTTAAAATTGCACTGGATAATACTATTTCGCTCTGCCCTTTATTTCGAACTTAAGGGTTATGCTTACCATCATTTGAAAACTTCTCGGTTAGAGTATAAATTTATCTTTTTGAATTCAATAGAAATTTTCGAAATTAAAAGCTGACTAAAATTGAAGAAATTTAAAATTTTTATATAATTTAAATTTTTTGGGAAAGAGAGAGCCATATGAGATGCTGCACAATCTAGTACAGTCTTATTTAACCAAATATATATGAATTTTGTTTTCCTATAAGTATAAAAAGGGTTGTCGCTTTTAGTTTAGATGAAAGTACGTTGACATATGATTAACAAATACGAATTTACGAGCTACAAATACTTACAAATTATCAACATGTACGATTTATCAAATTAGAATTTATAAATTAACAGCACGTAAGAATTATCAAATTAGAATTTACGAATTACAAACACGTACGATATTATCAAATAAGAATTTAAAAAAATGGTAAATAAGTACACCAAAATAATATATAACTATGCCATCGACTCTCTTATTATTTTTAATGATGGTATATCACAGAAACTAAAAGAGAAAGTAAAATTCTCTTTATCTATATTAAAGTTTAGGGGCATGAAGAATATGTGATGCGGAGATGGAAATGAGACTTTTCAGACATGTTTACTTACGATAAATATGCAAATGTTATTAATTTGTATGCTATAACTTCATGAAAATCATTAATAATTCTGATTGTATTCTATTATACGTATACAACTGATTTTCTAGCATGTTTTACTTTTATCGGTCTCGATAATTCTAAGCTACTTCATCAAAAGAAAAATAAACTGTTAAGAGTGTTATAAGAGTTTTATTTAACACGAGGCTTTTCGTAGACTGCAAAACTATGAAATTTATTTCGCACAAAGAAATTACTTTTTTATCAAGAACTTGTTTCAAAAGTATTACTGTATCTTTTCTAGCACTCTGTCTCTCTTTGTTTATGATTTTTTTTAAAATAAATCCCCGAAAAATTCTTTAAACGCTAACCAGAGAGAAAACACACAGCTAATTCATCAATTTATTTTCAGTAAAAGAAAAACCGGAAATGAAAATAATATACTTTTAAAGTCGTAACAGTATTTAAAAGTGAAAAAAAAAAAAAACATGCAATGAAAGAATTCAATCTTACAGTAAGAAAGTAATCTGTAACGTAACAAAGGAAATAAGATTGACAGGCACTGATTTTGAAGCTTTTATGTTTTTGGACATAAAGTTATAGTTTCTTGTGTTGAGAAAAGAAAACAATATTCTTCATAGAAAACCACGCTCGGCTAGACTTTCTTTTATGAAATGTATATCTGGATCGCTGACGGGTATTTTAAAACTCAAGTATAGAAACTAAAGCGATTGTGTTTCAGTATTGCAAAGGAAAGTATGGACTCTGCTCGATTGTGATTTTTTTTGTTTTGTTCTTTTAGATGTTTACCTTAGGGAATAAAGTTTGATATAGAAAGCATTTCAGTGTTTTGAAATCTTTAGAGAGTTAGTTTCTAACAATACGTGAATAGAGAATACAATACATAAGCAAATTGAACTGTGAATACTTGAGAAAAATAGATTAAATTGAAAATGTTATAATAATTTTAATAATTCCTTTATTAATACTTCAAAAGCGGCATATGTTGTGTTACACCTAATAAGATGTTAAAATGTGTTTCAAACAATATAAATTTAACAACACTTAAAGTATGAATATAGTATTCCATCAACTCCTCCCGGCCATTCACTACTTTTGTGTATCACAATTCTTATATAAATAGACAACAAAACGTACTTCGGAATTCTATTCTTGGAATTATCAAATATTTTAGTGTAATATATTTAGTGCAGCTTTTGTAAAATTCAAAATAGCTAATAATCTTTATATTTTGTGATTTTATAAGCTCATAGATTCTATAAGAACACTAGAATAGCTTTAATAAGCACATTTATGCTTTATTGTTATTACCCTCAATGCTTTACTGAGAATTAACAGGTAAATAAAACTGTTAAAGCTAATTTTACGAACTTTTATATAAAGAAATACCATTAAAGAAAATTAATATTTTACTAACCTAAATTATATAAAGTGCGTTTGCAACAAATTAGATAATACTCAGAGTCAGATGTTACTCGATAAAACTGCTAGAATATTCCCAGATTCGTTAAAGACATTAAAGGTAACGTGGAATAAAAGATATCTTCGAAAACCATTTGTAGTGCAAAAGGATTCTGACACAGATAAACACCTAGTACAGAGTTAATTATTTACGTAATACCGAATTGCAGGACAGGATTAATTCAAAATTTAAATTTACTGCTATCTATAAGCGATATAGGCTTCTATAATCTGGGCTATTATGTCCTGGGAAACTCTCAGAAAGACATTCCAAGGACCAGTACAACAAAGATGTTACTATTTCGAAGTTGTTCTTGAATCTTAAGAATAAGGTTAATGTTGTTCGAACATCCAAATTTGACATTTGAGAATGTTAAAACCTCCATTCGTATGAGAATTAGAATAAACTCCCCAAAGAATTTTCCAAATATCATCCACCGAATATAGATAAGAAACATCAAAGCATGTGTCACTCAATGATCGCAACTGCTGTAATGTATACGTAATAAACGGCTGGGCTTGAATGAATTTTTCAAAAAAAATATTCGAGAGACTGATCAATGGTTCCCAATCGTCTTTGGAATTATATATCTTTACTTTCCACGCACCTCTGGAAATTGAATTTTTGAGGTACACTCACCCGATCTCTAATTTGCTTAACCCGTTACAACTAATAAAACTTCTCCATTTCGTTTTTAAAGTAAGCAAACGAATTAATGCAAAGACTGGGGGGAAAGCACAGTAATGGAATACTTTGGGAATTGTATTAAGTTTTGAAGTTTGAAAAATTAGGCTTAAACGGATAAATGTAAACTTAGATTTGTAGCCCGTCAAATTAGCTGTGGTATTTATTTTTACTTATGTGTATGATTTGCGAGAGTAGGAAAGGCCGATCACATTCCCTTGAATGCAATCCCTCCTTCAACGCAAATTTTATTGATAGGGAGGTCAACGTTACAAATGACAAATATTACAACGGGTGTTAGAAAGTAAATTAAACTATACTTCATATATGGCAACCTTGCAATACAAGAGTGAAGCTTGAGTAGACAATAATTGCCACGGCTTCCAAAGACAGCAATTTCATTTGGGTAGTGGCAATTGTTGCCGCTAAACCCAAGAAAGAAATGGCACGTCAGATGGAAGCTTACTCCAATGTTGAAGTACATGGAACAGTAAGTTTTTTTGTGAGCAAAGTTTTCAGAAGTACGGAGATTCAACGTAAAATATTGGCAGCGAATGGAGCAAATGTATTGTTAAGGTAATCCATTGAGAAATGGTGCCAGCAGTGTAAAGCTGGCTGCAGATACATAAGTGATGAGGAAAGACCAATTACAGTGAGAAAATCAGTGCTGAGACATCCAAAATTCTCCCATTAGAGGTAAAAAAATACATAGGGTATTTTTCGATTCCAAAGGAGGAGTTTACGCAGCAAGGCAACGCCATTAATACAGGGACGTACTGAAAAACACTAAGAAGCTAGCACAAGGCTTGAAAAATAAGAGACGTAAGAAATTAAGAAATTGCATTGTCCTCTTGCACGATAAATCAAGACCTCACAAGGCACACTCAACAAATGGTTTTCTTCGCCATTTTGTAGGGAAATTTCGCAGCACATACTCACATTCACCGTATACTCCTGATAAGTCACCCTTCTACTTTCAGGTATTTGGCAAGATCAAAAAAGCTTTCTGGTGGAAGACATTTTTTCAACGATGGCCAGTTTCAGAGAGCTGTTATAAGATTGCTATTGAAACAAGGAGCAATTTTCTGCCGTCAAGGGATAGAAAGATTAGTGCAACCTTCCAACAAATGTCTGATACGACTGGGAGCTAATTTAAAGAAATAGTGTGCTGTCAGTATGCCATATCACATTGTATCATACTTCTAAGTAAAATGTTTTTCACCATCATTATTTGAGTGTAACTTTCTTTTTGAATGCTTCTAGTAGTAACTTTCCTTTTGAATGCTTCTCGTCTGCTTCAACCAACTTTAAAAAAAATTTATTCTTTGAAATTCCTTTGCTCTTTTTTTGTTTATTGAACAGCATTCCTAATTTCTTTTCGCGTAACCCCTAATGACCTCTAGCTTTGCCCCGGTGTGGAACCACTGCTCTATATCCTAACTTTCAAATTTAGTAGCATGATGTTCCTCAGGATATGCTACTACTAATGATGATTCAAGTGTTGTGTTCATAGTAGCAACCTATGCAATAATCTGTTAAACACCAGCTTACGTCCAGTACCAGACCGATATCTTAGCGAACTAATTTTTAAATATTGCCACAACAGTAAGATTGTGATATTTTATCATATTTATTTATCATTTCACTAATGTTTAATGATAACATAAAATCAGTTTCCAATTGAGTAGGTTTTGTGAAACAAGATTAATGTTCTTATTTTGTGTTTCCTTAAACGTAACAAAAATAAGAAGATCATAAATGTATGCAATTTCGCACCAGATGGAAAAGTATGTTATAGAACGTATTTATGTAAATGCATTGTTATACAATAAACATGCTATATATTTAAGTTAATATAGGATAGTTTTAAGTTATAAGAAATTAGATAAAAGAAATTAAGTAAGCGAGTCAAACGTTTGAGAGTAATTCTTGTTAAATCTTATAAGAATTATAATGAATCCTATGCTGAAATCTTACTTCCAACTGATTGATGAGAATATATGGTATGTATTTTATTAGCAAGACACTTTTGTGATTTATGAGGAAAATGAAGTGTAAAACAAATTTTAAATACAAAAAAATATAGAAAGATAAAAATAATAGTCGTACTACTATGTAACGTAACAATTTGCAGCAGGGGAGTGCTCGTCTTTTATAAAACATATCAAGGACGTTGAAAATAGAGTGAATATCGATTTATCTCTTCCAAAGCAACAAAAAATCCTAAAAGAACCAAGGTTTTGTTTATAATATATATTTTTGACCACTCAAAGACAATACTAGGCAGGACGCCTCTAGCCTAAGTGGAACTTTTACTATATATATATATATTGAGATGGGAAATACAAAAGAATAGCATTTCAGTGCTGAACCACAGCAAGGGCACCTGTAGCACCACCAATAAGTGATATTTAAAGAGAGAACAGAACGTCATTTTAAAGTTAAATAATTGCTTTCTCGTGCGGTTAATCTGCTTTAGAGTGTCTCGAAAAAGAATACAAAGGTAATTCAAGCTTATTTCTAAGTTTGACAGAAGAAGAATTTTTGTTTACAGAGAAGGTGGATTATCTTTACATGAAATCAGTGATCGTGTCGGATGTATATATAGTCAAATAACGGTGATGCAGATCTGTAATCGATGGATTCAGGAGAGAATGTCTGATAGATGGCACCATTTGCACTTGCTACGTAGCATTACACGCAATGACAGTCATATTGTGAGAATGGTAGTCATCGATTGCTTCCTCATCAGAAGCCACATCACAACCAATATAATCGTACAGCAATCAATCTCATACGTACCATTGAATATCGTTTGCAGCATAGTGGAAGGTCCGAAATACATTCATTGCTACAATTACTTTTTGTATCAAATTCACAGACTTTTGTGTTACCGATGACACTTCAAAAAGGGGACTTGGGCAACCGAATTTCCCGAAATTGTCTTAAAGCTAAATAACGTTTCTGTCTGCAAAGTCAAAATGGTTGGATAACAGTTTGAAGACACCATGAAGCGAGGTTGCATAACTGTTGCATTGTGACAATAGAATGCACTAAATCGCAATGCTAACTTTTAGGTATACTGTTTTGGGGAGGTATTGAACTCCACCTTTGTACACTTTAGATGCACTGTAGGTGAATGATTAATCAGTGCTATGTCTATTCATATTTCCCGTCTGTTGTTCTCCTTACTTTCAGAGCTTCATTCCAGAAGGACAATCAGTGGCCACACACATCAGAGCCTTCCAGCTACACCAGATTCACATTGGCAGCGAGTGTAGGCAACATGGTCTGCCGTATCCTCCTCCTCTTAAAATATCAATTAAAACTTCTTCACTGTCGAGATGTGCAGTTATGGCCTGCCGCCGAGAAATATCAATACTGATTTCATCATCTGACAGTCCTAGTAGAAGGTTGTATTTTCAAACATTTCACATGTGTATTGCACATTATTTCTCTAATAAATTAAGCTTCGATATCTGTCGTCTTTCTTATGTTTGCATTTTTGATGACCCCAGCAATATAATTTGACTTTGAACGCACTATAATGAAATATCCCATATGCCTGTATTGGAAAAATACAATACTTTTTATGGAACAATTCAGAAAGTATACAGTTGTTTTTCCAATGTATTCAGTGCTTTAATTTCCGATATTTTAAGCCCGAGTTTACATTCACCAAAACTTTAACCCATTCAAAACATCCGATGCATATGTATCTTCATGTCTTTTTGATACTTAAATATTGGCAAAAATAAACTTTCTTTTAGTTTTAAAAAATTTAAATATTCAAAAACATAGATACTTTACTGCACCCTATCAGTTGTAACTCCTTTTGTTGTGTTTCTGAAAACGATACGTTTTACTTTTTAACCTTACAGAACTTAAAACATTTCAGTGTGAAAGAAACAAATCTTGTTTAGATGTTACTTAAACAGGCAAATGTTATGTTGCACAACCCAGTGAAACTCGTAGATCACGATAGCAGCGAGGCGAAAACTTATAGTGTATTCTCGAAAACAAAATCGCAAGAATATGCAAATGCCAAGTCTAATATGGGTTTATTTCAAGGCGAGAAAAGAAAAAAGAACTGAGAACTAACCAAAAAATATTTCGAATTCTTGCTTTTCTAGAGGGGAAAGCTTTGGTATTCATAAATTTATGATGCACTTTAACTTTTCTTGTTAGTTCTTTTGAAGAGAACCAGAGGATAGCAACAGCAAATAAAATAATAAAAAAGAAAGCCACGTATAAGTTTCTTGAGTGAGAGGGAAACAGGGTATTCTGTTCTTTTCTTCCTTTGCTTACGCTAACTCAGATATTCATGTATTTATTAAAAGCGGTTGGAAGCTTTTAAGAATACAAAGAAACTCCTGAGCGTTGCGCTTGCTTCTTTTACTTTGCAGAGTGAACTTTTTAGAAGAAATGGAAATTCACTCCGTGAATTCACGGAAAGAGTAAAGCTCTTTAAAAGCAAAGTACACAGATACATAAAGAATGTTCTCTGCTGATCAAATAATAGATTTTTTTTGTTGTTTGTGACATTAAATGTCTGATCAAGTTTGACTAAGCTAAGCATATGTTTTCTTTCAAGTTTGGGTCGTAGCCATTTTTATTTCGAAATTATTGACAACGTAGGTAGTTTGTTTGTTGTTCGTTCTTGTTGTGTCAGAATTTACGTCTTTTCATTTATTTTGTTTCCGTAAACGTGTTAAAAATGTCTAAATGCTTTTGAAAAAAAAATATTGAGTTTAAAAAATATATATTTAAAAACGCATTGAAATAGTGTAAAATACATTTCGAAAGCCAATAAATCAAAAATTTGGATGCGAGGAATTTTCTAAAACTTGTTTTAAAATATTCATCATATTTAATAACATTTATTAAATATGATTTATTAATAATATTTTAATGTCGAACAATCTCTTAATGGAAAATAACAATTTCAAAATTTTACAGTGTTTGGAATGTTCTTTTTCTGGAAAGATTAAATTTATTTGTTTATTTCGAATTTATGTGTTAAATAGAGCATAAACTTGAGGCTCCCGTCTCCAAGCCATTTTGATTTCCTCAGCATTTGAATTTCGACTTTCGTTCTCAAATATTTACTATATGATCTATTTGAATACAAAAACACCATTTGATAGAGCAAAAGATAAAGAATGCTTCTGTGGAATTAAATTTTTCCTCTGGTATTAAGAAATATTTAAAAATATCTTTAAAGACCAGAAAACTCATTAAAATAGTAGAAAAATGTTTCTAAAAAATAGGAAAAAAAATTAATTCCGCAGATTTTACGCATTTTATTCCAATCAAATAAATCAAAGAGTAAAAATTTAAGAACGAAAGTCAAAATTCCGTAGGATTAATATTAAGCTGACGAAATCAAAATATGGGGTGGAGGGGATCCTTATTGCAAGAATTATGATCAATATTAAAATTAGATTACTTAGCTTTGGTTGCAAAAAATGTACTTTTATACTATGTTGCTTAAGATCACTGAAAGCAAAAAAATTAATTCAACAAATTACAACCAAATTTCGCACAATTTTTATGGATTTTATACATTAAATCTTATAAATTATGTAAGAAATTTTATACAATAAGGCTTTAAAGAAATATTTCTGATTTGTTTGTAGTTATTTCTTTATAATTTTAATTAAGGCTTCCGTCAATCCGTCATTTTGATTTCGTGAACGTAATTTTAATTCTATGGAATTTCTGCCATCGTCCTAAAATATTTACTGTTTTATCCATAATGATAAAAAAAAACGTGCGTCCAAAAGAGAGAAAAATAATGAAGTTATCTGCAAAAATTACATTTTCTCCTCGACTTTTGAAAATATTTTTAAAGACCAGAAAAACTACAGACGAATTATTAGAATAGAATTAAAATATTTTCAAGAATCGGACAGGAAAAAACTTTCCTTTTAACAGGAAGCAATTCTTATCCATACATATGAATTAGTGATAGCCCCAATGCATAGCTTACACAATCATAGCAGTTCAAAATACGGAATTAGAATATCGCATAAATTAAAATATACTATTTCTACATTTACTAACGCATACACATGTATTGATTCACATGTATACATTCTCAAAATGCTTTCTAGAACTCCCCTGATTTTTGTCTAAAGTGATCTAGTTTTGTCGCGAAATTTGCGAACATGGTGATTTTTGGCGACCGAATGTGTCGCCATGCCTGTCACTAATGACACCCCTACATTTTCAACATGATTGTTCTGCATGATCTATCCGTGGCTGTAGTAACAATGACATCCCGTATTCCAATTTTACATTCTGTGATGTTTTGTTTTGGTAGACATTCAAATACACCTGCTAACTTAGACCTAAATGCCAAGTAAGTCAAATCCTATCTAGATGTCACTGATGGTAATGAATATCATAAAAATTGGATAATTTTCCATTCGCTGGCGAAAGCGATAAAGTCGCAAAAATGATACAACCAAAAGGAACATGTGTTTACTGTGTGTTGTCGCCAATAAAGTCTGCTTGGCGAGATTTGCGCAGGTGAAATGTAAAAGGACCAAAAATTATATTACTAAACATCACTTTAAATGACTCATCTTAAAATAGCATTCATATGGGTTATTTAAGGGGGGAACATATTTGTACAATTATTGAAGCATTAATAACATTTTGCATACATATATACAAGGAACTGTAAGACGTTCCTTGCGAAATATGTTTGTAATATTTTTTTATATAAAGGTTTTACCAACAATTAAAACTATAATATTTATTATAGTATCCCGCTAATTCCAAGAATGTTTTTGAGAAACTTTCACAAATAAAAAAGTTTTATAAAATAACACGTTTTTTTGAAAAATTATGCCCCATCTCTACAAACTGAAATATATATTTCCTTGCTTGAATATAATAAGAACATTTCAGAAAGTATTCCAAAAATATGCACTATTATATCAGTCCTCATATTCATTTCAATCTTCCTAAGCTAAGGAAAGACAAAGATTCATTTTGATTTGACCCTATTTAGCGTACCACATTGTCATCGGCGCCCTTTCCAAGTATATCCCACTCTTCGAGGTACATGATCAAGTATCCTTAGTGCCGCCTACTACCAATTTAACAATGCTGCTCCGAAGATAATCTGCATAATGATTCGCCCAACCGATACGACGAGTTGGTTTATCGCCATATTAACCGAATAGTTGCAGTTGCTGATCTAAGCTATGATAGGTTGGGTTGAGGGAGTTACGTAATACGTTTTGTCGGTGTATGTGTTTATCCACAATAATGCTAGACTTTCCTATATAGTAAACACCCTGTTTACAATATCCTGCAAACTGAACCATATTTCTGAAATAATAGATTGCGTATCAATTTTCTGTAAGTTTGTTTACATAAAGTTGAATAATGAATATATTCCTTTAAAGCAATATGTACTTGAGAAAATAAATCAATCAAAAATAGTTACTTGTTTATTGATTTTTCATTTGAGTTACTAATAAAAGTATTGATTTAATGCTTTGAAATGGAAAGCTAATGTTAATATGGAATAGAACTTCTTTTTATGCCAGCCTTTTCTGAGCGATTTTTTGTGGTATATAAGAAATCCCTCAAAACTCATAATATGAATTAAAAATTAATAAAGAAAGTTATCCAAAAGTCCCTCTCCAGATATTACATAATTACATTACAAATTAACCTATTTTATTACATTAAAACAGGACCGCTATTGCGGTTTTATTTTACAACAACTTTGGGGACTTTAAATATGTTAAAGCCTACATGTGTGATCACCACGCCACCGAAAATGCAAAAACTTAGCTATAATTAGTTTTCATTGTGAAGAGAGGTATGCTCTCTCTGTGTTTGTGAGTGTAATGGGAAATATTACACATGTGTGAAGTCACTATGAGCTGGTTTCTGATGAGCTACTAAGACTATATTTTAGAGTACACTTTGTTTCTTTATTGTGAAAGTGATAAATTAGGTGATAAACCTATAGAACTTTTTATTTAGTGGTGTGAACGTACATAATGAATGTGGTTGAAGTGAATATGTCTCCAAACGGATGAAACGTGACTCACGTGGATTAAATAAGAATTACTCTGAAAGCAAGACTTTTTCGTATGCTAAAAATTGTAAATATTAAAATCACGAAAAAACACATAATATAAAACATGAATTTAAAAGACACATGTAGTGTAACTAAATACTTCAGTCAGAGTTCTCTTTAAAATCTCAAGCCAAATACTGATCTTAGATGGATATTGCAAATTTCGACTGCAAAGTTTTTCAGTACGCCATTTATACTATAAGTTAAAATAACCGGCATACAGGTCATAAAATTATACTAAGGCATCAACGGACTAAAATTAATTACCAACAAACAAACTTAAACTTTCAGTGTGACACCAAAGTATATTTACGCATTTGTGGAAAGAAGGAACGTGGCGAAAAAAAATCTCTTCATGAAATAGAAAATTACTGAAAAAATATGGTCAAAAATTATGAAAGGGAAAGAGAAGAAAATAAGCTTAAAGAAAAAGCTAACGGGGAAGGTTTCAGCTCAAATAAAGGGAGAGATGCGTCAAATATGTAGATCAATTACGATTACAGCTTATAAAGTCCTCGGAGAATATCGATATGAACTTGCCGTTTTGTTCCATTCAATACGATTTGAATCGTTTAAATTTTCGCTTCAAACAGGTAGAAAAATATTTAATCTTGACAAAATTTCATAAAGAAAATTAATTTCTTATAAGGATTCACTCCAGTTCTATCATATTATTATATTGCTAAGAAATAAATAGTTTTGGAATAATGTAGTATTTACTGATGAAAAACTATTTTCTAAGCTTGACTTAGATGATGAGATGTCCTACATGGAGGAAAAGGACAAGGGAAAAGTTTCTGGTCGAAAAAAAATGGCCATTTCGCTGTGGAGTATTCTTGTCTGGGCAGGAACGACATAAAACAGAATTATATTAGTGCATAGGCTGATAGTTTCTGTTAAACCTGAGATGTATGATAATTTTTTTTTCACAGAGGCTATTTCGATGTACGGTATTTTTTTGTTTTTGTTTTGGATTGTTAGACCTGAAAGCCGTGCCCTTGATGAGGAATATACCAATTATATGTTGGCTTGTTCTTTTATAAAATAATTGCTCTGTTCACACTGCCAATGGATTAATAGCAGTTTTGAGAATAAACTTGTGGTGGGTTTAATGCCACTAATCTTGTAGTTCTGACCTGAAAGTGATTTAATACTTGTTGAAGATAATATTTCATATCATTTGTGAAAATAAATCATCGCTTGATGAGAATGACAGCTTTCAAAAGATTGGTTCAGAAAGTTCAACAGTTTGCAAGACAAATCGAAACTTATTTCAAAAACAAAATTCGAAATTTATTTATCGTACGAAATTTATTTACCAGATTTATGCAACGATGTGAGTGAGTGAGTGATAGTGAAGTTTAATATTGCAAGTGACATATATGGCTCTGCTGCGCCAAACAAGGTCAAATTGTGATGTAGGCATTAGAAAAAAAAATAGAAAAATATAAGAAATTAGTTGGCAAGAAGGGTCAAAAGTATAGAAGGATCGCTGGAGTATCCTGGGAGTGCATCATATGTGTTTACCAAAGGCATCAAACCCCATGAGAAAGAAAACTATCATTATTGGGCCTGTAGTTCATAATTCCCGTACCTATCTAAAGAAGGTACATCTCTGAGGGGAAAGAGTCTTACATGTAATATAAAATAAAAGGAGGAAATAAAATATTATATTTTAATTACAAACTTTTTCATTATGCAATCATATATGTATAAAAAAATTGCTGCATACGAAAGGATTTGCCCTTTCTTTTTAATGTTCATCTGGAAATCTTATCATGGGCTTATCTTTTTAAAAAATGCTTATATCTTATCAAATTATCAGGTTTACTTTATGTCTAATATTTTTGAACACTACATTTACTACACTGTTAGTATATATTTATTTACAAATTTTAGGTATACGATAATTCTTGCGAGAACAAGTGTAGTGACATGTAATGAATAGATATGATAAGCTGTACTTATAAGCAGCATTCCCAGCAAAAACTGATCATCTACTGCATTGTATCACCAAAATATATCAAATTTGAATGAGTGCGAGGAAACATTTTTCTGCGACAAAAGTGATTCTGATCCAGTTGCAACCATTTTTTTTTTATAAATCAGTTTAAACGAATTGCTAATTATTTAGTTTAGTGATAGTTGTTAAGAAGAATAGAAATAACGAAAGCTTATTATTATTCTTTGATATAGGTGCGCCATTTCCATATAGCAGCTAACTTAAAATCCTTACCCCTTAATTAAATCACATACCCTTTCAATTCCTTTTGCAAACGATATCGTCCAAATGCCAACTTCCTCTATCTATGCATTTCTAAAGTCTCACCCAGAAATTTCTCATTACCCTCCTAGTCAATTCTTGCCGTATTGTCGCAATTTCTTGGTGGATAGCAGCGGCCTATTTTTGTTGATTTGTGTTTTCAGATGACTTCAGAGAAAGTTGTCGCAAGGCGATAGATCTGGGAATCATGCTGGCCATGAAATGTCATTTCGTAGTGAGAACAGATACTCGGGAAACAAAAGCTTTTAGCAAGTCCAATGACATTCTGGCTATGTGGGCAGCGGCATAATCTTGTTGGTTCCCCAGAGACAAATTCCCTTAGTCATCGAATTTCGATTGCAGGAAATTACGAAACATATCCACATAACAGGTAGAAGTTACTTTAATTATTTGTCATTCTCATCAAACACGTATGGGCATGTTACTCCAAAATCGGCAAAAGCGCACCAAACAACATCTCCATCATTATGGAGAGGTTGATCAAGCACTTTTCTTGAATTTTTTGAAGCTCGATTTATCTTTCATCACTCATCCAAACAAATAAAAGTAAGCGTCATCGGACAGAGTCGTCCTTTTTGAGGTACGACTCCATTACAAAGACATGATGCTCTCCCGTTTAGACCAAGATGTCTACTGAAATGATAAGACATCTGTTACTCAAAGCCAGTTCCCAATTCATGGCGGACAACTACAGCCTGAACAGAAGTAGTGGGAAATCAAGAAGTTATTTCTTCCGAACCCCGTGTATTTATTTCAAACCATTTAGAAGTTTTTAATTAATTTGCTGTGAATGTCCTTTAAAATTACCAGAACAACTAATCATTACATTTTATATTATTTTTAACCTTGTATTAATTTTCCAACAATGCAAACGCTTTTTTACCTAAGTAAAATAATTGAAGTACATCTACTATTATAAAACATTTTGCAATATGCATTTTTACTAGGCTATTCAGTATAAATAGTTTTTTTCCAGAATATTTTTTTACATATGGCCAAAGTTTTACTTGAAAAAGAAGTTATTTAATTTTCCTTTCTTTAGGAATTTTTTATTATTTATTTAATTACTTACCGAACTATTCATTCTAATACGTATGTAGAAATTTTTGAAATTAAATATTTTCTTGAAAACTTTAATGAAATATTTTGGCATAAAAGGGAGATAAAAAAAATTTAAGCTGATTTAAAAATATTTATTTAACCGATTTATAAGTTACAAGCATACGCGCAAAAAAGAATAAAAAAATGTAGTTACTTATATCATATAACGAAATTTAATGACGACCATATGATATATTAATTATTTTTTACTTTATTCAATCATCCATTATTAATTATTACATCAGGTTTATTCCAAACAATCATACGATTAAGCCACCATTAGTTTAACTCTTTTTACCGGAATAATTTTTCAAGTAATGACGTAATGATGAGAATTTATTTATGCTAAAACTAATTAAAACTTTCAACTGAAATGATTAGAAGAATGAGCAAATTTCAATATTTAATTAAGATCTTTTCCATTCAGAACCCATTTTTATATTCTATCTAGAATAAAGAATACGAAATAATAAATGCAGACCCGCTTTTATATAACTTTTTTTTAAAGAATTCGTATTTTTCTTTCCATTCATATGCAGATAAGCATTTTTTCGATAACTGTTTGCTTGCCGAAATATATAAAAATAATTATTTTTTAACTATGAATATTTAATTCGCAGTTTATGCTTTTCAATGATATCAGCTGAAGATTAAACAGGTACTTTTTGTGAAACGAAAGAAATGTTTGCAAACTCTATTGAAGGATAACAAACTTTTTTTTTATAAATTCTTAAGATTCAGCTTATTTATACGATAAAAAGAAAAGAATCAAAATAATTCTCGATTTTAAAAACAAAACAAAACCAAAAAATTCTGCAACGTACATTTTATCATGAATGGGGAATACTTGAAATATTTGAATAAGGTTTTTTTCCCCTGACTTAGAAGAAAAAACGTTACCAAAGTTTAAAAGTCTTTAAAACAAGTTTCGAAAATCCGAAAATGTACGAGAATAAATCTTTCCTCACAATATACGAACAGTTGTAAGAAAACTGAATACATTTATGCTTATTTAAAAAGAACGTTTGAATAAATATTATTGGAATAAAGAAACCAATGAACATTTTATATGCAGAAAATTGAATTTTTTTGTACCTAAAGAATTTATAAGTTATCAATTTTAAACAAAATATAAAAAATATAATTCATACTGTATGGATTTAGACGAATTGAAAAAAAAATGAAATGAAAATATAATTATTTTTCAGCTGTCAAAAGATATTATTAATAAATTATAAGAAATGACTATCATTTTATAATCTCAAATAATATTTATTATGTTATAATTTAAGACTATGAAATTTACAAATTGCTTTAATAACTGGAAGGTAAAGTTCGTTATTCCGATTTTTGTTTCGTAATATACAGAGGGTGAAATAGTTTCTAAGATTAGGTTGTAAAAAGAAAAAGAAATAAGAAACTATTATTTGTTTGGTTTTTCATTAATATTAGGCCCTTAGGCTTCAATAAATTTCTAACAGGAATTTAATAATAATTCAAATGTATGTAATGTGACATATTCAATTTTAAAAACAAACGATTGTGATACTTTTTTAAGATATTATGTGTCCAACTTATAAAGGCAGACGATTTAATTTAATGTGATATTTTATTTAAGATTTATCTGTTCGACTTTTAAAGGCAGACGATTTAATCTAATTTGATACTTTTCTTAAAATATTATCTATTCTACTTTTAAAAGCAGACGATTTAAATTTAAAGTGATACCTTTTTCAATATTCTTTATTAAGATATATTTTTTTTTGGCAACACCAGATCATAGTTTTGATTTTAGATAATTTACTGGAAACGGATATGAAATTTAGTATTGAGTTTGGTTCCAAAAGGTAAAGAAGAACGTTGAAAAAGTGGTGCTTGTGTAAAATTGTGTCTTGAATTTATGCTTGAAAAGATGTGCGCAAATAAATGTGATGTCCTGAAAACAAGTCCTATTTATTAATAGTCTTCAATACAGTACAGTACCAATTTACCTTGTGCAATTGTCTCCAAAGCTCGATGCTGAATTCTTTGAACGAATATGGTCGAAATGCCATACAAATAACATTCTTTCATCTTCATTTCAAAGTTTGAAAAAAGAGATAATTTGCACGATGCTAAATATAGCAAATACGGTAGATTAAATGTCAAAAATCTATTAAAATATGTGCCTACCTTCGGAGCACTTTTTTCAAAGAAATGAAATTTTGTGAAACACGTATACTTTTAGTTACAATGGTCCATAAAATGGTAAATTCAAAAGTCTTTTTCATAAACTTTCTATTTCATTTTTCAAATGTTGGCCATATTTGGTTAACATTTAGTCAAAATTAACATTTACTCTAAAGTTCATTTAACATATTCTAATTAATATATTTCAATTTATGTTTCAACAATATATTTATTATTTATATATATTTGTTGTGAAGCAGAAAAATGCAGTTATCGCTTAGATTTACTGAATTATACCAAAGCTTATTAATACAACATGATTTTAGAAGAAAATATATCACTTTTTTTTTAAATAAAAATAGCTCCAAAATAAACAGTTATATACTTAAAAGCTATGTTTGAAGTTCACAACATACTTAGAGGTGTACAGAACATTGTGATAACATTTCATTTGAATATATGAAATAATTTTTAAAAAATGAGATTTTTTGTCAAAAAAAATTAAATTCGCAGTATTCCAGAAAAATGCAAATCTGTATATCAAAATTAAGTGAAGAAATAGTTGTCAAATGCAACTACAACAATAATGGATAAATAAAGCTAAATTCTGTATTTAAAAAGTATATTGTACATTCACATCGTTTTCAAAATGTAGAACCAACTGTTAAAAATGCATTGTTTACATTTCTATGGACTAGTTTCGGTCTTCAAAGTGAAATTTCACTTCCAGTCACTTTAAATTGAGCTTCTAGTTTAAAATCTGGTCTACACCTTTGTTTCTAGCTACCCTAGAAATAAATGCAAGCCAATTTTAAAATCGTAAATATATGGACTTGTGATAAAGAATCTTTCGAAAATTTTCATGAAAATGTTGATTTTTTGATAAGCAATGAAATGAGTTGTGATTGAGTATATTATCAAGCAACACACTTCGGCTGTTTTCATCTCGAAATTCTGGACGAATGCGAAGAGTTCTGGAACAAATTTTTGTGAAGAACCCCGTTTCTGTCGAAGAATGTAATAAGTATTGTTTGATTCCGGATGCAACTTTTCTAATTTTTTCCCTTCCTTTTGGGTTGCGGCTAGTATTTTGATTTCTAGTCTCCACTTAATCTCTTTATTTTAAGCCTCTATTGAGAACACCGTGTTTCATTACACGAAATTACTGATTCAGAAACAGCTGAAATGATGTCTCTACAATGTAAATTAATTTGTATTTCTTCGTTAAAATGTGTGCAACAAATTTAGCACAGGCTTCTTAACAGGCACAGGATCTGTTTTTCTTAATTCTTCCTTCACAATGGTTCTAATCGTTCCCTTGTTGATATTCAAAGACTCTTCAATCAGTGGCGCACAGTGTTTGCAACACAGTCATGTACTTTTTCTATAAACTCTACTATTCTAGACGTATACGGTTCTTCCAATAGGTTAATAATCTTCAAGCTTATCTCTTAAGTCCAAGATTTATTTGTGTCACAGGAAAACTTTTTGTTTTATTTGATGCTTAAATGTTTGCTAACATTTGGTTTTACTTAACACAAATCACCTAATGCTTGTTACACCAATTTGTATGATTTCGACAAGCCTTTATTAAGTTTATGTTAAATTTAATTACAGTCTTTGTTTCATCTGAATAATTCAGCATGGATAGCTAATCCTACTCGAATGAATAGCCTGCTTTTTAATTAAACTTAGCAAATACGCATAATTTTTGACAATGCTCTAGCAGTTGTCAAAATCCTTTATGTGCGATAATGCAGGTGGCGCAATTGTTCTGATATTAAGCGTCAGTCAAAAACACTTCAGACACACTTATGTATCTTATTTAGTAGAATATCCTGATTTTTAGGCAAGATATTCATTGAGATAAGAAATTAAAATAATTTTTTTGGGGGGTGGGGTTAGGGAATACTGCGTGAATTATTGATTTAATATAATGTATATTAATATATTAATATAGCATGCAAAAAATATTAAAGAATTGATAAAATTAATTTTAACATTTATACATACATATTCTTTGATATATATTTACTAAGTATGGCACGTGTATGTGTTACCGTAGAAGACCGAAATATTTGGTTATATACTTATACATTCGGACCATCACTGGTGAACATCGATAAATACAGATATGCTCTGGAGGAGTTTGAAACTAGAAATTGATGCCGACAAAAATATTACTGTGTCTCCAAATACTTTGTTCTGCTATTGGATCACGTTTCATCTACCTGTTATACTCTGGAACACTGCTATTTGTCAGTCTAATGAAAAGTTTGCTGTTGCGCTCAACGTTTTCTTAAATTTTTATCCGATACCTTAATTTACATTGAATGGATACTGCAGTGAACCGTGATCTTCTTTTTTTTGAAAAATTATGTCTGTTAATTGCGAATAAACGAGAAAACAATTTTTTTGACACTTTTCTCAAGAAACATGTTCGGAAGTGATGGCTGCTAAACCTAAATGCAGCATACCTTTGGATAACGTATGTAAATCAAACATCTTGACAATTTAAACGTTATTGATGAAGAGAAGTTAAATGTACCATTAAAAGCAGGAGAAACGAATATACAGTATTATGTCACTTATAATGAATTGTCCCGCATATTACATGAAACTCACACTAGAATAGCTCTGTGAAGAAGAAAACATTTGCTTAACGAATTGCAAGTTAAATACAAAAATATTACATTTAAAGTTAACCCATTGTATTTAAATTTATGTAAACAATGTCAACTGAAACACAGCATATATAAAAATGTTATTTTGAAACCAAAACTAAGTTTGGAGTTAAACTCAAGATGTGAAGTCAATCTGACAGCCTTGTAGTCACACAGGGATGGTGAATATAAGTTCATAATGTGTATCAAGATCACTTAAAGATGTTTGACCAGCTACGACCTTTGAAAATTAAGACAGCTGAAACAGTAGCGTATCACCTTCTTCAAATATTTTTAAGATTTGGTGCTCCAGCTATATTGCACTCATATAATGGTAGGGAAATCAGTAATCAAGTCATATCCGAACTACGAGCTATGTGGAAAGATATTAAGATAGTTCATTGCATCTTCATAGTCAAATACAAGGTTCAGTTGAAAGGGTTAACCCGTTGACGCCCAACTTAATTTAAAATTGAAATTTTGTTAAAAACTTTTAAAATTATGTTCTAAACACTTAAATTAAATATAATATGCAATTAAACTCCACACCATTAATTTAGGATCCGAGATAATTACTGTCCTATAAATAGGACGCTGGGCGGATATGGAAGTTTTTGAACACTTAGTACTTCTCCTTTGTTTTTAATTACATGATTATGTTTCTGTTCCCAAACAATTGAGCTTTAATATTCAATGCAAAATAAAGTGAAACACAAATAAATTTGACATTTTTTATTAAGTTTAAACATATTCGCACTATGTATGGTAATTTGGAAAACATTTTGTACATAGAGTTACATTACATTTCATGCAAAATGTAAGAGGTTTTCCCGAACAATTTTGCATTTGACATCGTCTTTGTTTTTCTCTTTTACTAATTATATTGCCAACTCTATCACATCTAACAGTGTGTATTTCCTTCACTCGAGATGAAATTGTATAACTTGGATACCGTTTTGTATTTGTACTGCGTTGCCTTTTTTTTAGATAGGCTATTGCAATATGTCTCCTTATTTCTTTGATACTCTTTTTCTCTGCATTTACCATGTTGTAAATAACGCAGGTACTTACAAAGCCATGTCTACAATTTGGGTAATAATTAGCCAATACTATTTTTTTTCCACGGATTTTTATGGTATGTTTCTCTAAAAGCCAATCATGAGAATCTACACCACCCATGTTTTCGTTATAATTGTTTACGAGACATGGCTGTTCGATTTTATTTTTTTCAGCTTTTTTTTCACACCTTGAAACAGATCTTAGTGGCTCAATTAGGTCGAAATTTGTCGCAAGTGTAACGCATTTGTTATCATTCCATTTTACAGCAGTGATTTTATTTTTCACATCAAAGTAGAAATCATGTGAACCACGGCTAGTCTTTTTGAAAGTAGAATCAATTTCAAGTTGACAATGATGTATTCTGTCACTTCTTATTGTTCCTGTTGCTCGAAATCCACTCTTTCTTAGGTCAACTTACAAATTATAGGACAAATTACGTCTCATACAGATGGGTCAAGTGTTTCAGAGTCATCAAAACCTTCTTCATCTGTAAATTCATCTACTTCAGGAGGCAAAACAATCATTTCAGACTCTAATTCCTCCGAAAAAAGATATTCTATAGCTTCCTCGGCAGTTTTAAAAACTGTTTTCTGCGACATATTGAGCATCTATGAAATAAACCAAATATCAGAAAATTTAACGAATCCGCCCAGCGTCCTATTTTTAGGACAGTAGTTTAAATTTGTAATTAAAACTAATAAAAGTAAAAATAATTCTAAAACGTTATAAGATATCTGTTAATAGAATATCTGAAATATAAATTCTGAAAAAATATTCAAAATTACCTTTAAAACCTTTTCGTACGATTACAATGAAATTCAACAAGAAAAAATCATGAAAATGGCGAAGTTTAGGTGTCTGCAGCTTGCTGAAAAATGCTTCCATTCTGTTCAAATCGGTTTAAGTAAGTAGGGTGAAACCATTACTCTTCAAAGGGTAGAAAAAGAATCGGCAAAACGTTGAATAGCTTTATATATAATCGTGAAAATGAACTGTCCTATAAATATGACGCTGGGCGGAAACGGGTTTTAATCAGGGTATACAGAATATGTTAATTGAAAGGTTGAATGATAACGATACAAATAAATGGTCAAATGCTCTTTGTGCAATTTTCCAAGAACACCTCATACCACGAAGAAATACGCCGAAAGTCTTATGAAGCCATATTTGATGTTAAGCCATATAATCGTTATCTTTGCCTGGCAAAAAAAATCGCAAATATCAAAAGCGATAAAAAGTTCGAAGAAACAGTTATTGTTTTTGATGAAAATTTAAGCAGTATCTATCGAATCAAATTAAGCATGAAAATCAAGCTCCGCTTCAATATTTCCATATTCCAAAGGAAAATATTGAAGCAGAGTTACCACGTCTTATATCAAACAGTGACTGAACAAAACGAATTTATTTCAATAAGAAAATGGCCACGGAGTAAAATCTGCTCTATAAGCACAAAAGTGCTACGAGCCTCCAAAAAAAAAAAAAGGGAAAATGTCATTTTTCACAAATTGATGATTCCGTACGAATCCGAGTCCTTTATGTCGACTGTGTTCGTACAGATACCCAAAATGCGTTGTAGGTAGTTGCTGCAATAGAAGACTCTGAAACTTATAAATTAGCAAACAGAAACTGTATTCTTAAGCCGATTTATGCTTGTAATCAGTTCGTATTTTGAAAAAAAAAAAAGTTACTTTCCAAGTATGAGATTAATTTTCAAGAAATGTGACCGAGAAAAGCAGCTGAATTATTATTCGACAAGTGCAGGACAAGGCTATACAAATTGTCACTGTAAAAAGAATTGTTTCACGATTAAATGCAGTTGTAAAAGCAAGGAAATGTTGGGCAATTCAAAGTGTCATAACAGTTTAACAAGGTTGCAATAAATAGGTTTAATATGCAAACATTTTAATAATCAAATAATTACTAAATAAATTATTAATAATTAATTAATTAATAATAATTAATTATTAATAATTTTAATAAACAAAGAAAAATGTTCATACTATTGTTTTATTACTTCATTTTCAATGTATAGTTCACTTTTAGTTGAACCATTTATTTACATGTCTTGTTATTTAAGCTTTTTCCTATTTAACATATATCATAAGATGTTTTAACAATGAAATATAAAGTTTTTAAAATAAAATATATATATATATACATATATATATACATATATATTTTGAAGTTTACATTCTTTTCTATTTTTTTATCCCATTCTTTCTGCTGGCTTTACTTTCACCTTTATTGTTTAGAAGAGTAATTTCTTGCTTTTTTTTTTTTTTTTGTTTGTTTATTTTTAGATTAAAAAAAAATTATTTCTTTTACTTTTTATATAAAACCAAAAAAATCATAAGCACTTCAACGCAATACTTCCAGGAAAACCAACAATCAGCTTCCTATTTCATTCTCTAATATCTTAAATCTATTCTCAAATCCATTCCTTAAGTTGCATTACATATTATTATTATTACTACCTATCATTACATGTTACACATACATACACATATCTGTTACATATTATCACATACATATTATTACACAATATTACACATTACATCTTTTGTTATATATAATCATACATACACATACATATTACATTACATACAGCTAATATTATTAAGACATATTTGTTATATATAATTACATATTACATACATATGTTATTAGTTATATACATGTTACATACATACATAACTATACATATACATATATTTGTTACATATATAATATACATATATTTTTATATCATATATACATACATATATATATATTTATCATATACATTTATTATATTTGATCATATATATATATATATATATACATATTACATATTACATTTGTTGCATATAATCAACATATACATATGTGTGTGTGTGTGTGTGTTTTAAAAACAAAAAGTGAAGAAAATTTGTAAAATCATGGTTAATGTTAAGGTTAATTTACATTTAAGTAAAACTTTCACTCAGTTTTTTCTTTTCTTTTTCCACTCAATTTCTTTTTTTATTTTTCATTGAAAATAAAGTTTCAGTCGTAAGAATTTTGTTTTGGTAAAAAGGCTACTTATGAAAAAGGCACACACCGTCTAACAAATAATGCATCATCCTTGTATGAAAAGAAACACACATTTTAGACATTTCGAAATTGCCTGGTATGCAAAATTCCCTTCTACTTTTACAAACCACTTTCCATAACGCAATTTCAATTTAAAAGCGGCAAAATCTTTAGCAAAAAAACATATATGCGTCTTGAATTCGCAAAACTATTATTCAAAAAACTTAAGAAAAAAGAAATATGGTACATGGTTAAAAATGACAGGGATAGAAAATCAGAAATCTGATACCTTTTATAAAATTGCATTTCCCCCGCCCCCTTATTTCATTTTCGGCACAACGTAGTAATATCTTCTAAAATTCTAAGCCTGTCACTTACACAAGGAGCTCCGTTGCCTTTTTAACACCTTCAACAAAACTTGGTACAGAACCGACAAAGTATGAGATTTTATCAATACAAAAGCATGGAGCGACTGCTGTTGACAGGTCGTCACGGCTTACTGGAAATACCAGGTAAAACGAATCCATAAACTATTTTCTATAAACAGAATTCTAAAGCTCAAACAGACTGCGGTTTTAAATGCTTCATTACGAATATTCATTGAAGTTTGTTATAAGCGAATTGATTGCTCAGAAATTCGGATGTTTGCGTATAGTTATGTTTGGAGTATTATCTTTAGACATTGCGGTCTGAAAGCTATTATTTTTTGGTCTGAACATAAATTTTATATTTTCTTGTCTTTTTTTTTTAGTTTATTTTTCTCCTTAAGTTATGTATTTTCTGTTGTTCTAAAACGAGAGTTAAGAAGAATAAAAAAATATGTTTATATTAGAAGAATTTTTCTCTAGAGAATTTATGTAATAAATCGGCATGTACCAACCAAGAACATTTTAAAGACATTGCATTTTCCAAGGTTATATAATAACATTGTTTTGACGGGTTAGAATACTTGGACAATCCGTACACATTATTTCTTTTAAATGTATGAATTTCGTAGTGGTTCTTATTTTGTACGTGGTAAGGTATAATTTTCCATCTTCGAATCCTTGAAATAATATTTTTGTACATTCTGGACAGTCTTCTTGCATATTTTTATCTAATTTTTATAAGACAAAACCATATTTTATCATATGTTTAAAACCGTATAATATAAATTCATGAGAGTTGCCCAAAAAGTAATAATACTCAAACTTTTAAACATCGATAAGGCAGCATATTTTTTTTAACAAATTAATTACTAAAATACACGCTAACTTCAAAACGGAATTGTAGGTGGCGCCACATGACGGAAAACATTGTAGCAAAAGTAGGAACTTGCCACCCAGTGTTTTTTCGTCAGAAAGGGTTTGGATTTATAGTGACGCATAAGCGAAATAGTGTTGAAAGAAGAGAGATGATAACGACAACTTGATAGATACAAGTATTTATAAAATGAAGCGAATTATTGTAATTAAACTATTGTTGTAAAATTATCTAGAAATGACTCTTGGTTAGAGTAATAGGAGTCGATTCTAAGATATTAAAAAATGTTTCACTCAACGCGAGTTGGCTGGCAAGCTAAGAGTTTATTGTTTAAATAGCTAAGATTAAAGAAGAGAAAAGTGGGATTCGAGAGAGAGACAACTTTACATATTTTGTGAATGTAATGAATAAACTGAGATGTTAAATTTATGATTTCTCTTCAGCAGGATTTGTTAAATTTTGACTATCTAATTAATTCTTAAGATGTCTGCAGGGTTAAATAATGACAGATAGATGCTATATGAGTAATATTACATTTCTTTGAAACATGCATATTTTTTGTTATTAAACACCCATTCTATCAAACCATGTTGCTTGTAAAAATTGATTAGTTTTATTTTTTAATTATTCCACATTATAAACTAACACCTTAGAACAAACCGCTTACCCGGATTCAAAATCATAACAAAATAAAACAAAATTTAACACTCTAAGCTACAGCAGATCGTTCTAATTCGTTAGGGATAAATATCAAGTAATGTACCTGTCAAGATCGAATGTTCCAATCTGGAAAGATAGAAAGGTGATTTCAATGCGATCCCCGTACCTCCCTCCAGCAGCGATAAAGGTGAGGGTGCAGGTTGGAGATCTACGCTCGCTCAGTCGAAGTGGATACTTGAGGTCTGTTAAGCCATAGTACGTCCGGTTGCAGTCTAAGGGAGAAAAAGTCATTATTGAATATCCTATACCTAACACAAAATGATATGGTTAAACATAATGATAAAACAAAGAATTATCCTCATTGAATTTCTTGAAGTTTGTTAATACTTATAATTTTAATCATAACTTTAAAAGCATTGATATTGCTGTATTAAAGTTGAGTTTTGATCAGTATATCCGATGCATAATCACAATAGACCAATGCATTTCTTTTTCAACTACATGCAATGTCATTAATAGCATTTTACTTCTTTAAATTCCTTCTATTAGCTCACACTCTGCCTTTATATATCTTGTTCAAATTTTTAATCGTTAATAAATACTTTTTATTCATCCCATCAAGTTCAAATACATTTTTTTAAAACTAATAGTGAATGACACTTGATAGTAATACAATTTTTTCAAATATTAATTAAATTTAATTGGGGAAAATGCAGTTTAGCCCAACCACTTGGCGCAAAAAGTTGCGAAACTTGGCGATTTTTTTGGCTGAACGTTAAGTCCGGGAAGCGGACCATGATAGCCACTTTTGTCAATGTAATTCCTACAAATACCGGCAAATAATTCCTGTCGCCAAGGGTGGTTGGGCTAAACTGCATTCCAACCATTTAATTTACCGGATGAAATAAAAAAATTTAGTTTTATCTGGGAGAAAAAAAATTGCTATTTAATATTATGATTCTGACATATGTATAGAAATATTTTTATTAATTGTAATTATTTAATAAAAAGTAACTAAAATATTTTTTTCTTTATTAACCTAAGTAAGAATTGTCTTTATTTTTTTTGTATTACTTGTTTCTGATTTTTTTTGAACTAATGTAAGCCTAATGTATAATATTTCATTTTAAAATAAACCGTATTTTATTCAAGAAACATTGCATTGGAACAGCTCATCACGTTAGTAACAATAGATTTTGTGATTTTGTAAGACATTCATTTAAAAACGACAATATATAAGTTAATATATTACTGTCCCTTTTTATTTGAGTAACATAACATGCCATATTAGAAACTAATCAAAAGTTTTGTTTAATGTACAATATCCCTTATTATTTTATATGAAATCTGTGATGAAATCGTGTATCGAATTTGCGTAATGCAGTATGGCCATAGTTAAAGTGACAATGCTCAGAGTGTTATTTATCGCGATCTAATTCCTATAATTGTGCCAAATGCAGCAGTAAGATAATACAAGACGGGAACGTAGGATTCCGCAAAAAAAATCGTGGTGCCAATGGTTACATAGGGGGGGATATATGGTGATGTAATTGAAGAGAGAATTTTAAAAAATAGACAGAATCAATACTGAAAAATTTATTTATTTTTAATTCAGCCCATTTAACTATATAATTCAAGTTCAATATGGCATCAGTTTCAAAGAAGCGAAAAATTTACAATAAAACTGTTTAAGTCTCTTTATATGCAATTTCATTTACAGTGTTCAGAAGAAAGCAACATCAGAAGTTCTTTATTCAAGTTTCATACTTTGACACAGTAGGCTTCTTGAGATTTTAAAAGAAATGTGTTATTTTTTGAAACAATTGGATTAAATGTTCTGTGCAATAAGGCCCCTTCTTTCAGTCGAGCATGCGTTACTTATCAAATTCTTTACCTTGACCAGTGCAACACGTCATTCACTCTCGTGCATTTAGAAAGCACAAAAAAAAATGCGTAAAGGTAACGGATCTATGTCAGTTATTATCTTAAAAGCAATGGTTGTGAAGTTTAAGAAAACAGGTTCTCAAAAGATTTAGTCACGCCGATGACAAAATTCCGTACTACAGGAAATAATTGAAGGAATTGCAACTGCGATTGTCGACAGAGCACAAGAAAATATTACTGTCTTATGTTGAACGATAACATAACGTGAATTGTTTCAAGAGGTTCCTGCTGACATTTTATTTTCTGTTCTTATGAAGGCTATGCATATAATTCAATATGTGGTTCACAAAATCGCTGACCACACTGAACCTGATTTTAATCAGCTAAATAAAAGATAATTTTATTTCAGTATTGCTTTAGTATTTCTAAAACTTTCTTCTCAATTACAGAGCGCCACATATTCCCCTAAAGAAATCTTTTGAAACTGTTTTTTTTTTCGCTGAATCCTTCGTCTTTCCTTTTGTTTAATCGTCCTACTACATTTGGCGCAATTATTGTTATTAGATTTTTATACAGAACACTGTCAGTTTACTGTAATAAGGCTCCTCTTAAAATTTACTTTCCTGCGAAGTGAATTCATATGCATGAAATGTGAGTTTGTTGAAAACTAGCTTATCTTCAATTTACCTTCCACATCGAAATTATTTGAAACCAGGTATTTATAAAGTTGACTTATAAAGTGATGGTTCACAATGTTTTAAATCTGCTCTTTTTTCATGATCCAAAATCTAATGTACTCTTTCAGAAAATAACAAATTTAATATAACCTCAAAATACAATGCCTCTTTCGGAAATAAGATCTCAATGAAAATTTTCTAATACATTTCCCTACGGTTTTTTTGCCTGCTGTAACGTGTACCAATTACGTATTCGAGTGCACACGTGAATTACCTTTAAACCGTCCAGTCAAATGCTAGTAAAAATGCTATTACACTCTTAGGTAACGAGATAGTTTTTTGTATCTCTTAGAATTTTAGCTCCATAATGAAACTTTTAGGCAGTAAAAATATCATTTTAATGGGTCAGTATAGAAAAAACTAGAAGTTTAGTAACAATCCCTTACTATAAATATTGAATCGAATATTAAGAATGTAATGTAGATATGTTTCAGTAATACCTAATGTCTACGTAGGTAGAAAATTAAGACTACCTATTTTTTTTTTTTTAAAATAAATAAGATTATACAGGAAATTGTTTTAATTTTTCCTATTCAAAATATTTGGAAAGAATCCGAATTGCTTAGTACCTGAAAATCAAATTATTTTTCGACAATTACTGAAATAACACTGATTAAAATTTCACAAATGCTAATTGAATTCTAAAAGAAAGTAGTTAAATTAATGATAATGAGAAAGAGAATGGCAGAATGAAAGTGTGATAGAAAAAAAAAGAAATTGAAAGAATAAGAAAACGAATAACGATGAAAACGTTGATAATGTACTGATTTCAGTGCATTAAATGAAATTCACAAGACACTATAAAAGTCATAGTTGTAAACAATAAAAATTCTTATCCTAAATGTTTTAGTACATTTATTGACCTGATTTCACTCAATTTTAAATAATAAAAGGTAACATTTTTCTTTATATTAAAACAAATAAGCATATACAAGAGAAATTATTGTAATAAAATCATTATATATTTAAACATTATATATATTATAATATTTAGTTTTATCTCCGTAATCTGTATCTTGAACGTGTTCTGGTATTTTCATTTAAATATGATTAATGCCATCACCTTAATTCATTCGTTTATTGACTCTTTTAAATAGGTTTTCTTCTAATGGCATTAAAACAATGTCTGGATCAAAACTTTAAAAGCTTTTTTCTCTCATTTTATAGCGCTCAATTAAGGGGAAATTTCCTATACATGATTGTTTTGGATGATACTAATACAATTTAATTATAGTTATTAAAATTTAATCGATTAAAACTACTTATTTAAATAACTAAACTTTATTCATAATTTCAATTGTTTACAACGTCAACGTTCCCTTTCGCTCTTAAGATTTAAGGTATACAAAATTATGTTATGGAAAATGAGAAGATTGAAAGAAAACACATGTTTAATAAACTTGTTTTACACCGGTGTTATTTCAAATTTCTTTCAGAATAACTTTTCTTAAAATCTGAACTTAATTACAAAATGAGGCTTTAAATGTGAAAAATAATATTCAAAAATCGTTAACAGATATAACTAGTATTTAAAAATACAAGGTTAACATGAAAGGAAGATATTCGTAAGATACCCGATATGCCATTTGTAATTTAAAAAATTATTATGCTTTTATTCATTCATTTTTTGAGCATTTTATTATTTATAATACAACTAAATATTTCAAAATTATTGGTTTGTTAAAAACAACACAAAAATTTAAGTATCACTAATAGCTATTAAAACTAGTTATGTTTTACTAATTATATTTAGATTTAATTGAAAAAGAGGTTTTTATACTTTTATTTGAGATTCTTCTTCCTTAATGTGTCTTTATTTTCAAATACTAATAAAATGGATTAAATTATGAAGTAAATAAACTGCCGTATGTAATTGAATTATAGAGAAAAAAAGAACTCTGTATGTAGTACTAGATTCTATAGTAAAACAAACAGTATTCGATTTTACGAAACATTTGCTATAATATGTTTAAAAATCAATTTCCACTAATTTAATTTCTATTTTTCCACATGGTGGCTTATGAAAATTTAACCATGAAAAATATTAAAATAATACGTAATAAATGTACCACGTTGTCGTTTTTTATTATATTAAGTTACCTAGAGATCATAAATAAATTTAGGAAGACATGCAACAAATACAACAAACAACAAAATTAAATTGAAGAAGAAGCCCTGAAAGTGAAGTTATTCGCTTACAAATAACGAATTCTTAACAAGAGATTGTTTACTAGGGAAAGAATTTTAATTACTACCATTTGTTTTTGGCAACAGAATTGTAATTGAACTTATGAAACTATAGCAACGCACGAAAATATAATTTCTTGTTTCTCAACTTTTTTGTTTTGGGTTTTAATATTATTCATTTTTGAGCTTATATTTATTTCCTTTGTCTAAAATGTATTTTAGAGCGATATATAGCGTCTGCAAAAATAAACAAATGTTTGTGTTTCATGTTAATACGTAATTAACAAGTTCCTTTTCCGAAGAGTATACAAAGAAAGCTTCATATGAAAATCCTGTTGCATAGACTCCCAATTTCTCGTAACTCCCAAATATTACTCCAAGGAATAAATTCTACAAAAATAAAAGTAGCTTGAAGGTTATTTAAAGTATTCTTTTTAAAACTATCGGAACTTTTAGGCTCAGATGCATTTTACTGCTTCAGCAGATATTGAGAATAGATTCATCAAATTCGTTCCGACACTCTTCAAGAGCTGGCGCGGAGAATGAAACCAAAAAAAAAAATTGAAAAGAGAGGATTTGAAGGGTTCTCAGTACTCTGTTAAACTTCAGAAGAGTTCAGAAGAAGAGATAAAAGTGTTAATTTAATTAAACAAATCACCCGTGAGAGCACTTTAAAATTAAATCAACATGAATTCACGATTTTTGAATTAAACGTGAGAACGAATTTATTCTTTAGGAATCCCCAAAGGATTTAATTCAAAAGATTATTAAAATAAGTTAAGTCTTAGATAAGTTTAATAGTGCACTATTTTCTTTATTCTAATTTTTCAGCGAATAATGGCTTGAGCAATTAAATAAAGATAATTTTATAGTATCGATGTAATTTTATAAACAAACTTATATTCATAGAAAGTAAAAGAAAATAAT
>BMAW01100369.1:180121-208018 GCA_019974015.1 Nephila pilipes | reverse complement strand
GTAATGAGATAAAGAGTGTAATATCCACTCAGGTATCATTGTAGTCTCATGATCATGATTCATATTTATGAGTTTTGGTGCGATGATACTGCGAGTAAATTCAATTTGTGGTACCAAAAAATCAACATTAATGTTATATACATATTTTTAATTTACAGCAATATGTACATGAGTACGAATTATTATGTTGATCAAATTTTATCCAGCGTTCTTCGTTAGTTCTTAAGGTATCCGTACACCTTCGGAGAAATTTTTTGAAATGCATTGATATTCGCTATCAAAATACTTTTTAATGCTAAAATATAACTTAAAACTATAAACAAAAAATCTTACTTTATAATTTGCCTTTAATTCAAAAAAAAAAAAATGGAGTGGAAAACATGATGAAAATATTACATAAATTGATTATCAGATTAATGCTCATAACTCAAAATTAAACAAAAATATCATCATTCTGTAAATTTTATCTCATTCGTCATAATATTTTTTTGGGCTGGTACTACTTTTATAACGAAAATTCTATTACTACAATTTTTTATTGTGTTTCGAGTCAAATAACAATGAAAATCAAAAGAAAAAAGAAAAAAAAAAAAAAAAACGTTATAACAATACATAATTTACACCTTTGTTACTAAAAACATATCAATTTTACGACCATGAAAGTAGTATGGTTCTTAAAAGCTATATAAGGAAGATACTTGAAAAATTTAAATTAATTTTGTTCATAACTTTTTTCTGATATCTACGCTGCCATATATACATATATCGAGAAAACTAATTTTGAGAAAAATTGAAAATAAACTTTCAAATGCAATTAAAAATTAGCTACCGATTAAAATTAAAATCCATGTAACTTAAGTTCTAAATAAGGTATAAGCAAATTTCAAACACTATTAGAAAGAAAAATGTTTAAATTTTAAACTGACATTAAAACTAGAAAATTGAAAATTTTGACAAAAATGACGTTTTAAAGGTGTACGGATACCTTAACAATATTTAAAACTTTACAAAATTCCCTCGCGTGTATAAAGAAAATTAGTTCCATCAGAAACTATAAAGTCAACTGTGCTGATGGATAATTAAACAAAGTGTAACTGTGTAAAAATAATAAGAAAATAATGAAAAATAATAAATAAGAAATAATCAAAAAAGACAGTAGAAGCAAAAAAAGCAACCTTTCTTCACATATAATTATTTATCTGAAATATTATTATATAAGATTACAAACTCTGTCAAGGAGAAGCTCAAAACGGTTTTGATGGAAAATATTAGAATGAGACATTAAAGAAGAAACTTAGTACAGAACAGGAAATTTCCATTAGAAAGTGAAAGCTGCTATTAGAAAGGTTAGAAAAGAAAGGGGGAAAAAACGTTTATCTTCTTAATTAAGATGGCAGAAATGTTTTGCGGTAACTGTTTTTTTTTACGGTGGCTTAGTTAACAGTTTAGTTTTAATATAAGAGAATATCATTATTGAAACAATTTATTATATCTTCAACTTAAAAATTTCATATTTCAAGTGTACTCACTCTTGAAACGGTTTTTAACGTAACGTATATTTATATCTAGTGTTATTTTTGTATTCATTTCATAATTTTAATATAAACAATAACCTTATTATATACTACATTTTATCTGAAATATTTTGTATACAATTTTAATAATTATGAATATGAATTAAACATTTTTTACGTAATTTGACGTTTCATCGGGTCCTAAGATACATGAGACGATCAGACGTTCTTCAAATATTTGAAATAATTTGTAGAAAAGAATTTTTTTATTATGATTAGTAAATTTGGAACTTCAGTTGTAAAAGGAAAATGTATAGGGCTAAGAATGTAAGAATAAAATGAATGAAATAAAATGAATGAATGAAATAAATGAATGAATTTATGAATAATATGAATGATTAAGTTTAAATCATTGATTAAATTGAATGAAACTATTTGAAGGATAATACTTTTTTTCTCATTTAAAAATGAATATTTCTCTTTATCAAATTTGAATAGTGTCTTCAAGCTATGACACGCTTTCTAATTTTAAACTTATTTTCCTATATAAAAAAAATACTTCTTATGGCCTAAAATATGGTAAGAATATTTTATTTAATTATGTTAAAAATATTATTAAAATTAAAATATTAAATATTTTGCATCTAAAATTAAAAAAAGAAAAGACGTATTTTTAATATTCCTTAATATAAATTAAATTATGTCAAAACTGAAACATATATTATTTTTCTTTTAAATATAGTATGAAAACGTAAATAATATTGATTCTTTTTAAACCTGGACTAAAAATATATAATTTTACATAATACAAATTACTAAAATACACAGATTCACTACTGTGAACACTAAAAAAAATTCCGTGAAATAAAAATTTGATTATATGGTTCATTCCAAATTATTGATCCGATTTCAAAATTTTATATTTTCCAAAATAAACGACACTGAATGATAAGTAATAAATTAATACAAAGGAGAAATGTGAAAGTTTTGTAATGTGAACAATAGATGGCTCTCGTATGTTTTGTGTGAAGCTATTTCACGAAAGTTGCTTTAGAAATTTTCACAGAGATACCTTATTGAATCAGTCTTAGTGGCCTAGATGATTGATGTTGCACAGTTGGACACCTAAGTCACCTGATATGGCTCTATGTAATTTCTGCCTTTTGGGATTTGTAGAAGATAAAGCGCATGCATCACCATTGTCTACAAATGTATCTGGAAACTGCGGGTATGCGCTGCTGTACAAACAATTATCTCTGACAATGTGTTTGGCAGAAATTGAAAAATCACATTGACATTATGCGTGTAACTTAAGGAGGTTATATCGAATATTTCTAAGAAACATCCATATTTTCCCTCTGCATTCATGCATTACTCATCATTCTGTGCTATTTATTTTTGAAAATATGAAATTCGAAAATTCTATGAATCATTTTAAATAACCCTGATTAGATATTTGATTCGCTTTTTTTTGTTTAAATTTCAAATGTAGGCTACTTAACATCTAAAACAACGAACAAGTAATTACTTAAAAATGAAATATCACTGGACAGCAAAGATATTATTTCTTCATTAACCCTCAAAGTAAAAAAAATTAAAGCGTTGAGAATATTATGCATAAAAAATAGTAAATAATATAATATATTATGAATAACTTTCGAAATCCGTAAATCTGTTACTGTGAACACCAAGAATATCCAGTAAAATAATAACTTCGTACGGTAAGGAGGAAAACCACTTACGTTATTTACACGAATATTATGGATAAATACGGTGGGTCCTATTCCAACTAAATCTAACAGAGAATCCTGCGGAATTTTATCATTATTGACCGCCTGACGTGTCACTCCATTGCCATAGGCAACTCTTGGCTTATTGCTTTTGCCTTATTGGTGACGTTAAAAGGAAAATATGATCTCCCATCTTGACTTACGCTTTAGAACAGGTCCCGTATTTATAATGAAATCTAAGACAGATCCAATATGGAAGCCGATTTCCTATCACTTCGGCTTGGATCAACTATTTGGTAAGCTTCCAGTTTTACGAAAATGATGAGGAAAACGTAAATAGAGCTATAAATCATACATTCGTTATGTTTCTGGATTAAAATGGAAGGTGGAATTTTACTTAATGGACTAGTAAAAAATGTAGGGAGTTTAATGTTCATTAGGTTCGTCATTTTTGAAATGTTTATGTCTAAATTAAATTAATTTAAAAAGAAACAAAATTTGAATTATAATTCCAAGTCATTAAAGGAACTCTTAAAATTTTAAATTTTTGATTTTCTGAAATATGCATATGTTAAACTATTAAACATTACTTACTAACATTTGAATTTTTAGACAGGTTTCAATTGAGTCGGGGCTCATCGAAGAAAATTGAAAATCTTAAATTAGGAATTTATGCTAGTGCAAGAGAATGGAGGAAGATACATTGGACATGCATTTACCCAAACAAGAACGAAGTGACCGAAAAAGTTCCCTGTTTGGGAAATTAAAGCAAGAATTATACAAATTAAGTGGTCCTAGGTTTAGAGATCTTAAGGTATTTTGTATCGAGTATTTTACATATATATGTATATTAAAGCCTCGTCTTTTCCTAAATCGTGGTTTTAGAAGCTTCACGAAAATGTTAAAACCTTTAGGGTTATTAAAGAAAAAAAATAAATTTTGTTAGCCTTCCAAGGAGCTATTGTTTTAGTTGGATCAATTTTTACAGTTTACTTCAATTTTAATTACATTTAGCTTATTAAAATTCAATTTAATAATTTGACGTTTCATTTAATTTTATTTACAAGTAGTTGATATAATATTCAATTTAATAAATTAACGTTTGCTTCAATTTTAATTACAATTAACTTTAATATATACAATTTAATAATTTATAGTTTCATTTAATTTTAATTTCGGGTATGTTTACTATTGTGTATTTCTCGATATTTCAACGTTTACTTTTATTCTTATTAAATATTAAATATCTTAATAATTATTATAAAAAATAAAGCACCTTGGGTGGCTAAATCTGTCCTTTGAAAAACTTTGAAAATAACGTGTTTACTTTTTTTTATTTAATTAGTTTTTATTTTAATTTTTAATTTTAACTTTCTTTTTGCCGAAACAAAACAAAAAAAAATGCTTTATAGTTTTACGAGTATAAGGCCTCTTTAAAATTCCGCAAAAATATGATAATTGAAGTAAATATGTAGGAATATTATATTGTAAAAGTTACAATTTTTTCTGCTTTGTTTGAATAGTAAGTTAAATTGGTTCGAAAAAAGATGTTTTTTTCTCATACACGGAAACATAGTTAAGTCCATTTACATACCCTTTAAATGTTGTAAATTAATGCACCTGATAAAAATCTGTATTTTTAATTAAACATAATTGAGATATCGAAATGCTACAAATTTTACATTTTCTTAATCTTTTTTTTAAAAACATAGCTGTATCTTATGCTGATTCGATTGATATATCGATTATGAGAATTTAATAAATGTGATGTTTCTATTTGCTAAGCCCATACAGTCTCTTGGGGTCACAAATCCTCCTATCATTCTCTTACTATCTGGTACCCACGTCAGCGCAATTCTTCCGTTATCATTTGAAAGCATTATAGACATATGTCCAATCCATGTCCAGCGTCGTTTCTTTTAATTCAGACAGAAATGAGTTTGACAGATGTAATATAATACAATCCAGATTTAGATGTTTCAAAATTTAAAATCTTATCTGGCTCTTAAAATATTTTAGTATATATATTTATTAGTATAATTACAAGTTTTCTGCATATAAGGAAGTAACAAATTACACACACACACACAGAAAATATTTAGGATGTCAGACTATTTTGCTGATTTATATAACCTAGTTATATCCCCAGACTATTATTATTCGTTTTCATTTAATTAATAATTTAAATTTTATATTCGAAAAAAAATTAATTCAATAATCCATAATTATCTTTATCAGGTTAGATGTTTATAAATTAAATTTTAGAGTTATTTTAAATCGTGAATATAAAAATTGAATAAATTTCAATACCCGCAGATTTATTATACAACACATGAAATGAAAACTGGCAAAGTTTTATTTTAAAACTATCACGTAATAGAACACATTTAGAATCTAGATACAAAAGTATTTTAATGAAACCTCGGTTTTAATTATTTTTATAATAATTTTATAACCTATTTTCAAATGTGTATATAAAACATAATATACGTAGGTAATATTATTATTATAATAATAATCACCAATATGGAGATACTACACTTAAATTTTTTAACTGAAATAAAATAAATTTTTGATGTCATTTCTTTTTCTATTTCAGGAATTTATACTTCATATTCTACCACATTCGTATCCTTTTTACCTTTCTTTCATATAAAAGCTCGTCTAATGAAACTAATTTGATAGAAACCCTGAAGGAAAAGAGCAATTAAAATTATCTTCTTCTGTAACAAAATCACGTAACGTTCTTTATTGCCCTCTTCTATTTACAGATTTTTGAATCTTATCAGCTTGTCAGATATACTTCAGAAAATGCAATTTTAAATCTTATGGCTAAAATAAGCAGATAAAGATACAATCGTTCTAATTTATTTCTTACAGAGCGACAGATTGCATTATTTATTCTTGAATGTTATTACATATTTTTCTAGTTTCAGAATGATCAACGGACGAAATTTTGTAATTAAAGACAGGAAATTAAGTCCAAATGTAACCAATAAAATTTTCTTTCAATAATGAATTATGAAAAATTGTATTAATTTAAAATATTTTTATTTCTCTCACTATTAATTGGAAATAAAAAGAAAAATAATATTTCATTAGTGCTATTAAATCATTCCTTCATTACCGATACAATGTTTTATTATTTTATTTTAATAGCGGCAGATGTTTGAAGAAAGAACATTGTCCTACTTTAAATTTTCTTAAAAACCAATATAATAAAATAAACGTTGTAACGAATTCGAATATTTTTAAGAATAGTATAATTTCTTATTTATAAATTGCATATTAATCAAGACGAGAAAATGTACTCGAAATTTGTAGATTCACTCTCCATACGTGAAATATGTCAGTTATAGATTATACTTTCTCTCAAATTTGAGCTATGTAATTACTAGCGTTCTCAAAGTTAAAAATAAACGTTAATTTCTTTACTAAGTAGCGTTGATAACAGTTGCAAATTTACTTCTTATAATATTTTCTCTAATTCCAATCACACTTTTGTTCAGAATATATATATATACATACACACACACACACACACACACACACATATATATATATATATATATGGATATATATTCTTATAGTTTATTCACAAATAAATTAAGAAGTTATTTCAAATTTAACATTATTTAAAAAAATGTCAAGAAACAAGACATAAACCAGATATAAAAAGGAAAGATAAAATTATAAACTGAAATGTAAATGATAATACATTAAAAATTTCAGAGTAAGAAATAATTCAAAAGAAACTAAATTAAATGGAAAAAAAGAATGCAAACTAGAAATATATCAAAAATGATATAGTAAAATAAAAGTTTAAAAACCAAATATTTGAATTTTGTATATTTTAAGTTGCAACACGCTTGTACACACACACACACACTCACACGCATATATATATATATATATATATATATATATATTCGTGTGTGTGTATGTATTAAGACGAAACATCGAACCAAAATATTTAAAATTCTTATCAAACCATTTATAGTAATCTTTTATATCTGTTTTGGTGTAATTTAACATTTAATGACATATCTACATTTATGTACAAAATTAAGAGAATTTGCATATATTTTTTAAATTTCATGAAAATCACTATACGACATATAAAACGACTGCTGGACACAAAGCTGCAAACTTTGTACTTCGAATACGCAAGTAAAAACGTGTGTGGGCGGAGTTTAGTTTAGTTTAGTTCTTATTAACGTCACACTAGAAGCAACACGAGGGCAATTAGCGACGGACCTCATAATTTTGAACCACGGTCAAGTGACTAGGACGACACCTGAGCTGGCACCCCCCTCTCCTAACATCCACACCACGCCAACGAGAGGACTTTGGGCCCCAAACTGATTTAACGTGCATCAGCCCTGGCTACACGGCGGGTTTTGGCGGCCAAGAATAGAACCCGTGACTGAACGAAAACCGCCGTCCGCGAGTCCACGACCTTGACCACTAGGCTACCGCGGCCCTCGTATGTGGGTGGAACTAGTTGAAAAACAGTATTTAAAAGCTCGAGTTCTAAATTCCGCGTTTCATTCGCCAGCACATTTTGCAGAATTTTATGGTGTTTTGTTTTTGCAGGAATCGCTTAAATTAGAATTCAAACAGTAAAAGTGAGTAACGAACAACGTTTAGATGATAGAATGAGGTGGCATATTGTGGGAAGGCTAGAAGCATTCCATTCTCAAATACAGGTTTGCAGATAATTCGATTCGAACATCGTGTCCAACTTATGGATACAATTTATATCGGATAAATCGAGAGACAGCCTGGGAAAGGTCGTCCCACAGCCTCGACGGCGAGAGAAGATCATCATTTCTCCATTACAGCGAGGCGTAATATGGATGCTACAGCTTCTCATGTCTCTCACGAGTTGTATACAGTCACAGAATCCGATTTTCAAGGGTGACTGTTTCCAGAAAACTTCATGAGAGATGGTTGTTTTCCAGATGACCTGTTGTTTGCGCCCGCTCAGTTCTGCGAACAGGAGAGTCCGCTTAAATTGGTGCAGAGATCATAGAGATTGGAATATGAATCAATGGGCGACGTTCTCTTCAGTGATGAATACCAGTTCAGCTTAACCAGTGATTCACGCCGTACTTTCATATGGAAAGGACCAGGAAATTGTTCCATTGTCCGAGAAATCGACCATTACGACAGCAAGACCTGATGGTCTGGGCAGGCATCATGTTGGATGGCGCACACATCTTCACGTCTTTGAAATAGGCACTGTGATTGGTGAAAGGTATAACATAGGGATGAGGTCATGGAGCCCTATGTTCGCCTTTTCATGGGGCAGTTAGTTCTGTTTTCCTTTTCTTGGAAGACAATGAGAGGCCACATAGAGCTCATTTGGTCAACTAATTTTCTGAAAGTGCGGGTATTCGCCGGATGGATTGGTGAACCAGATCTCCAGATTTCAATCCAAAAGAGCGTGTCCGGGACGCTCTGGGGAGGGAAATCGTAATTCGCTACAGCCCACCGAGAGCCATCCAAGACTTGAAAATATCGTTGCTGAACGAGTGGGACCTATTGCCCTTATTTCCAGCATAATACTACGGTGCGAGGTCTGCATATCTGTAATAGGGGCCATACTCCCTATGAACCCATTTGTTTTGTTCCATTCTGCAACTGATGTTTCATGCATTGGGACAGCAATGAGTGTTTTACATGATCATGCGCATGTATTATAAATTTTTGAATGGTTATTTTTTGTTTTACATCAACCCTATGTGCTTACAAAATTTCATTAATATCTATACAAAAGTTCTACAGATAATTGACCTAATCGAAAAATTCTCTTAATTGTCAACACTGGTGTATATGTCTTTGACATTTTCAATTTTGATGATTATAAAAGTACCTGTATTAGGAATGAGTTTACTAATTGCTGGATTATCCATGGATGTTTCTGACATATCGACATGACTATGATGCCTTTCGCATGCAAAAAGTCGTAGCCATAACCTTTTCCCACAAAGAGGTCATCTTCGCCTATTTTCAAACACTCATTGGAAGCAATACATTGTTCAGATTGTCGCCAAGTTTACAGTGTATAATGAGTGATAGTTGTGTCATTACAGTTCATAGCTGAATGTAAATTGGTGACGGCAACTCGTCGAGGGAACAATCAAAACTATTTTGTGAATCAGGGTCACATTTGATTTGATGGCATTTAAAACGTTGCACCCCACATTGGAAACATTTTCTTCTCGCTACGTAGTGTTAAAAAAGTTCTTTTCGAACCATTATAAATCTGATACGGAGAAACACTAACATCGTTTTCAAATATTGTCAGCCATGATTAATTGTTATTTTTATTGTTATCCATTGTTGTAAGACCTGATTTACGCTAAATAGAAGGCTCATAATACAAAATATATAAATATTATTTTTGTGTACTATTTGTATAACTGTTTATGTATTCCATATCCACTTTCCGTTGTACATATATTTCTTTATTATAACAATTATATACTAATATGTTAAATTAAAGTGATATTTCGATTTTTATATTTTCACTTGCTCGTGTTTTTTCCATTTATTTCGACAACCAATTATTTTATAGTATTCTTAATTTTCTTGCGGCATGCCGATTAAAAATCCGTTATCTCTTTTGATAACAAAAATGAACGGGGACATGAATTTTTAATCTCAAAATTATGTGTATCTCTCAATCATCTCATTTATTCTTTGACATAGGAAACACGCTGCAGCTCATGCGTAACTCCATTAAAACTTCATTTCAAGGATATGCCCGGTTTCAATTTTTTTGAGCATTATTATTCAATCCATATGTGGGCAAACACGACAAGAGCTTAACAGGAAATCACTCAATATTCAACGAATATTTGATAAAGGGGGAGGGGATCCTGTCTTTGACAGTTTCATCAATCATTCCAACTTTAATATTCGATGTGGTTGGGTTTTTTTTCTCTGTTAAAGGTCTTTTGAGGGGTGGAATTTACTCGTGTACCACTATTGAGGGAAGATATTTCTCCTAAAACAAAAGGATGTGTGTGCGAAATAAAAATGGAAGTTTTTTTTATGAATTGGAGAAAAATTTGATCATATACGTATAAGAGATATACATTGTTTGGTAGTTTAAAAACAGTTTTTTTTAAGTATATAAAAAAGTAAAGATGAATGATTGTGTAGGAAAGAGTTTTATATATATTTGACAGAGTAAGGGCTTTAGATTTGTCACTGTCAAGTGATTTTAAAGCTACACTAGACATTGCCAAATCTAAGTTTCCGTTTTTATTACAACGATTGAAGATTGAAATAAAGTTATAGTTGGATCTTGTACAGGCCTTGTGGATCTACTCTAATTAATCTCCATGGGTGTGTTTCAAAAAAATGGAATTTTCTGTGGAAATTAAACTGATAATTCTTGCACCGTGCTCTTTCATGAGAAGAAAGCTCCAATGGTATCTTCTTGGTGAAGGGAATAATTTTCCTAAACATTGCCTACCTACAGTCGACAGAAGTTGATCATTATCAAGAACAATTAAGACTTTTTGAACCAACCATGGATATTTCCTGCCATATTTAAAACGATTTAAAATTGAAGCATTCCTTGCTGTCTTCCTGATATTCTTGTGGATCGACATATAACATTCATTACATCTAAATAATCCGTATTATTTGGATTTTCACTTTACAAAACCAAACATTAGCATTATGGAATAGTGGATTAAAAATTTAATTCTAAGAATAAAAAGGCTGTATTCATGAACTCAGTGAATCGATCAATAATTCAAGAAGATTTTTTATCCAGTTGATCAAAAGGCATCTTCCAAATAAAAACTTTTCCAGGAGACCAAGTTTATAAGAGTTCAGATTATTAATTTAATCATTCTTTTAAAGAATCAGTACACCTTTGACATTGGTCTATTCGCGGTTTCTCTTCACTAACCTTGTGGACTTTTAATTAAAATTGATTGCTTTTGCTAAACAACCTTTGCCCAACCAAAAATGAAACGTGAATATGTAGATAGAAAGCTGGTAGAAATGAAGTGAAGCGGGAGAGTTAGGAAATATATAAACTCCGACTCAATGTCGTGATAAGGAGGCTGAAGGAGAAGTGGAAAGAAAGGCTGAAAGAGAAGGTATAGAGAGGCTGAAGGAGAAGTGGAAAGAGAGGTGAAGGAGGAGGTGAAAAGAGAGGTTGAAATAGGTGATTGGATTAAAGGTGTAGAGTTTCAGGAGATTTAGTTATTCTAGAGTGCTACATTTGTTCCAGAGTCTGAGTTGCAGTCGAGGAAGGCTTAGTGGTAAGAGTCTGTTAGATTATTATTGGTGATTTGTTTTGAGGTAGTAAAATCTTTCCCCGGGAGAGCATAAATAATTGTTGTTATAGTAAATTAAAGTTAATAATTTCCGTAACTATTGTTCTAGTGTCTCTTTGATTGACTTATTGTGTCTTAGTGTTTAATCATTGAATTTAGCTATGGCACAAGAGGCAGCACGGAATTGGGTGGCGTCATACACCTATGGAGAAAGTTTTTGAAATACAATGATATTTGCTATCAAAATATTTTTAATGCTAAAATATAACCTAGCACTATGAAAAACACATTTAAGAATTTGCTTTGAAATCAAAAAATAAATTTGGAGTGGAAAACACAGTGAAAAAAAAGTACATATATTGATTATCAGAACAACGCTCATAACTCAAAAATGGACACAAATATCATTATTCTGTAAATTTTATCTTATTCATCATAACAGTATTGGAGGCTGGTACTACTTTCATGAAGAAAATCATATTACGACAATTTTTATTGTGTTCCGAGTCAAATAACAATAGAAAATCAAAAAGATTTATAACAATACATGATTTACACCTTTTGTACTAAAAACATATCAATTTTATAACCATGGAAGTAGTAGGGTTCTTAAAACCTATATAAGGAAGATACTTGCAAAATTTGAATTAATTTGGTTCATAACGTTTTCTGATACCTACGTTGCCATTTGTGAATATGTTGAGAAAATTCATTTTGAGAAAATTGAAAAACAAACTTACAAATGCATTTAAGAATTAGCTACCGAGTAAAATTCAAATCCCCGTAACTTAAGTTCTAAATAAGGTATAAGCAAAATTCAAACACAATTAGAAAGAAAAGAGTTAAATTTTAAACTGACATTAAAATTAGAAAATTGAAAATTTTGACAAAAATGACGTTTTAAAGTTGTATAGATACCTTAATAAACTGTCGTAATTATATTTCGTAATTTAAAGGAAAATAACAAAAATAACTATCTCCAACTTTAAGTGAGAAATATGAATCAATTTTCAGAAGAAATTACGTTGAAATTGAAACTGTGATGGGCGTCGAGATAGGAAGAATATTGTGCCTTTAATACTCTAATAGACTGTTTTTCCCGAAATGACAACTATACTGCGATACATGCGTCATTTTCTTGGGAGTAAAATATATGTTCATTTGTCTCAGTCAATTAAAATTTCTTTTTGTAATGCCGTTTTATAAATGAAAGTCTTGATGTGAGTCCCTCCATTTGCGAGTTGAGGAGCATTGATCTATTTTTTCTCGCGAAGGTAATCGCATCGTTCCAGATTTATAGTGAAACATGAACTATTTACAGGGATAGTGTCAGAATAGTGTACTAACCTGTACAAGCGGTATCGTGTGTATAAAACTTGCAAAAAAAAATCAAAATTGTTCTTGTGGCCCAAAAAATCTGAGCGTCTGCTTATTGGGATCATAAGGGAATTCACCAAATTAAACTCTTTTCGCACCGGGAGGAGAAAGCAATGCTGACCGACGTCTATTAACTCTATATTATTATGGAGTTTGATACAAGGCAAAATAAAACGAATGTCAATGACGATGATGTATGAAACTGCGAATCCCAACACAGCCAACGCCACAAACTAATTCTTGGACACTTTCGGCTGAGAGATCATGAACCACCTCTTCGAAGCTCTGATCTCTCTCTCTCTCTCTCTCTCTGGCACTTTCATATTTTCTTTTTTTTTACTTCTCTGAAATGGTTTATGGATAATAATTCGAGATAAAAACCAACGTTTTTAAAACCAAAGTTTTTATATGGTGGCAAAGTTTATTAAAAACATTATTGAAATATTAGTAAAAACTTGTGGCTAATATCTAAATATTGCACTGTTAAGCGTGTAAGAATGATTATCAAAGTTTCAGAGCTCTAGCTTGATGGGAAGTTGGTTGAATTAACGATCGAAAATTTGAAGTGACTCACACACCAAGTGAAATACATAAAAACGTTGTAAAAAAATGCCTTTGACTGTCAATGAGTTTCAAAGTACTGTTAAACAATGTGCCAAACTAGTGGCGGGATACTTTTTTTTTTACGAAGGTATAAGAAAGTTCATTTTTCAGTTCACCAAATCATTGAGAAAGAAATTGACTAAATCAAAAAATAGTGTTTGAAGTACGTATATATATAAATTTGTATATTTTCCATAAATATATTACGTTTTCAATTCTTAAATAACTGATAACTCTTACTTTCTGGACAACCTACGCATAAAAAAATCTAACAATTTTTCTGAAGAAAATCATGGAAATACTCAGGTTATCAAAATCATCATATATGACTATATAACGGAATTTCTACGTCACATAACTTTATTTAAATATCTCACGCACTCTCCCCTATTTTCCATTCTTATCCACTGCATTTCTTCTATTTAATCTACCGACCTTCCACTCGATTAACTAGAAAACTTTTAAAGGAAGATAAGAGAAATCAGTCATATTCCTAAATAATTTCACAAACAATTTCTGTATTAAAAATAGACAAATAAATTAGATCCTTCTACGATTCTCATTAGAAATATCTTGAAATATTGTGAGAATATTGCAATATTTTATTTTTATATGAAATTAAAAGGTGTTTCGCGTCAAATACATCCAAAACAAACTCCTAACTTAAATTTTCCATAAATAATTTATAAAATACATCTAATATACATATTAATTTTAGTTTTTTTTTTTAAAAAAAATGAGAATCAGTCTAAAATGGAGAACCTACCGGTTAAATGAGACAGTTATTATCCTCGAAGCTCTAAGGCGGCATAAGAGCTAAAATAGAACCTTCATGTACGAGTACTTAACATTAAAACAGACGCATATGATTTTCTAAGATTTTGCTGAAAAAGTCAATAAAGTAATATTACGAGTATTTTGTTGATGAATCAAAAATCAGTAAGAAACACACATTTAAATTATTATTAATATTATAAGTATATGTTAGAATTTAATAAAAACTTCAAAGAGAGAAGAGCCAAGACTTCTAATCCATTATTTAAGAAATTTTAAAAATTGATAAGTTACAAAACACTTTTCTAAATATACTTTCCATATTGCTTGTATTCAGCATTAGATGTATCTAATGATAATAATTCAATACAAATTGAATCAAAATTATTAAAATGAATTGTTGGGAAAGAAAAACTTTATTGTATTGGAGTGCCCCCAAATTACTATGTTATTATTAATTTTTAATGTATATAATTTAAGAGAAAGTATGAAAGTATAGAAAAAAATTCTTTACTTACATAAATGATTTTATCTTGAAAACTTTTATTTATAAATTATTTAAAGTTTGAATCGACTAAAGAAATTTTATAATTAATTTTCTGTTCTTAACATGAGAATAAAATATTTAAAGGTATAAATTAATGAAAACTAAACACATTTATCAGAACGCAACTCATACGACATTATTGTGATTTTATACCTTATACATGTAAGTAAATAATATGAAAAATTCTGGAAAATGCTAAATAAAATAGCTTAATAGTATGAAATATAGGTAATAAATTTAAGCACAAAATTGTATAATTAGAATTGGTTCTTTTTTTTTAAATTATTGTAGCACATTAAATAAACACATTCGAATAATAATGAAATTGATGTACAATTTTATGAATGATGGACATTTATTCTACGATGTAGATGGTGATTCTCTAACAAATATTTCAGATTACTATAACTTAATTTTTTAAATTTCTAATTTAATTAATTTTTTTAAAAAATAAAGTTTATCATTTTAGGAAAACTTTATTTCAATCTTATTAAAAATTGAAATTAATTTGAATTCATTTAACTTTGCTACCATTTTTCAGATTATATAAAGAATCCATTTATTTAATATTTTAAAGCTTGCAAAATTATCTTACAAAAATCAATTCATTTTTGATAGTAATAAACTGCTATAAATTGTCTATCACATTCGACATTAATGTATGATCAATAAATTTATTTTCAAAAGAGTGAAAGTTGCTATGACTCCTTTAAACAGTCTCTTCAGTCATCTTAAAATTTATTCTGATTACCAGATCTAAAGCTAAATTTAAGCTCAAGCACATACAAAGTAATTAAAATAGTCAATTATATCCAAAAATATAATTTTATTGATCTTCTAATAAAAGGGAAATGCTATCTAACAGCTTAAGGTCTCTACTCGCGAGCACTAACAACTTCAATAGTCTATCAAAGAGCACGCTTAGCGGAATACGATGCGAGTACCTTCCATTATTTCGACAGCGTTGAATCATAATTTTATTAAACCCACTTTACATACCAGAAAACTTCTCAGATATTGCACTAAAAACCTTTTTTTTATCGTAATTTATTATCTCTTATCTTTCCGTTTCCCATTCTCTCATTTTCACTTCACTTCATTTTATACTTAAAATTTACTTTGCGTAATTAGAAATTGAGTTGTTTGAATTAAGTAACGTGCAGTAAAAGCCCACAAAAACACTTGAAGAAAATATACTTCACATGGTTACAAAGCGGATACAAAAATACATGCCAACAGCTTAAGTTTTTAAGTATTTAATCCGCAATAAAATGAAACGCAGTGTACTGAATTGATGTTTTTAGCTAAAATACTCATTTAAAATGCATCTAATATATAAGTTCAATACCTATAATATTCCGCCATTTCCATTGAATGCTCTAAATATTCATTTAGCTAGACATGCATCCGTGAGTTATTATAAATCAACACGTTTGGAAGACTATTAAATGTTTATTAAAGATTATTTGTAGAAAGTAAAAATACGATTTCAGACACACTAATTTATCAAATTTACGTAACCTGTACTTCATTCTCGTAAATCCCACGCAACAAACTACAGAAAAATCTCACATTCATTGCCGACTCCCTAACAGTTTCTAAATAGAAATCTAATAAATAACTGATAACTCCAACAATACTCACCCCCCATTATTTCAAAACATTCCGTCGGCTTTTCAAAAAGACCTAGCAACGTAATTATCCAAACTCACTTCTCTTGGTAAATGTTCGGAACGAAAAACATATCGATGCGATAAAGCGTATAATTGTTAAAGAGCAACATACAGCAGTTGAGGTTGCAGTCAAAAGATACAATAAACGAAAATAGCACCAAAAATGAGATAGAACATGTAAATAATAATCCATTCTGTCAACTCCGTTCATTTCTAAGCACAAAACGGATCCAAAACACGATAAAACTGTATAATAAATGACTTTACTCAATTCATCTAAACATTAATTTGGCATTAAGTTGGAAAGCAAATAGATACGAATGCAGCAGACGGTTATTTTCGCGGAGGAAGAACTAAGCCTTTTTGGCAGAAGAGAGAACTTCGAAACTATCCCCCTCCCCTCTTTTTTTTTTTTTTTCTATGAAATGATGCCAACAAAGCCCAGTGTTTGAAGAACAGGTTCGGAAAATATTTGATAAATGTGTTTTTAGGAATTGCATAGAAGTTGGTCGTGGAGTTAATATATTTATACATGATGTTTTCCTTTGTTCAAGCATCGTGTTTTTGCCGAAATAAAAGGAATAGAAATAGAGATAAATTGCGATGAAGATACAAGAAACTTTATTCAAAAATGGATATTTTATTGTTGAAAGCTTTTGTTAGGTTAAATCTACATTCCCTTACAACCTTATTTCAATATTCTAGATAGAGAAATATGTATGACATATAATATATTATTATAATAACATTTCGATTACAGATTTATTTGTTATATGTTAATATAAATGTAAATTATGTGTGTTTGTGAGCGGCCAAATTTTGATTCGGCCAAAATAAAACCAACCCATAAAACAGTGTAAATTTGCTTCGGTACAATGCAACAGCTCATAGCGTATAATAGTAACACCAGTTTGCCTTAGCAGCGCCGCCTGTGTCATCAAAAACAAGTAACTTTTAAACCGATCTGGAATACATATATATATAAATTCTTTGAAAGTTTACTTATAAAATCATGTATTACAATAAACGAAATATTATTTCCAAACGTTTTTTCTGCCCTACTTATGGTTGTATATTAAAATATATAAATATTCCCCGTAATCAACAATCAATAGATAAAATGAAAATTACGAGGTGAATATCAATTCAATAATTGGTTCCTTTTCTGTATCACAAAAGGAATGTCGTTTGCGAAATTCAAATAAATTGAATATCTCCATTAATTGTCGAGAAAAGATGCCGTCTAAATCTTCACGAACCACCTGAACAGCATCATGAATATTATAATTTCAATCTGAATGATTTGAAAATTAATTGGAATTTGTCCGCATTGTTTTGTCACAAATGCTGTCATTGTTTTAAAAGCTGGTTGTTGGAGTGTAAGGCAACTGAATTAAGGACATTTCATTTAATTAAAAGAGCAATGGGAAGATAGACGTGAGTACGAAATGTAGTTTGACATCTTTGAGAGCAATGAACGCATGTTGGTAAAATTAGCTATTATTTGTAACAATGTACAACGAGTGACTATTAAGTAATTAACGAAATTCTATGAACTAAACTATAACATCTTCGAGAGTAACGCTGATGCAGAAGTAGTATGCATACTCCGCGAAAGCCAGCGACAATTTCTTTCAAATGCAGTGCCTTTTGTATTTGTAAACAGACCCCAATACCCGTAGCCCTCATTTGCATTAGAGTTACTTTTGTTTTGTTTCGCTACAAAAATTCTAAGTGCGGAAGTAACTGTTGTGAAATTTCATATGAAATTTGGAAATCCTCTACTTACACTTTGAATTTATTGAAAGAAGTGTATGGCAATGACTATTTATCAAGTACACACGTGTTTGAGTGATTTAAGTATTTTCATGATGGCCGAGAAGACAATTAAACCCCCGGGTCACAATTCCACGTCAAGAACGGATGACAATACCGGAAACACCGGTAATCTTCTTCGATCTGATCATAGATTGACTATTCGTGCGTTTTCGGAGACGGTAGGAATTGACAGAGAATCCATTCTGCAAATATTTCCAACACGATGCGGACGACTCATTCCACAAGAATGAAGATCCATGAAGACAAAATGAATAAATTTGCAAGTAGTTTAGGGGATTATAGGCGGGCGAAATTAGTAGAACAGCTACCACCACTGGCAGCTAAAACGACTCTTACCAGGTCAGGCATGGAGTCGAACTGGGGTCAGATGACAGAAAAGGGCAACTCATTCCATGCTGCTTCAAGTCTATGTCCCGCTTCATCAACCGTATTAGCTGGAGAGGGGTGGCGGGACAATCTCTCAGCTATCTATAGCCAGATATTCTCAATAAGTGAAATTTCTGGAGACCGTGAAAGTCAGGCAAAGAATCGAATACCAAAGGTCATTGCACCGTACGAATGGATAATGGGTGTGCTAAAAACATTGCCATTTTCTGACTAATGGTTCGTGATGCCGTTGCACGGTTTTGTAGGACCGACCTCAGAGAATGTCTGTCCTCTCGGGCGTTAGTCATGGGAGTGCTTGGAGATCCTGCATGCCGTTCAGTAGGAATCTTGGCAACTCATTGATTCCATATTCGCATGACAGTGGTGAGATTTCTTCCAAAGCGACGAGCAACATCATGGAACGGTAATTCACACTTCGCAACGATCATGCTTCTATCGAATTAAGACCATTGCTGATAAGCATTTGTTCTTATTCGAGGCATAACACGATATGCAGAGTAACCTCCGACTTTACAAAGCGCTTTCTAAATGAGAAATCCACTACACAACTTTTCTTTTATGCAGAGTTACAGATGTTTCTCCATCCTGCGTCGACTAAATGCACTGAAATACTATTCATTAGCACACCCCAACCTCTGCTTCGTTTCATTAGATTTTGACGTTCGTCTGATTATTCCTTCCTGGTGCTGTTTTAATGGCCAGCAGTGGATATACTTGATATTATTAAGTTTTCTAATGAATAATGAATGTCTAATGAATATTTTTCCGGTATTTCTATATAAAATTGAATATATATATATAATAATAATAATAATAATAATAATAATAATAATGGGATCTTCCCCTTATGGGAATAACGAATTATAATTTCCTTTGAAATATACTAAATACGACTGAAATATTACTAATTAGAATTCCTAGCTTGTAATCAGAGGATTTTCGGTGGTTATAAAATATGAATTAAAACGAATATTTCATTCTGAATTCAACAACTGTAGAACGCGAAGGATAATTTTATTAGAAGTACGAAGGATACTGAAACGTCCTTACCGACGTGTTGTGATTTCACTATTTAAAAACAACACAAATTTTACAGCAATTTTTTTTTTTTGTAATCATATTTATTTAACAAACAATTAATCTTATAATTACAACAAATGCTCAAAATATCTGCTTCTTTCTAAAGGACAAATTTGAACTCGTTTGCTCATATTTTGAGAAACGCCTCTTATGATTCCAGGAGGGAATTCTTGTATACCTTGAGTAATCGCCATTTTCATATTATTTATTGTGTATCGAATATTTTCGCTACTTTTGTTCTTAAAATGTTCTCACATAAACACGTCAGTGTAATGAACTATTCTTAGAAATGAGTCGATCGGCAAAAAGTATCTTGAAACATATTCATGGTTTTGATAAAAAATAATGTGTTTGTGCACCAGCTTTGAAACAATAGCCTCTTTAATCTATTTTAAGTAATCCTTGACATTTTTGTGGGATTATTTAAACATTTGATGGTTGTGAATGAGCCCAGCTCGCATTCGAATAACTCACCATAATGAATGCAGACGAGTTCAACTTGTTAGAAGTATATTGACCCAAACGGCTGCAACAAAGACCTCCTAACTTAGGGAAACTGTTTCCCAATGTGCACCAATGAGATTAGTTTGTCTACGTATATTATCTTGCATTGTATCAGTAACAAGCGATACCTGCAGGCAGAATGTAGTTAATGTGATAGCACACAGATGGCAGTACGAGTACAGCAACATTGTTTGCCTAATGAGGGAAAGTGATACCAATCAAGTAATTTAGCGGGAGTTCGTAACGGAAATGACAGAAAAGCGAAAGCTAAATAATTCTGATGGTGAATAAGTTTTAGGATGATATATTATGTGAAAATAATTCCATGTTTTAAAGTGTATCACACACAAAAGAACGTTAGGTATATATAATAATTATTTGATTCATAAAGTTAAAAATTGCACGCATTTACTTAAATATTTTAATTTAAAATTTTAGAAGGAAATATTCATAATATTTATCGCTTACTGAATTGTTTAAAAGTACCAGTTATAGTTGTAATAAATATTTCAATGATAAACAGCAAAAAAATATTTAAAAAAACTATCTATTTAAAGCGAGAAAACACTCTATATCAAGTAGAAAAGGATGACATTTTCAGAAGAACCTCGGAGAGAAACGGGTAACACATTTAACAACCACACGTAACAAGAGAGCGAAAACTGTTGATTATACTAACCGTCAAAGAGTTAAAGAACAAATTAATGGAACTAATCTCCAAAAAATAGATGAATTGAAAATTACCGTTATCGAATGCATACAAGAAAACACTCTAATTTTCTTGAAACGCGTATCTCAAAATGCCGGCAGATACGTTCAGATTTTCCTACAAGAAAGTTGTGAAATGTTTTAACTATAGCTGTAAATATCATTTCAAAAAGACTATGCACGATATGTTAGAAATATAATTTTACTATTAACATAAAAATAATTCCTTTTAAATTTGTTGTTTTTGTATAATAAACTTTAAAACATCGACAGTGTGAGAATATTTAGGACGCCTTCTATATTGCATTATGATAGAAATACATCTATCTAATATAAAGAAAGAAAATGATAAAAATCTTTAGCAATATTCTGAGTCAAGTTGTATAAAATCTACTTGGGGGGTTCAAAGGTACATCCATTTGAAGACTGATGTCGTCATTAAGGTAGATTGTTAGAGTCATTTGGTGCTGCCGTCTGTTAAATGGACCCGAAACAAATTTGACACGGATTCATAAGTTAGTTTTGATTTGATTGTCATAGATAGTAAATTGAATTGTAACCATCGATAGCAAATGGATTCATTGTTATACACTCGAAACCAAGCAACAATCAAAACAATGGGCTGCTTCAGGTGAATTTTCTCCAAAAAAGGCAAGGGTGATCTAATCGTCCGGAAAGGTGATGACGAAGAACTTCTGCGGAGCAAAAAGCGTCATGATCACGAATAAGATTAACTGAGACTTAAGACAACTGTTATTTAGTCATGATGCTTATTAAAAACGAAACATTTCCGATGCTACGAGCACCATTTCTTGGATTTTCTAAGGAATTATTGAACGATTCGCGTACAATAATCCCAAGCAATGAACTCTTATCGTCCACCTGTATGGGGCGCATTTTAAGCACTAATTATATATGGATATCTGGCTTTGCTTTTAAGATATTCCAGAAAAGGGAGAACACTGTAAAGGATCACAGGTGGCGATCACAAATTTAAGGTGTGCTGTTCACCAAACATATTTGCGATCAAACGTCGGAATAAATAAAATTAATAGCTCATGTTTATAAATAATATAAAGAGAAAATATAAAGTGGGAAAAAGTCACGATAAACAAAAATGCAATCTACACTGGTTCAGAGAGGTGTTAAAAAATCTATAATTTAAAAATAAGAAATCTAAATTAGATCTCATAGTTTCAGTCCCTCAGAGCATTCTTCTCTTTAGATAAGATAGGAAATCCTATCCTCGATGTACCCTAGTTATCATTTCTGTTTTAGAGAATTTAGATTTTTTGATAAACACTTGTGACGCTCACCCAGGACACCGTGGCAATCCTTTTTATGTTCCACCCTCCTTGACAACGAAGTTTAATCCTTTTATACCTTTCTTCTGCCTAGATAACAATTTAAACAAATGTGTGGTGCAGCGTAACCAGATTTGACTCCTACATTATTAGGTCAAGCTGTCACTTACTCCTATAATGTCAAGTTCATATATCCATAATGCTTTGCCATTGTAACGTCATTAGACTTATCAGGCCTCAGATAAGTGAAACATTTTTATATACTTCCTGGTGGGGTGGTAAAAATTTGTTTAGTGAATGTTTTCTGGCAGCCTATTTCTGACGAACTCAAACTCCGCCAAATACAGCAAGTATACCTTGTAGTTTTGATGCAAGGTAGATGATATACCTGAACTAGCACCCCATCTTCCACATCTAAGCCATAGCCTAAATATAAGGCTAAAGAGATTTTAACGTACATCGGCCTCTGCAAGGGCTGTGTTTTCAATGAAAATGGTCTCGAACATGCTGATCGAATATATCAGCACCCGCCCCTAGCTGTAGTCAAGACCAATTAGTGGTAAAAATACTGTATTGGGTGTCACTTGGCGATTGAGGCGAAAACTTGGCGACTTAGAAGAAATATCGCCAAAGTAGCGCTACGTTAGCAGTGATGTCATGAAAATGTTGCAAATGAAAAGCTAACCCAAATGTACGGTTATCATAAACTAAACGCGTACACCTAAAGTCACCGATCACCAAAGGCACATTATACTCGACTTGAACCGAAAAGTATTTTGATAGCATATATTTTTAATGTGAAAAAGACACTTAATTCAAATATAATCAAACATTACGAATTTCGGCAAAACAGGGTAACCCAAAGAAAATAAATAAAGTGATATGTTGTAAATTGAATAAAACAAAATATGGCCTTATTTAGGGATTAGACTATTGTTTTGATCATATAGTCCTTACGTAGGAAGTTATGCTATTTCGAGTTCTGAACACTGAAAATTTATTTAAAATCGTTTGTAATTTTCACTTTATTGCAATATAAAACAACCTCTGCACCATATGAAATCTCAAGAATTATCTATTTTCTGTATGGGTACTTGTAAAACATATATATATATATATATATATATATATATATATATATATATATATATATATATATGTAATTTTCAAGATCATTCATGCATGACATTTTGAGATATTGTGTTTTGTAGTAATGAGAAAAAAAGGCCTTTTTTTTAGCCTTTCTCTTTCCGATAAGAGAAATTCATAATCAATTAATATTAAAGCGGATGTAAAACTCCACTTATAAAAGAAAATAGGAAGAAAATTCAGACACATTTTTAAAGATTATATTTTGCTTGCATTTGAATATGAGATTAAAAATAAAAAAATCGATATCTTGATCACAAAATTGTAGTTTGAAGATGTATTGTTACCATAACAGATCTAAGTATCGGGTAAAAACAATTCAAGAGAAAAACCAAAGTTTTTAAAAACGTTTTTATATGCTGGCAAAGTTTATTAAATAAATTATTTAATTATTAGTTAAAACTGGTCTCAAATATCTAAATATTCCATTGTTAGGCAAGTAAGAACGGTTCCCAAATTTTCAGAGCTCTAGCTTGATGGGAAGATGGTTAAATTAACAATAGAAAATTTGATGACACACTGATACACACACAAACAGACAGACACCAAGTGAAATACATAAAAACTTTAAAACTAACTAAAATTAATTAAGTCATCCGGTAAATTAAACGGTTGGAATGCAGTTTCACCCAATCACCCTTGACGGCAAGAATTATCCAGCAGTATTTTGCCACACGTGGCTACCCTGGTCCATTTTACGGACTTAACGTTCAGCCAAAAAAAAAATCGCCAAGTTTGGTGCCAATTTTGGAAATCGCGCTAAGTGGTTGGGCTAAACTGCATTATTAAAAAAATAGTTAAAAATTGTCGTAAATGTCTAAGTATTGCATTGTTAAGCGAGTAAGAACGATTCCCAAAGTGTCAGAGCTCTAGCTTGATGGAAAATTGTTTAAATCAACGATCGAAAATTTGATGGCACACACCCGCACACACCAAGTAAAATACATAAAAAAGTTTTAATAAACAGCTGAAAGCATTCATTACAATATATAAACAAGCATATTCAGGTTCAGAACGTGGACGCGATAGCCTACTGGTCATGGACTCGAGTTCACTGCTAGCATTGTTTTCGTCGACTCGTGGAATCGAGCCTAGAAGCCACCGAAGCCCTGCCGTGTAGCAGGCTGATGCACTTTAAATCTGGTTGAGGCCCGCAATCCTAACGTTGGCGTGGAAGTATGGATAGGATGGGGCCAACTCATAAATTTAATTACACATCTTATACGCACCAAATATTTTAATGTACTTTAGAGCCTCCTGCGTAATGTATTGTTTGTAAACAGAAACAGTAGCATTAATATTCTTAGTTTAAAAAGAAAACAAATCCTTCATAACTTTTTCCCCTTTTTGTCGTACACAGTGAGATAAATAAGTCGTTAATAAACCATTATATACTTGAAGACGTCACCATAAGGCCACAAAATTTTAGAACATTATTCTCTACCCTTGACCATTTCCTTATCAATAAAATTTCCTGGTCAATTTTGTTTTCAATGAAGCGTTGGTATGGAAACTGATGCCATTAAACACTGACTGGATAGAGTGGCTGATGCACGTGAAACCTATCGAGGATCATATTCATTCCTTGACGGACCAGCTGTGTTGTCATTCTCGTCACTTGACCGAGGTACAGAATCTTGAGGTCAGTCGTCAATAGCTCTTGTGTTGCTCCGAAGTACAAAGTTTATAAAACAATCAATGAATCAATTGAGTTCATAATATTTCACCGTTAACCGTGGAAGCTCATTGGTTTCAAGTCTCGTATCATCTGCCCCTTGGTGCTCGACGATTTTTGGGTACAATAACGATGTATATGTGGCCACTTGAGTTATCAAAATTCTAACTTCGGTTAGCTTTTCAATTCCAACATCTTCATGACGTCACTGCTACGTATGGTGTCTACAGTGTCTTTTAAGTCGCCAAGTTTTCGCCTCAGTAACCAAGAGGCATCCGATACTGGACTACTTTCTCTCGAGTATTTTTCTAATTCTGAAGTCGCATAAAGTATTATAATATCTATTTGTATGAAATATTTACGTTAATAAAATTAATGTTTTAAGAACATGTATATTTTATCTTATATAATTAGTAAAATCCTCATAAATTGGAAACCACAGTTAAATCGATACAGTGAGGTTGACCCTTGCCCTGCCACATCACTCTTTACATCCGTGCCCCGACTAGAGTATCATGGCTATCAATTACAAACTATAACACATCGATCAATAACTCCCGAGTCTAACATTGAAAACAACATTTTTTTTGTAATTTTTTTTTTATTCATCAACATAACACCTTTTGTTAATCACCTTTTAGGGTGATACAATCGTTCCAACGCTTTTCCAAATCTTTTTTTTTTTTTTTTTTTTTTTAAATTTTTTTTTTTTTCCCCGCAAGAAATCTTTTTTGTTGCGAGTAAATAGCGATAAACAGCTTTCTGAATCATCGACTCGTTGCTGTTTTTGTTCCATCGAAAGCAATCGCGGCACCCACTTGGAAAAAACCTTTTTCATGCTCAATTTTTCATGAAGGATAGTAAATAAACTTCCATATGGTATCTGTGTCATCTCAGCAATCTCACGGAGCTTCACTTTACGATCTTTCCTTATAATTTTTGTCACTTCACTCACATTTTCCTGTGTAACGGCTTCCACAGGTCTATCCGAGCGTTCCGCGTCATTTGTGTCGGTATGACCACATTTAAACTCGGCAAACCACCGACAAATCGTTGCTTTTGATGGACAAGAGTCCGGGTAACATTTTTCAATCCATTGTTTCGCTTGCACGGTGTTTTTACCCATTAAAAAACAATGTTTTATCAGAACACGAAACTCGGTTTTTTCGATTTTTTAAACAAACTACAAAACGACTTTACTCCAACCTCGATAACTCAACTGTTTCTGGTCCGATCGACTTAAAATTTTGACACGTTTCAAGCAAAGGTTAGTACTCTAGAAAGACCTGGTTACTGGTTTACTACGAGCGCCATCTCTGGGTTAGTCTCGGGAGTTATTGATTGATGTGTTACATGCACTAAAGAATGAAATAAATGGAGGTATGGTAAGTTGAATGGAGAGGATCTTAAGCGATCGCAAGTAATTTTTTGGTTAGTCGGACCTTTTCACCTACATGTTTCTGCCCGATTAAATTTGTTTATATAGTTTATCTGGAATCTTTCAGAAATTTTTTGATGTCATCAACTGATATAGCAGCCCACTCCTCCACGCTCGTATTTGTCGTATTTCGAATGAACAGAACTTGAAACCAGTTCTCAAAAGTTACCTATCCCCTATTCAACCAAATAAACTAACGTTGACAAAGCTTTAAGAAATTCGGACGTTATGAGATTCTAGTATCAAGTCATGTGTCATCCTCGTCAATTTGTCCATTATTCAAGATTTTGCAAACAGTATCATATACCTGTCAGTTATCTCTAAAACAAATGTTGTTAAGAAAATTAGAAAAACATTTTTAATACATTATGGAAAGGTAAGAACACGAGGGTTCTGAATACCATTGTATATAATATAAATTTGCTGCTTTTATTTCAGACCATTATTTTGTATGATTCGTTGATTGTTTATTAACGACATACTGAGGAACAACACGTGATGCTATTGATAACGAACCTCTTAATTGAAACTCGGTCAAGGGACGCGGGCGACATATGAGCTGGCATCCCTACTTCAAACTTCCTTACCATGCAATGGGAAGCCTTGGAGCCTAGGAAGATTTAACGTGCATCAGCTCCGATTCAAAGCGGATCATTAATAGCATCTGGATCAGAATCTACGACTCGGCAGAAACAAAGCTGCTAGTTTCCGATCATGACCATTGGGTTACCACACCGTGGCCACCTACTCGGTGTGAACCATGGTAAAAAAGTCACCCTGTGTCTCTTTAAACTCCAATTGTCTTAGGAAGTTTCTGTAATTTGTAAATGCTTTCTCACTGCGAATCGTGCCAAGAAAGAAGTTCAATGATAACAATAGTAAAGAAATGAAAATCAACATTCATTTAATATGAGTATGACATAACAACATTGGTATAAGCACGAAAGAACGATATTAAGTTCATATGCAAATTGCCGCGTTAAGTATATAATCCGTTGATAAACTACAGTTACTCTTATCGTTGCTCTTCTTTCAACGCTTTGCTTTTTAATAGAAGGTTTTAAAATTTGTTATTAATCTAAGTTTTAAATTTCAGAGCTAAATTCATGAGATTTGGATCTCGAGGAATTAAGAAGTATCTACTGAAATACTAAAAATGAGCGAGAAGGAAGTAGGTAGTGATCTCGGAGAAGGCGAACAAGAAAGTGCTTCTGTAGGCCTTAATCCGGAATGTGCAACTGGCGCTGCAGCTGCAGCGGAAGCGAATGACATAGTTCAAAGATTGCATG
>BMAW01100369.1:138520-180111 GCA_019974015.1 Nephila pilipes | reverse complement strand
GCTGCAGCGGAAGCGAATGACATAGTTCAAAGATTGCAAAATCTTGAGATCGTTGGGAGGCAACACGTAGTCATGGAAGTGCCTCCCGTTCGTCACACAGGGTATCGGCGACTGCATACAACGGCAACTACCCTTTCTGAATATTTACAAGAATGTGTTCGGGATGAGGAACAGTTTTTAAGATTCATTTCTGACTACCGTGATTTATATTTTCAAAGTCTTCCGTCAATAAATACAGATTTCTTTATAGATATAAATATGTCGGATGTACTGTATGAATTGAAAAAGAACAAATGTCATCAACTTCTAGGTGTAGTTTATGTTCTGAAAGAAACGATGTTTATGTGCCAGAAATTGTTAAAGTACGGTTTAAGTAACTTCTTGGAAGATGTGACTTTGTATCCCGAACAAATGAATCCAGATAGAATAAAATTGATAGGTAGATTCGTATGTGGGTATTTTATTAAGCTTCGGAATGTTACTATACTATGGAAATCTGCTGATTTTGTATGTCAAGGACTTCAAATTCACAAAACTAAGCTTCAAGCTGCAAAATCGGAACGAGATAAACTAATAAGAGAGACTAAATCGAAGGCAAAACAGGTCTTGCCTGAACCTGCCTATGATTCGGTCGAACCATCCAACACTAAAATAGTAACCATTCTAACTAATTTACGCAGAGTGATCGAACATTATTTGATGCCTATGTTAGTTAATGCAAGAGTACGACCTGAAGGAATTTTAACCGAAAGAAGTCTTGATATGCCGCATGCTCCCACGGATACAAATAGAGCAGTGTATGAAAGTGTGGCTGCCATAGCTAGATTATTAATAGATTCTCGAGATTTCCCGGATCCAGTTCAAGCAAGCATTGGAAATCTCGAAGAATTTTTGACTAGAGTCACCGAATGGAGGCTCGAAGACTCATTCATGCACGAAACTGTAAAAAATACATCGAAAAATGTTTCAAAACTTGTGGCAATGATCAGAGTTGAAAAACTTGAAATGACGTCAGAGGAATACAGTAAATTAACTAATCTAATTAGTAATGCCCGAGAAATGTTTTCTTTAGGGGAATTTGCTGCAAATAAAGCGAAAGACATGGATCAATTTCGCATGCAACAAGTGTTTAGGTGTTTGGTAGAGCATTATTATATTTCGCTGAAGGAAGGAGACTTTATGGAATACTTGTTTCCATTTCTTTGTAACCAGCAAATCATCCAAACATTCCTTCGAATCTATCGTGCCACCTCCCGACAACTGGATAGAATTGAGGATAGATTAAAAGATGTGCGGATTTTGCAGTAATGGAGAAGATTATTGAATGCTCTACGGTATTAAAAGTATTTCGAATTTTTGAGAATTTTTAGAACTTTCCTATGAAAGCACGGTTCATTGATATTTTAAAATGAAGCGCAGCTTTCAGCAAATCTAAATTGCATTCGCTTAGTAAGAATTTTTAGAAACCTTTTTAGAGTTGAATTTTTTTGCAATAAATGCTGCTAGCTTGAGAATGAACTTCAATTTTATCAATATGAACTATTTGTTGATTTTTAATTTTGTATGCATTTTTAACTTTGGAAATTTTTTTCCTTTCTTCTGTATTTAGTTTTATGTAATTGTCTTCAAAATGCAATTGCTGTTGAAGGGTTGTATGTAGAAGCACAAAGTTTTCATGTAAATAAATATTATGTATAAAATGTTTTGTCTAGAGTAGTTTCAGTGGAGATTCGTCTGCCACATACAGACATAGGCAAGATCAGATCCCGTGTTTCAAGTGTTTGTCTTGAAGTAGGTTAAAAATCGTAACACAGATGCACCCTAGTTTCCTCTCCATGGAGCTTACTATCTGTAGCAAACACAACGTGTTTCCGGAATGCTTTAGTGAGAAAAAGAGAGGGGGTGCCACCTTGGGTGTCATCGTCGTCACTTGACTGTGGTTCAAAATAACAAGGTACAAACAAATAGTGCAAATAGTAAACAAGGTAACAAATAGTGCGACGATAATAAAAACTAAAACTAAACTCTATTTTCAAGCCTCGTTGTCCACTAGTTTCTTTCGACTTTTATTTCAAACGTCTGGATCAATTCCCTTGTTGGCCGCGGTAGCCTAGTGGTCAAGGTCGGGGGCTGGCGGTTTTCGTTCAGTTGTGGGTTCGATCCTTGGGAGGTAAAGACCCAGGGTGTAGACGGGAATGATGCACGTTAAATTTGTCGCGGGCCAAAAGTCCTTTTGTTGGCATGACGTGGATGTCAGGGGAGGGGGGTGTCAGCTCGGCTGTCATCCTCGTCACTTGACCGTTTTTCAAAATTACGAGGTCAGTCACCAATAGCCCTCGTGTTGCTTCTAGTGCGACGTTAATAAAAACTAAACTAAAACAATTCCTTTCTTTCACGACTAAGTTGAAAAGAATAGTCACATGGTGACCGAAATCTGTACTCAATATTTTGAAGTATTGTCAAGCCCCCTACCCTTGGAGAGGGATTATATCGGAATACCTCATACGCTTGTATTTAGGTAGGTACGGACCACATGACACTGAAGCACCCTAGTGATCATTTTCTTTACCATGGGTGGCCACAGTAGCCTAGTGTCAAGGCTTCGGATTCGTGGTCGCGGTAGGCTTGTGGTCAAGGCTTCTGACTCGTGTCGTAGGTGGGGAAATCCCCCCCACCATAACTTATTTGCTTTTTAAAACTCATTGGCCTTTTACACCAAATTTGAATTTTAAACTTTTAACCTGTATAATTACTTTTGTGTTTCCTATTTTAGAAATAATTTTTAATTCGTTTTAACAAATGTTTGGCGCAGCATGGCCTACTTATGGCTCTTGCGCCATTAAAACTTAGACACTCACTCCCTCACTCTCTCTGACTCGTGGCCGGAACTTTTCGCTCAATCGTGGGTTCGATCCTTAGCCTCTAAAGACACTCCTTATACCCTCAATAGAATGTGAAAGAATAGGCCCACTGTTGCTCACGTTTGTCGTAAGTGGCCGGCAGTTTTCGTCGAGTCGGGGGCTCGAACATTTGTATCACTAAAGAGGCGCCATATAGGCGGAGCAGATGCAGGTTAAATTTGTAGAGACTTCAAGTCCTCTCTTGGTTTGGAATGTTAGATCAGATTGGGGTGCAAGATCAAATTGTGGCTGCGGTAGCCTAGTGGACGTTAATAAAGACTAGACTAAACCAAACCCGTGGTCTAGATCAGTTACACCTTGTTTGACACAGCATGGCCACATCTGGCTCTTGGAGCATAAAACTTCACCATCCCCCTATTACTTCTTTTTTTCGATTCCATTGTACATCTAGATCAAAAGTTTAATTTGTTTGGCGCATCTGAGATACTTTTAGCTCTTGCGCCATCAAACTGGAGTACCATTCAATACAGCCGATTTTAATGGGAATCCTATTTAAATAGCTAATTCTATTTACCACTCATGTAATCGTATATCTGATCACCAATGCCTTCGTGTTGCTTTTTACAACAATGCTTATAAACTAACCCTAATACATCTGAATAGAAAATAACGGTAATGAAATATTTGTCTTTTGTTGTTGAAGGTCTATTGATCCAATAATTATGATCTCCAGTTCATGTCCTAAGATTTTGCTGTTGAACTGTGAGTTCGAATCTCGATCTCGTTTAGCGCTTTTCTCTTAGCAAGCATAAAGCTCCTCGGGCGTTACGTAACTTAAGTTCTCTCTCTGACGTATATTTAAAAAGAGGTGGGATAATTTAAGTTATAATGACTGAAACTTAAAAGATGAGTAGCCAGCTAATCTCGCTTTGCAAGTAATTCAACTTTTAATAAATCGTTTATTGCGTTGCAACTTATAGCCATTTACTGATGCACGGTAAATCTTTCGATAGAGGCCGCAGTAGCTTACTGGTCTTGAATGCGGACTTGCGATAAGCGGAGTTAGTCGTGTTGTGGACTCACGCCTGATGCCACTAAAGACTCGCCATGTAGGGAGGCTCATGAAAGTTGAATCTGACATGACTCTAAGTCCAAATGCTCCCTCGCCCTGGAGAGGATTATTAGAGTTGGGGATTTTATCAGGACCTCTCAGATTAGTTTAGTTTCTTTATTAACGTCGCACTAGAAGCAACACGAGGGATATTGGAGACGGACCTCGTAATTTTGAACAATGATCAAGTTACGAGGACAACACCTGAGCTGGCACCCCCCTCTCCTAACATCCACACCACGCCAACGGGAGGACTTTGGACCCCGACAGATTTAACGTGCATCAGCCTCGGCTAAACGGCGGGTCTTTAGCGGCCAAGGATCAAACCCGCTACTGAATGAAAACCACCGGCCACGAATCCGAAACCTTGACCACTAGGCTACCATGGCCACTCAGGGCACGTCAGATCCTTGCCTTCTCTGGGTAAGCACGGGCATCATGACCCCGATGCACTCTATTGAGCTTTTACTTTTCCATTAAGTTTACTACATTGGGTGCGTAACTCCAGGTTATTTTAGGGATCCTTCTCTATTTCCGATCCTCCTTCTTGTCAGACATTTCATATTTTCCATTTTTTTCAAACGTCCAGACTGCAGTTATACATCTTGTTAGACTCAGCATATATAGTCACATCTAACTCTTGATCCAATAAACTTCACTTTCACTCACTCATTTTAATCTTGTTCCAGTGACGAGGATGGTGTTGTTTTTGTCATTTGACCGAGGTTCATATTGTGGGTTGATTTTACTAACGTCACATTAGGAGAAACTCCAGGGCTATTGGCAATGTACTCCTAATTTTGAAACTCAGTTATGTGACGAGGAAGCCACCTGAGCAGCACCAATTCTTCTAATTTTCACACAACTCCAGCCACGAAAACCAGCCGCCACGAGTCCACTTCCATGACCACTAAGCTACCGCGACCACAACCGAGATTTAAGATTACGAGCTCCATTTCCAACAGCTCTCGTGTTACTTCTAGTGCTACGTTAATAAAACCAAACCAAACCGAAACCCAATGATGAGGATGACCCATAGCTGGCACCTCTCTTTCCGCATATCTTCATAATATATACGGGATGACTTAAGACCTCGACAGATTTAACATTTATCTGACCCGCAACTCTGTGGGTCTTTTGTGGTATCGTTGTACGATCTCAAGGACTCGACAAAAGAATGCCTGTCGCGAGTCTGCAACCATAAACACTAGGACAACATTCCCAGTACCACAAACAATAAGCTCTGTGGGAAAGAAAAAAAAATTATTATTATGCCTCGATGTCCTGATTGCCATTCTCACTTAAAAAGGGTAAGTCCAGATAAATTGGAGGGTTGAAAAATGTAATGTGCAACAGCGCTGCTGCCATGCGGGTCCTTATTGGCAACCCGACTCGACGAGAAATGTTATTCACAAGCTGACAACCATCACCACTCGCATATCGCGGTCACATATGAACAGAAGTCCGTCGCCATTAGCGAACCGTGTGATGATCGGAAATGACAGAAAAATCCCATTGTAGCTCATGCATGTCGTAGAGGCGATTAAATGGGTACCCAGCGTCTGGGGGTATAGCCGGGTACTTTGCCCCTGTGGATTACATCAGGGGACCTCAGGGACTTGCCTTCTTTAGGTAAGTATGGGCATCATGTCCTCGAGGCATCCTAGTGATATTTTTCTTTCCTATGGGGTTTACTGCCTTTGGTAAACACGGATCACGCACCCCCGAGATACCCTAGTGATCTTTCTCTATTTTCGAACCTCCTTCTTGTCACCCAATTTTTGTTTTTTTTCTACTCTTTCACGTCTAGACCGCAGTCAAATCTTGTTTGGCGCAGCATAGCTACATCTGATTCTTGCGGCAATAAACCTTACTTTCTCACTTGACCCTTCTTGTCGATCCATCTTTTTTCATTGATTTAACGTGTAGATCATAAATTTACCTTGTTTGGCGCAGTATGGCCACATCTGGCTTTTGCGCCAATAAGACTTCACTATCATCAACATTATCACCGAAGCCATTAGCTCTCGATTTGCTTCTAGTACGACGTAAATAAAACCAACCAATCAGCCAACCAACCTCATGTGAACAAGGTACAATTTCCTATTACTTAGCTGCCTCTTACAACTTAATCTTTCTGACCTCTCACAACGTATATCCTCGACCAACATGTGATACTCTCGAACAAAATCACTTAGGGGACATAGCGCCCTCCAACTGAATTAAATCTCGTACCTGCTCAGTGACTTCAGACTGTATTTTAATCTCATTATTTCGCGATTCAACAAAATTTCTACCATTAAAAGCGAAATAAAATTCCGAATAATTGAAGGGATTATTCCATGTCTGATACTAGAGAAATAAGTCATATCTACGCAGAAAAATTAGCTTCTGATGTTAATAGCGCATGTATGTCTCCTATGGAAAAATCTGTAAGTGAAGAAGGACATGAGATTGAAAAATTGCCGGTTTCTTTCCAATCCTCAGCTGATGCTTCAAGGATATATGGTAATCCTAAATCCTCAACCATCTCTCTTACTTCGATGCCTAGAAACTTACGCAAGGAATGGAAGCGAACAGCTAGTTTCACAGCACTTGCAGAAGCATATACTAATTCATTAAAGTTCAGTTATGATCAATTTAATCAAGATTTTTTCTGTGTCATGTCAAAAAAAATGCTGCCGGAACTTTTAGATGAAATAGAACAAAATCTTCGTTTTCTCTTCGGAACATATAGTAGGGTAATTGTAGGACATCTTGAAATGGAAAAATTTATCAGTAAATTTTTGGATGATATTCAGAATTCAGAACTTTCCCTTCTGAAAAAGAATGAAAATTTTCAAGATAACATAAACAGACTCAATGTATGTCTTCGTTCCTTCCGTTCAGTAAAGGAAGACTCCCATAAGAAAAAAATTATCATTGTAAAATATTACAATTGTATTCAAGTTTTGAAATCTCGTACTTCAAAAGGGTAAAACGCAATCGTATGAACATTTTTTCAAGACAATTTTTAAAAACATCAAAGTTGTTGCAAATACGCTTTTTTCTACTTTAATTTCAACAATTTTATACATAAATGATGTTGAAAATACTTCTCATTTTTACAAAAATACCAATTATGAAGCGTTAAATATATTTCTGAACATTAATCATTGCTCGGAAAATCATTACAATATCTTTTATAACGGTAAGAATTTTTAAATGACTGAAATATTTTATTGTTGAGAGACAGAAACTTTAAACGTCGATGAAAAGAAAACCTATCTTTTAATGAAGAGTATTTCGGATTCAACATTTAACCAATTCATTTTAAATTTTGCGTAGTTATAAAATTTTACTAGTTATTTAATATATCCCTTGTTTTTCAATGTATTCTCGTTGTATTTTAAAGATTTTACATCATTTTTTTTTCCTGAACAATGTGCAAAATTTTGTTTGAATGAATATTACATAAAATTTTAAATGAAATTTATTTCCGAATGTTTGGTACAAATAAATAAGTCATAATAGTATTGAAAATATAACTGGGACCGATAAATGGGAAATGACTATAATAAACGAAAATTCTTGATATGTTTCTTTGAGATTGCTTATAAACGTCGTACTTGGGAGTAAGCCGAAACTTTTTGTGGAAGACCTTGAAATTTGGGAGGCAGCGGTACTTGGTCATGATCACAGACACGCGACCGCCAGTTACCGTCGATTGATTGGTTCAAGATTTGATGCCATTAAGAATCCAATGTTAAGTCTGTGCTGTGGTTCAAAATCCTCCCCTTGACGTGATGTGGAAGATATGAAAGGGGTGTACCAGCTCATGCGCAGTCATCATCACTTGACCAAGGTTCAAAATTACGAGATCCGTCGCGAATCACACTCAAGTTGCTTCTAGTGCGATACCCAGCGTCTGGACTTATAGCCGAGCACTATGCTCCTGGGGATTATATCAGGGGGCCTCGGGTCCTGTCTTCTTTAGGTAAGTACGCGCATCATGACCCCGAGGCACACTAGTGATCTGTTTCTTTCCCATGGGGTTTACCTCCATTGGTAAACACGAGTGATGCCACCCCGGGGTATTCCAGCGATACTTCTCTATTTTCGAACCTCCTTCTTGTCAACCAATTTGTGTCTTTTCTTCTCGTCCAGACCACAGTTAAATCTTGTTCAGTGCAGCATAGCCTTATCTGGGTCTCGCGCCAATAAACTTTATTTCCTTACTTGAACCTCTTGTCGGTCAATCTTTTTTTTTCTTTGTTTAACGTCTAGATCACAGATTTTTCTTGTTTTTCGCAGTATGGACACATTTGGCTCTTGCGCCAATAAACTTTACATTCATTCCCTGCTTCCAGTACGATGTTAATAAGACGAATCAAACAACCTCGTTGACCCGTGTGGTGACCGGGAATGACAGAATAGTCCCACTGTAGCTCATGCATATCGTAAGAGGTGACTCAAATGGGTACCCAGCGTCTGGGGGTATAACCGGGCACCCTGCTCCTGGGAATTATATCAGGGGATCTCAGCCTTCTTGCCTTCTTATCAGTTCTTGCCTTCTTCAGGTAAGAACAGACATCATGACCCTGAGGCACCTTAGTAGTCTTTTTCTTTCCTCAGGGTTTTACTGTCTTTGGTAAACACGGGAGATGCTCCCCCCGCGATATCATAGCGATTATTCTTTATTTTTGACCCACCTTCTTGTCAACCACTTTTCATCTTTTTTTTCAACTTCACGTCTAGGCCACAGTTTAATCTTGTTTGTCGCAGCATAGACTTATCTGGCTCTTGTGCGAATAAGCTTTACATTCACTGACTCACTCAAACAACCTCGTAATTTTGAGCCTTGGTGAAGTGCCAAGGAAGACACCGGAGTCTCCACTTACCTCTACATTTTGAATTCAATAAATATGATCAGATACGGGAAAGTTTTTCTACAAGTACTAATGGCCGTATGGGATTGCCTAATGGTCATAGTCACAGACTCGGGAGCGAAGTTGTTTTCATTGAGTGACTCCTCTAAAGACCCACCGTACACCGAGGACTATTACTGTGCACACTTGCTTTATGACTCAGTATATATATATAAACATAGTGTCTAAGTTATGTAATTGGATTGACTTTATACGATAACTCTACCAACAAAAGTATAGATAATGTTATAAATATTTATTCTATACATTATTACATATTTTTATGAATGTTTTTTTTTAATGAGTGTAATGTTCACTAAGCCATTCACAATTTTACGCACGTTTGCCACTCCTCCATACATTCTACTGTATAGATATCAATAACGGACTTCCTCAATCAAATTTAAAATTTTTTTACGTGGCCGCAATTGCCTAGTTGATATGGCCGCTGACTCGCGGCCGGCGGTTTCCTTCGATTCGGTGGGCTCTCACCTTGATATCATTAAAGACCCGCCGTGTAGACGGTGCTCGTTCTCAGTAAATGTGTTGGGACCCAAAGTCCTCCCATTGGCGTGGTGTGGAATTTAGGACACACTGGGTTCATGTGTCGTCCTCGTCACTTTAGAGAGGTTAAAAATTACACGGTCCATCACCAATATCTTGTTGCTTCTAGTGAGACGTTAATAAAACAAAACCATCAATTTTTTATCCTCAAGTTGCCAAGCTGCCATATTGAGATGCAAATAAAAGTTCTACTTAGCTGTCTGCCACTGATTTATCAGATCGTAAGACATAGCAAAATTGAGTTTTGTCAATGATGTTACAACACTGTTGAAAACTATTTTTAATTTTATGTCATTAATTATATACAGTGGCTCAAACAATTGAGGATACACCTTACTTTCACTTGATAAATCCAACTTTTAATGAAAATAACACATTAACTAGAATAGAAGACGTATTTTTACTTTTACACGTAATAAAAGGGTTAATTTACAGTAAAAATAACGAAAATCAACAAAAAAATATCTAAAATTAAAAGTTTCACAAATATTTGAAGTAAACATAGGCAGATCTTTACCTCAAAAAATTAAGGATACACCAATGAAATTTTTTCGATATATTACATGCATAGACAGTATCAGTATTTTGTTGCATGTCCTTCGGCTTTTATAATGTCCTCCAAACGTCTTGGTACCGATTCGACCAATTTTTTAGTGGTATCTGGAGATATTTTATCCCATTCTTCTTGTAACACTTGCTTTAAATGGGCTTTGTTTCTAATCTGGTGTTTTTGGACCGCTGTTTCTAGTGTGGCCCACAAATTTTCTATGACATTGATGTCAGGGGACTGTGGCGGTGTGTGCAATTGCTGTTTACAATGAAAAAGACACCAAATTTTGACATTACGTGCCGTGTGTTTGGGGTCGTTGTCGTGCTGAAATATAAAATTTCCATCTAAACCCAATTTTTGTGCACTTTCTTTAAGATTGTTGCGGAGTATGTCTATATAAAGCTTATGAACCATTACACCATCTATAAAAACTAAATTTCCTACCCCATTTGCAGCCATACAACCCCAAAAACATGACGGAGCCACCACCATGTTTAACTGTAGGACGTAAATTTTTTGGATCCAAAGCGGTGTTTGGCTTTCTCAAAACGGTGTGACGACCATCGCTTCCAAAAATGTTGAATTTACTTTCATAACTAAATATAACTTTCTTCCAAAAGTTTTCTGTCTTCAACTGATGAGTTTTTGCAAACTCCAAACGCTTTTTCTGATTTTGTAAGCTTATGAAGGGTTTCTTTCTAGCTACTCGACTGCTATATCCAGCATGTCTAATCACATTTCTCACAGTTTCAGCACCTACACTTCTGCAGATTATTCGAGAAGTTTCTGCAGCTAGTTTGACTGCACTCAGTTTAGGATTAATCTTGATATCTTTTAAAATTTTCCTTTTAGCTACATCACTCAGAATACTTTTCCTTCCTCTTCCACTCTTATTTTGAATTAATCTATCGCGTTTAAATTTCCCAATGATTTTCTGGACACATGAGTGACTTCTACCGACAATTTCAGCTATTTCACGATAAGATTTTCCCTTCTTAAATAACCTTAATATAAATTTTCTTACATCAATACTAGTCTCTTTCCGAGGAGCCATTTTCCATTTAAAATCACAGCTTTATATTCTCATAACCAATTTCAAAAGACAGAAATAACAGTTGAAAAAGTTTAGGATAAAATTTCCCAAACTTTAGTAGCAAGCAAAAAGAAATCAAGTGGTAGTTAAACAAAAATTTCATTTGTGTATCCTCAATTTTTTGAGGTAAAAATCTGCTTATGTTTATTTGAAATGCCTCTAAAAAGTTTTATTTTAGAGTTTTGTCGTTGATTTTTCTTTATTTTTACTGTTAATTAAACCTTTTGTTATGTCTAAGAATAAAAATTCGTTTGCACTTCTGGTTAAGGTGTTATTTTGATTGAAAGTTGGATTTATCAAGTAAAAGTAAGGTGTATCCTCAATTGTTTGTGCCACTGTAAGTAAATTGTTGATACGAGTCTTGTATTAAGTCTTGTGTGATGTTAAGATTTCAAGAGGCCATAAGCCTGGTGTTACTCATTCTTAGTCGAAATATAAAATGTTGAGTTACTCAATTGAGTTCCAATAGCTGATGAAAGAAAGCATTTCCTCCCTATCTTCCTTTTCTCAAACAGAGTGAGTGAGTGATAGTATTCTAAGGGCGCAAAAGCGATATGTGGCCATACTGCACCAAATAAGGGTATAGATGTTTATAAAAATTTTAAAATTGGTTGAAAAGAAGGGGTGTCGAAAGTATAGAAGAACGAATAATGCATCCCGTGAGCACGTTCCCCCCGTTTCTTAAAGACAATAAACTGCACAGGAAAGGAATGGATCATGATGCCCATACGTGCTTAAGGACAGCATGCTTTGAGAGCCCTCAACCAGGAGGATCAATCCCCTGATATAATCCCCTGGGACAGGGTGACCAGATATGCCTTTAAGCATTGGGTACCCATTTTATTCACCTCTTACGACATGAGCTACGTTGGGAGTATTCTTTAACACCTGGTCACCACACGTGTGGTTTCTTAAATATAGTATCACAAAGCAATTTAATAGCATCATTGATGAGAACAAACCTCTGAAAGAGTGTTGTGTAGTGTGAATAAGCTCTAATAACATTATCTTCCTAGGATAGTGTGAGAATTCGAATTCACCTAAAATTCTTCTTTTAAAGGTTAATCTGAAGATAGTCAATCATAAAGCCACATAAATTCAGGATACCCACATAATATAACTCAAACTACCCATGCACTCAGGTGACCACAACAATTTAGTGTTCCTAGCTGCCGTCGTTTCCGTCTAATCGCGGACCCGTGTGGTGACCGGGGATGACAGAATAGTCTCACTGTAGCTCATGCATGTCTTAAAAGGCGACTAAAATGGGTACCCAGCGTCTGGGGGTATAGCCGGGCACCCTGCCCCTGGGGATTATATCAGGAGACCTCAGGGGTTTTTTAGTTTTAGTTTATATTAACGTCGCACTAGAAGCAACACGAAGGCTATTGGCGACGGACCTCGTAATTTTGAACCACGGTCAAGTGACGAGGACGACACCTGAGCTGGAACCCCCTCTCCTAACATCCACACCACACCAACGGTAGGACTTTGGGCCCCGAACAGATTTAACGTGCATCAGCCCCGGCTACACGGTGGGTCTTTGGCGGCCAAGGATAGAACCCGCGACTGAACGAAAAACGCCGGCAGCTAGTTCACGACCTTGACCACTAGGCTACCGCGGCCCCAGGAGACCTCAGGGACTTGCCTTCTTCAGGTAAGTACGTGTATCATGACCCCGAGGCACCTTAGCGATCTTTTTCTTTCTCATGGGGTTTACTGTCTTTGGTAAACACGGGTGACACATTCCCGGGATACCCTAGCGATCCTTCTCTATTTTCGACCTTCCTTCTTGGCAACCATTTTTACCTTTTTTTTTCAATTTCACGTCTAGACCACAGTTTAATCTTGTTTGGCGTAGCATGGCCATATCTGGCTCTTGCGCCAATAAACTTTACATTCACTCACTCACTCGCACCCTCTAATCGTGCGTTACAGTCCTGACACTAATAAAGACCTGCCACGTTATGCAACTCATGAACATTAAGTATGTCGGGGCTTCAAATCCTCCCACTGGCATGATCTAGTAGTTTAGAGATAAAAGTGCCAGCTCAATTGTCGAATTCGTGAATTAACTGACCTCCAAAATTATTATTGTCTGCCGAAAATAGCATTCGTGTTGTTTCTCAGTGCGCAAGTAAGACTCCACCAAGTAGGCAGCTTAGCAAATCATTTAAGTGTGATTCGTATGAGGAACCAAGTGACTTCCACGATGCCGCAGCAGGATAAATTAATTCCGCTGCAAACCAACCACAATCATTGGCAATAAATTCAGTCTATTTTCCCCATACCAAATGGACATGGTCACGAACTCGCGGCCTTTGTGGTTTACGTCGAGTCCAGAGTCCGATTCTTGATATCAGTAAAGATTCGTCGTATAAATTAACTCATAAGCGTTACATATCTCCTGACTCTTAGTAATTCCTAAGTATATGTGGTAGTTTGAAGACAGATACGAGTGCCAGCTCAGGTATCGTCCGCGTCACTTGGTCGAAGTGTAAAATAACGAGGTCCGTCGCCAGTAACCCTCGTGTTGTTTCTAGTGCGACGTTAATAAAAACTAAACTAAACTAAAAACCACTAAATACCCACCCGTGTAGACACCATGTGCGAAAAATTAGCCCCATTATATGTGATTCATGTCATAAGAGGGGACTAAAATCGATTCCCAGTGTCTGGAGATATAGCCGCGCACCTTGTCGATGGGAATTATATCGAGGACTAGTCCTCCAGGATAGTAGACCTTAGGGGCTTGCCTTCTTTAGGTGAACGGCATCTTTAACAAGAGAGACCGTAGTGATTTTTTTATTTATCATTGGGCTTATTTATTTTGGTAAATACGGCTGACATGCCTTTGGGATACCCTAACGATCCTTTTCCATTTTCGACCCTAATTCCTGTTAAGCAATTATTATTATTATTTCAATATTTTCAAAATAGCTTTACTGTGCTTGGTGTAGTTACTACATCTGGTTCTTGCGGCATGGAAAGATACTGTTGCATCTCTAAAGACCCATCATAAAGCCGAGACTGATGCACATTGAATCTATAGTGTCTTAATGTCCTCCCATTGGCGCGGTGCGGAATTTATGAGAATGAGGGACCATTCTGGCCCCTTGACCGAATTTCAAATTTACGAGATTCGTCACCAACAGCCCTAGTGTTACGCCTCAGTATAACGCTAATTATCGATCACATTACATCATATTCAATAAAATAAGTAAGTTTGCGGCAATTATCATTACAACTCTGAAGATTTCAGCTCACTTCAGTGTACACTGAAGTGTATTTGGACCCTTGATTATTGCCTCATACTTCGAGTATCTTCATGGCTGTGTAATGTCAGTATTCGAACTTTAACTTACAAGATTCGGAGCCCTTATCTATTAATTGCTCAAAAGATTCGGAGTCCTTATCACTCAGTGCACCGAGTTCAAACTACGATAATCGATACATTTTAAGAGACAATGGGAATGTTTAGTATCTATGGGTAGGGATTACAAATTCTTAAACTTTTTATATGTTCTTTGGTCTGGCATCTCGCTATTTGTGAAGCTAATCGCTATCTCTGAATCTACATCTCGCTGTTCGCTAAGCTCTGAAAATTTCTTTCCACATCCAGAGATTTGTATAGTTACAACTAAATTGCTTAAAAAATATTGAAATGGTTATAACACTCTCTGAATAAAAGTAAAATAATAGTCACTTGAAATGAATGAAATATCATACAACTAAAATACATTAGATAGAATTAGTTTCGATAAAAACCATATAAATAGGTTATTTGAAATCTAAAAATAAAAAAAAAAATATTTTAAGTATATAGAATGCAAATAAATAACATTCACAAGAATTGTGTTATGAAATCGAAGAAAATTATTTAATAAGTGTAAAAAATAAAATAATAATATGAAGATTCGATTGATAATAATGCGAAATGTATTGTTATTTAATGAATGATATATAGTGGTAAACTACTATTTAAATAATAAAAGAAGCCTCCTTTTTATACTAGTTTATTTGCTTCTTTATCGAGCATTTATTGGATACTTAAATATTATGAGTATACATCTTACCACGATGAGATGACGAGGTCGGAACCTGATCTGGCACTCAGTTTCCAATTTATATAAGCACGAGGTTACTAGCTGTGGTAGATTTAACTAGCATTATCCCCTCGGAATAAACACGAAAAAATTGCAATATGGTTTCGGAGAGTAACAATGTTATCCAAGCTATCGCGCCCCATATACCTGTTATGTTAGACCACATTTAAATGCACCTTTTACAGTATAGTAGACACGGTAATTTAGGGGTCATGGTTAAAGACTGGTAGTCCACGTTGTTTTCTTTCAGTCGCGGGTTTGAGACCCGATGCCACTAAAAACGGCCAGGTAGCGGGACTCACGCACGAGAAATCTGGTCTAGGACCCACGTCCTTCCATTGGCATGATATAACAATGTTGAGAGGAAGGTGTCACCTCTGGTGGTCTAGATGTTACAAACAATAGAAAACGGATAAAAATTGACTGACAGGAATTAAGGTCCAAAATAGAGAAGGATCTATAGAAAATCGCGTGGATAAGTCTATTTTCTTCACTTACGAAAGTAAACCTCGTGAGGAAGATTAATATGAAATCTCGAGGTTGTCTTACTCTCCCTTGCCTAATGAAGGTAAACCTCTGAAGGGCGTAGTCATCCTAATAAACTCCTCAGGACTTTAAATACTTCAACACCACGCTAACCTCTAGGAGGAGCCTTAAGGTAACAAAAAGAGAAAAAGCAGGTAAATATTTGAGTTATAACATTACAGCATTGACGTAATCTTTCAAGGATTGGTTAGTTGGCTTAACGATCACCGCACCAGAAGCAACACGAGACGTCTCGCAATGGACCTCGTAATTTTAAACCTCGTACATTAGACGAGGACGACACCAGGGCTGCACCCGTCTCGTAAAATTACTCTTCCACATCACGCCAACGAGAGGACTTCGTGCATCAACTGATTTAACATCCATCAGCCCCAGCTACATGGCGGGTCTTCAGTGGCATCACAGCTCGAACCCATTACTCGTCGAAATTCGCCGGTCACGTGCCCACGACCATAACTATTAGTTTACCGGGGCCTCAATCTTTCACGGGAATAATTGAAAAGATATGCAAATTCCAAACAAACGTAATATATATTTTTTTCGTTAGGAATTAAAGGAAAAATGTAAGGACCTGTTTTCTATTGAAAGTTTCTAACATAAGTATTCGTTGAAATATATCTAATTTTAAGAGTTTTGGTATTTTAAAATACAGAATTTGGACGTACTTGGTGAAATTTAAAAGAAATGAGTACCAACAATATGGAAGAAAATCTGTTGGCATGTGAATCGGAAAATCACTCCAAAAACATTGTTTCAGGTGGTATACCTACAATGGCTTCAAACATACCTGCAGCAGGAAATTTAAGGCAAACAGATGGAATAGAAGTCCGAAATTCCATTTTAAAGGACGGTTCTGAGAAAAGGATTAGAAGCATTTCCCCTTTGCCAACAGAGCCTTTAATTGACCAGTTAGAATCATATTTGAATTCAAGAGCTCGAGATGTTAAAGACATTTCAAAAACTCATCAAAAACTACTTGATACATTTCTTTCTACCCACGAATTGGTAAATCGCTTGAAACATGAACATTTGAAACCAAGTACATCAGAAAAAGATTTGATGTTAAAAGCTGTGGAATGTGAACGTATCCTTGGGGTAAACTTTCTTCTCCAAACAACGGTGGATAGATGCAAGACGTGCGAAAAATCAGAATTCCTGGATTTTTTAATAAATCTGGGAAGATATTCTGCTGTACTGGATCTTAATAACATGGAAAATGTCGTCCAATTGCTTCATCCACATTTTAAAATACGTGATTTTATGTCTGAACTAGAAAGTTTGATTGAAAAGGATAACGGATGTCTTCTCAAATACGTTGCTAAAATTGCAGTTGTAAGATATGTACAAAAACACCTAAATAAAGAAAGGGAAATCGGAATGGAAGAATTGGACGTTACTAGAGCTGTACAGGATTTATCAATACCTCTTAATACAGAGATAGATGTCATAGTGAAAACATTATTGAATATCCTCGAGGACTATTTTTGCTACATAACTTGTAATATGAGAATTGTTTGGGGTAACGAATCGGAAGCTAGTGATTTCGATTTGAGGGCTACTCCTTTGATTACGCCTTTTGATCTTTCAAAGGACATGAAAAAAGTTTCTGAATTCCTCTCTTATTTGCATGACCCCAGAAGCGCATGTGAAATTACGTTATTCAAGCCAGAGCACGAAACGTTCAATACAGGACACGAAAAGTTTAATTTAGAATCATTGGCAAAGTCTATGAAAAGACTAACATGCAAGGAAACTGAACCTTCTGCATCGGGAGAATCTTCCAATTTGGAGCATTCTTCAGTAACTCATCAAGAACCAATTTCAAATAATCACACTAAATTTGTAATAAAAATCGCAGATTGGATGAGAAACATGTCCCTCATGCATAACAAGCTAGAATGGATATACTTGGCATCAGCGTCTGCTACTAGAGGGTTTTACAATGAAATTGAACGCAAGTCGTTAAACGAGTTTTGGGGTGGGTGTAGTGAACATTTAAAAATTCAACAACGACATGAATTTGTAAGAGATCTCGTATTGAGAATTAGGAGGATCGATTTACACATTTTGCAAGAAGTCTGCGTTGGCTTAGTAGAATACTTTAACGAAGAATCTTTAGAAGATAAGTTCGCTTCGACCCTGACAGAATTTCTTTGGTTCCCTTATCACTCTCAACGACTCCAGAAATTTTCTGAAGCTGATAGCATCTATCTCGATGGTATCTCAAGCAGGTTAAGGGACATGGCACTTTAATCGTAACATTTTATTATCAAGGTACGAATTTAACGACAATATTTTTAATCACTTTTAAAGGAAAGTGTTTTGACTGTACCCATCCATTTTGGGGGAAATCTCAACTGGACAATATTAGCCTGCTAAATCACACGTCGCATTACTTCGCCTGAAAAATACATTCGGTTTAATTGTAGAACGAAGCAATCATTAAAACTTTTAGAATGCAATTGAACTGTTTACAAATAAACACTCTCCATTTAAAAAAAATCAATATTACATTGAAGAAAAATACTTGGATTTTATCAAAGTTTTGAATTTTCTTAAAAAAATCATGTTCAATTATGGCGTTTTAATCACCCGACTTCATTTAATTCGTTTTCATAATTTGCTCTCTATTTTAAACAGCTAAACAAATTTTAACGAATTGTATTTGGAAGAGTGATTTTTTGTGAATAAATGTTTTATTAAAATACTGGGTCATATCTGATGGAGGTATTCGTCTTTCCGATTGATTTCTAATTTCTTTGTTGTATGTCATAAATTCTACTATAGATAATGTATGCACTCAGGATTGCGCGCAGAGGTAGTGTAGCACCGTATCGCCTCCTTCCTTATAAATCAGTTCACATAATTTGCGTGCATGAATAACAATTCCACAAAATACATTTTATAGTTGGATTAGAATTACTTATATTAGTAAGTTGCAGAGTTTACGACGAGACATGACCCGTGTGGTGACCGGGGATGACAGAATAATCCCACTGTAGCTCATTCATGTAGTAAGAAGCCACTAAAATGGGTACCCAACGTCTGGGGGTATAGCCGGGCACCTCCCCCCCCTGGGAATTATACCAACGCACTTCAGGCAATTATCTTTTTCAGGTAAGTACGGGCATCAGGATCCCGAGGTACCCTAGTGAACTTTTTCTTTCCCATGGGGTTTACTGCCTTTGGTAAACACGAGGTACGCATCCCGGGTTACCCTAGCGATCCTTCTCTATTTTCGACCCTCCTTCTTGTCAACCAATTTGTCTTTTCTTTAATTTCTTCTCGTCAAGACCACAGTTAAATCATATTTGGCGTAGCATACCCATATCTGGCTGTTGCGCTAATAAACTCTACTTTCTCACTTGACCCTTCTTGTCGATCCATCTTTTTTCTTTGCATTACTATCTAGATCATAGATTTGACTTGTTTGGCGCAGTATTGCCACGTCTGGCTCTGGCGCCAATAAAACTTCACTATCATCATCATTACGATAAGACATATAAGCTTAAGGTTCGTCCTCGTCACTTCAAAACATGTTCAAAAATAGGAGGTCTATCTCCCTCATGTTGCCTCCAAGTACGACGCTTAAAAATGTTGTGATTTAAGAATTAGAAAGGAAATGTATTAAGATAATATTATCGTGCCCCTAAAACCATTCAATCAAACAAGTATCACATTTTAATGTTTTGCATATAGAGTTTATATAATGACATGCGTTTTCGAAGCTTACTTAACGTTAGGAAATCCTTGTATGCCCCATAATTTAACTCCTTTCGAGGAAAAATTACATGAGACTTCATTTACTTTCAAGGCCGAGGTAGCCTAGTGGTGTTAAGACATCGGACTCGATGCCGGCAGTTTCTTTGAATCGTGGGTTCGAGCCTTTATGCCACAAAAGACTCGCCGTGTAGCCGGGGCTGATGAGCGTTACATTTGTTGAGGTCCAAAGTCCTCCTGTGGCGCGGTGTGGAAGTTAGAAGAGAAGGGAGCCAACTCGGGTGTCATCCTCGTCATTTAACCGAGGCTTAAATTTAAAAGGTCCGTCTCCAATAGCCCTCCTGTTGCTTCAAGGGTGATGTTAATAAGACTTAACCAAACCATCTCCAACTTTTAACTTGAGAAATCGGATACGCGGAATCTAGCGACAATAAAAATAGAGGAATCTTGTTTTAGGAGCACATTAGTAGCTTACCTTCTTTCCCATTAATAGCTTACCTTTCTATGGGCAAGGAAATTTTAGTTCTTTTGGAATTAATGGTTTGCATGGACAACCTGCACCCGAATATCTTAACAATACTTTTTTATTCCGTTCGATGCTTTGCCGCCAAAGACCCACCGTGTAGCCGGGGCTGATCCACGTTATATCTGGTCGAGATCCAAAGTCCTCCCGTTGGCGTGGTGTGGATGTTAGGAGAAGGGAGATACCAGCTCGGGTGTCGTCCTCGTCACTTGGGCGTGGTTCAAAATTTCAAGGTTCGTCGCCAATATCCCTCGTGTTGCTTCTAGTGCGACGTTAATAAAAACTAAACTAAATAATAAGAACAATTATTTTAAAATGTGCGGAGTGACTCTAGTATCCGCTTCCCCAAAGTGGTCTCCAGACCAATTCAATAACCCACAATTGCACTTGTGGATGGTCAAATCCATAACATTCTGTTGGAATGGTTAAAAAACCGTCACTAATTCCCAAAAATGTTATGTGTCATGATGAGATATTCAATGATATCCACCAAATATCTGAACAAAAATATTCAAGTATCTTAATAAAAACAAGGAATATCTGAAGAAAGGTAACTTCTTGGATAAAATATCTATCTACAGTCGTTCGCTATTGTGTTTTAGGGAAGTGAGTGAGTGAAAGTTAAGTTTAGTGGTACAAGAGCCAGATGTGGTTATTCTGCGCCAAACTAGATTTAACTGTGGTCTAGACGTGAAAAAATATAAAAGACAAAAATTGGTAGACAAGAAGGGTCGAAAGCAAAGAAAATTCGATATGGTATTCCGGGGGTGCGTCACCCTTGATTACCGAAGACTGTAAACACCATAGAAAAGATAAAGATCACCTGGGTGCCAATACTTACCTGAAGAAGTGTGTTTTAGGGATGGGATTCATTGTACAACAGAGAGAGAAATATATTACTCTTTCCTCTACTGATTTCTATTTATGGTTATCCCATTTGCAGTTTCACTTTTACGGAACTATTTTCACTTCCGCTGTGGATGTCAAAAATAGATCGATAATTTTATGAAGTAAGAAAAACCTCGCGGATTTAGAAAGGGGCCAAGAAGGAAGAAAAGAAACGATAACAGTAGAATATTCATTTAACGATAGTTTATTAACGTCACACTGAGAAGCAACACGAGGGCTATTGGTCTCTGCAGGACTCTAAGCCCAATGGGGACCAAGTTCACCTATAGGGCTCAGAGCTACAAAGATTATTGGCTATTGACGACAAACCTCGTAATTTTTAACCTCGTTCAAGTAACGAGGACGACACTTGAGCTGACCCTTCTATTTCCTAACTTCCACAGCACGTTAACGGAAAGAATTTGAGGCACGACATATTCAAAGTGGATTAGCTCCGACTACACGTAGGGTCTTTAATGGCATAATGGATTGAACGCATGACTCGCCGTAAACTAACTTCCGCTAGTTTGCCTGACCACGAAGCTACAGTAACCGCAGTAAACTACTAAACTGAATTGGGAATAACTATTAATAATAACCGTATTTTTAGCACACAAAAAATTATACTTTAGATCGTCGGAAAAATTTTGATCTGTCTGATCTGTACTTCATGTGGAATCTGATACTGAAAACTTATCAGAGTCTTGTGAGCTTCTAAATGTTTCTCGGATATTTGGTAAATTCCAGTTCATTTCCTGTATACATTTAACAAAAACCTGTAACTAGTCTCTGAAAGAAAAACAAAATGTGATTATGGTTGCTTATTAACGTCACACTGAGGAGAAACCCGAGAGCTATTGGCGATGGACCTCACAATATTGAACCTAATTCCAGAGACAATTCCAATGACAAAGAGACCCGTGTGGTGACCAAGAATGTTAGAATAGTTCAACTGTAGATCATTCAGTACTGCAATCAAGATTTGAAAGCGAGCTGGTTTTAAATTCGGGTCATTTAAAATTCGCGAAAGTAACTTTTCGTTTATCGCTTCTTTCCATGATTACCAAAAGTCTACTTCTTCCAAAAATGAATGTCCTCTGTGACTTACATTATTTTGGTAATTGTAGACAGAAATACACTGGGGTTTTCTTCTTATGTTTTTCTTTACCATGGAATTTACTGTGTTTCATAAACACGGGTGACAGGGACCCGAGTACTAGAATTACCTTTATTTTCTTCTTTTTTTCTTCAACGTTACCTTTTCCCATTGCTTTTTTACTCGTATCTAGTTCACAATATTCATCTTGTTTTGCGAAGCATAGTCATATTTTGTTCTTGCCACTTACTCACCAGAAAGAAGGAATTATTCTAAAAATTAATGGCGTATAGAAGTTTAACATTGTTGGTATAAGCACGCAAGGGTAGTATGTAATCTCTATGCAAATTGCAAAAGAGGTTAATGTATATAATCGCTTATACAATTAAGACATTGTATTATAAGAAAGCCCTAGTTAATTGCTTGATCGACGGATTTTAAAGTGCAGTGTTCACTTGAAGATTTTAATTTTTTTAAACGTTTTAAACACTTCTATAAAAAGAAATAAAGAAGTTCTCTGTAAAATCTAATAAAAATGAGTGAAAAGGAAGTAGATAAGGAACTTGTGGAAAGTGAACAAGGCTCCTGTTCCCAAAGCAGTTTCCCGAATGTGCGAGATCTAGCAGAAGCTGGAAGTTCAGGTGAGCAGATGCAAGGCGTTGGTGCCACTGAAGCTAGTAACGAATCCGAGGACACTGACCAAACTACAATATCATCTAATATTAAAGAAGAATTTTCTACCAAATTCGAACGAGATGTAGAAATAATAAAAGAATCTATTCCACAATTGCAAAATGAGATTGAAAATACGAGAGAAGCGCTGCGTATTATTGCAATCAAGGATGAGCCAAACGATAATTGGGCACACGAAGCACTTGCCCTCAGATCCGAGATGTATGAACGTATCCTATGTTTAAATTATATTCAACAAAAATTAGTTGATAGGTTTAACACGATACTAAAAACACAAGTGTGTCGGTTTTTGGGATTTGTTGAATCACTTTCTTCACAACTGTTTCCAAGTACGCTAAATATTGTTTTTCGTAATCTAAAAGAATTTTTTCTAGTTTTTGAGAGCTTAGTTGAATTAAAAATTACAATTCGACAGGACGAGGATTATTTTAACCGGCTCAATAATGAAATTGGAGATATACAATTGAAGCGTGATTGTCCAAGAAGAGACACTGAAGTCACGCCTGAAAATGTACAATATTTAGCCACACCAGCTGATAATAATATAGCAAAAGTATTAAGCCAGCTAAGACAAATTACCGAAGTAAAGTTAGTACCTATGCTACGTGAAGTACAGCCTGAAGTCTGTTTACGAGAGAGGGATTATGGTCCATCGGATCGTTGTACAAATGCACCTGATGCTATACGAGAATATACGGCTACTTTATCTACACTCCTCGCTTTTTCCTACGAGGTACAGGATTTCAATTTAGAAAAGCTTACGAATCAATTTCAAACATGGAAGAATGATATTCTTACCTGTTATTGGGATATACAACTTAGGAGGATTGAATCTAAACAAACTCCAGAATCTCCTATGACTAAAAGACTCAAATCTTCGGATGAAAAAATGTTTCATGTATGTGAAGAAGCACTAAAGCTGCACGAGGAGGTGACACAATTAGTGCAGAAATCCATCTATTGGTGTGAATTCCTTAATATCAGCTGTTAAAGGCTTGTTGGGGTATTGATATAAGAAAAACAAACTTAAAGAAATCGTTAATCTATTTCTATTTTTGGGTTACATATAATTTCCAACTGTATGTTAAGTACACGAAAGACGAAGATTAATGGACGTAATTCATTCCATACTAATACATTAAATATCCCGAAGTATGCACATGCCTTAAGAATACATTTACTTCTTTATTCCACATATTTACCATTTCCATTTTAAACTCTTAACCTTCTTAAATGTTTTTAATTGCGACAGAAATTGACTTATGTATATTTACCCTTTATCGAGAAATGGAAAGAAATCCATATAAGGTATACAAACTGAACTTTTATTTCATTCGCTCGAATATTCATTCATTTAAGTAATTTAAAATTTGATGTATAATATAAACAGTTTATAGAATAAATTTCTTGATGTTTGGGAGTCTATTGTACTTAAAATTTTGATTTTAACAATCCATTTAATATAATTGGTTAGTTTCTTAATTGTGTACTTATTTTTTTTTTAACATTAGAAATTTTAATTTTGATGTTTCGCGCTGTTCACTTAAAATAGGAAAAGGCTACTTAAAAGTATCATGTTTTAAAATGTGATATGTTATGTTCAATAAATGTTATGTAAAAACGTGTAGATGTTTTTCTTGAATATAAACTTAAATCGTTTTATAATAACAATAAATATATTTCGATAAAACTGTGACAAAATTTGATTTCACACTTTCTATTATTAGTAGACATACCGTATTCTTAGACTAATTTTCTGGTTTGGCCAAATTGGTCGACGTTATTTTATACAATTAGTCTTAAAGTTTCTTGAATCTGAAAATTTTATATTTAATAAGAATAGTCATTTTTCGAGTGTTGTTAGTAACGCATAATTTCTAGATATAATTTTTTTGCAAAGATACATTAAAAGTAATCTGAAATTACACACATAACTATTTAACAGAATAAAAATGCACTAGTGGTAGCCTAGTGGTCAAGGTCATGGACTAGAGGCCGGCGGTTTTCGTTCAGTCGCGGGTTCGATCCTTGGCCGCCAAAGACCCGCCGTGTAGCTGAGGCTGATGCATGTTAAATCTGTTCGGGGCCCAAAGTCCTCCCATTGGCGTAATGTGGATGTTAGGAGAGGGGGTGCCAGCTCAGGTGTCGTCCTCGTCACTTGACCATGGCTCAAAATTACGAAGTCCATCACCAATAGTCCTCGTGTTGTTTCTAGGGCGACGTTAATAAAAATTGAACTAAAAACTCGAACGTTTGTGACATGTCGCGGTGCTGATTCGCGTTAAATTTATCGATGTACCAACGTTTATGAGGTGTGGAAGTTTGAAAAGTGGGGGTCAGCTTAAATGTCTTCTTCATCTCGATACATTTTTATGTAACAATAAATTGAGTTTAGTTTATATTAACGTCTCACTAGAAGCAACACGAGGGCTATTGGCGACGGACCTCATAATTTTGAACCACGGTGAAGTGACGAGGAAGACACCCGAGTTGGCACCCCCCCTCTCCTAACATCCACACCATGCCAACGGGAGGACTTTTGGCCCCGAACAGATTTAATGTGCATCAGCCACGGCTACACGGCGCGTCTGTAGCGGCCAGGGATCGAACCCGCAACTGAGCGAAAACCGTCGGCCGCGAATCCGAAGCCATGAGCACTAGGCTACCGAGGCCAAAAATAAATTGAATGTAGGCTTCAAAATGTTTGGCTTCAATATATATATAAATCATTACATTTCGAGAAGTGTTAGATTTCGTGAAATTTTGTGTGTTTTATTGAACATTTTCGTCAGGCTATTTATACTAGTGAGTAAAGATTCAACTAACCGTAGCAACGATATGAATTCAATTAACCATGAAGACGCGGAATATCCTAGTGATCCTTCTCTATTTTAGACTCTCATTTTTGTCAAACTTTTAGTTATTTTTCCATTTTTTAAATAACGTATAGAATACAGTAAACCTCTTGTTTCGCGAGAGATAGCCACATCTGGCTCTTGTACTATTAAACTTCATTCTTACTCACACTCACTCACCACGAAGTCCTGATGTTGTCGTTCTTTTCAGACGCGGTCAAATGAAGTCGAGCCTTTACCTGATATCCTTCGCTTTCCATCACCTCAAGGGGTTTCCTTATTAAGGTAGATACAGGCATCATGGCCCCGAGCACCCTTTAGTTTCCTTTTTCTTTCCCATGGGGTTTACTATCTTTGATAAAAACGGATGACGCTCCTCCAGAATACCCTAGAGATCTATCACTATTTCCGGTCCTCCTTCTTGTCAATTTTTTATATCATTTTCCCATTTTATTTAAATATCTAGAAAGAGCAGCTACTTGTTTGACGCAGCTTTGCCTTTTATGACTTATTCACACTACTTCAGACTTCACCATCATTCACTTGCATTCTTTTAACATATTTTGCTAAAACAACGTGAATATTTTAAGTCCCCAATAAATTTTTACTTCAGATTTCACTCCCATTCAACAATCTTATTATTTATTAACAACTCATTTACGTTGAGTCATGGTTTCGGGCCCTGATGCCACTAAACACCCGCCGTGTAGCCGAAAATGATGTACGTTAAATCTGTAGCGGTCCAAAGTAGTTACAAAGACGTGGTGTGGAAGTTAAGAGAGAGGGGTGCCAGCTCAGGTGTCGTCTTCGTCACTTGATAGAGGTGCAAAATTACGAGGTCCGTCACCAATAGCCCTCGTTTTGCTTCTAGAGAGAAGTTAAAAGTACCAAACCAAACCAAATCGAAATTAAATTATACGTGTCACTGATGCCATGGGGCCGCGGTAGCCTAGTGGTCAAGGACGTGGATAGCGGCTGGCGGTTTTCGTTCAGTCGCGGGTTCGATCCTTGGCCACCAAAGACCCGCCGTGTAGCCGGGGCTGATGCACGTTAAATCTGTTCGGGGCCCAAAGTCCTCCCGTTGGCGTGGTGTGGATGTTAGGAGAGGGGGGTGCCAGCTCAGGTGTCGTCCTCGTCACTTGACCGTGGTTCAAAATTACGAGGTCCGTCGCCAATAGCCCTCGTGTTGCTTCTAGTGCGACGTTAATAAAAACTAAACTAAACTAAAACTAAACACTGATGCCATAGCATTAGTATCTTGGGGTTGAGAAAAGAAGACAATTGAAATAGTACTGAGAAGTGTTTGGGTTTGTTCCAAGGTGTCCCTGCTTTTAAAAATGAGCTCTATTTTCATAAGATATAAATATAGTTTGGTTTTATTAACTTCACATTAGGAGCAACACGGTCTATTGGTGTCGGACCTCGTAATTTTCAATGTCTGTCAAGTGACGAAGACGACACCTGAGAAGGCACGCTTCCCCGCTTCTATCTCCTCACCACACCAATGGGAGGAATTTGAGCCTAGACATGTTTAACGTGCATTAGTCCGGCGTCACGGCAGGGTTTTTAGTCGCATCTGGACTCCAACACACAATTCGACGAAGGCGCGTGACCTGCCGACTGAAATTGCATGACCACTAGGCTACCATGGGCGAAACATCTCGGAATTTCGGAACAACGCTGAATTAATGCTTTTTTGATATCTGTCATTTCAGAGAAACCGATTGTTACCGTTTTTTAACGTCACTCTTAAAAGCTACAGGGGAGCCATTAGTGAAGGACTTCGTAATTTTGAATCTCTCTCAAATGGCGAAGAATACACCTGAGCTGTCACCCCCTTTCCTTAACTTCTACACCCTGCCAACAGGACGACTTTAAGTGCCAGCAGATTTAACGAACACCATCAAAGGCTACACAGCGAACCTTTAGTAGCATCCAGGCTCGAACCCGTGACTCGACGAAAATCGCGAGTCCGCGACCATGACCACTAGGCTACCACTCCCACATGTGATTGATGTCATTGCACTGACAAATGGCCCGAATCGAAGCAAACAGTGCTGACGGCGTGTTTGAGACCAGGAGCACTAGGCTACCGTGGGCCTCATATTTTTTTTTTGTCATCTTTAATTGATGTATAGAACATATTTACTGCTTCTTCAGTCGCTTAATTTCTATACAACTTGGTATTCGAGGCATAATTTGATTTAAATGGTACTATCCCATATTTTCATTCAACGCATCTGTTGTGCAATTAAGTATTGAACGCGAGCTCGATTTTAAATTAGGGACCCATAAAATTCTTGTCACTAACTTTTCGTTTATCGTTTCTTCAATGATTTTCAAAGGCTACTTCTGGGATTATAGCTTAGTTGCTCTATATCCCACAAAACCAAACTAGGCTATATCTTCCAAAAATGAATGTCCTCTGTGACTTACCTTCTTCAGGTAATTCCACGCATTAGGACGATGGAACTTTCTTGTGATGTTTTTCTTTCCCATGGAATTTACCGTCTTTGTTACACATAGGTGACATGGCCCCAGGATACTCCAGAAATTCCTCTATTTTCTACCCTCTTTCTTATGATTCAGCGTTACCTTTTCCCATTACTTTTTTATGCGTATCTAGATCACAGATATCCGTCTTGTTTTGCTCAGTATTGTCAAATCTGTTTCTTGCGGTATGAAATTCCTCTGCAACATATTAATTCACCACCACAAGAGAATAATTCCAAAAATTAATAGATTATACAAGTCTTACGGTGTTGGTATAAGCACGCACGGATAGTTGTAGTCTGTATGGAAATTGTTAACGAATATAAAACATATAATCTACTTGCAAAATTAAGAGACTGTTTTGTCCGAAAGACCTGAATCCTTGTTTAAACAGCTAATTTTAAATTGCAGTGTTAACTTGTATAATTTTAGAACTTAATTTTTTAAATTTATGATTTAACTCTAAATAGAAATAAGGAAATTCTCAGTCAAGCGTTGATGCCACTTAAGCTAGTAACAATTCCGAAAACACTGACCAAATACAATGCCATTTAATATTAAAGATTTTTCTGCAAAATTTCAACTAGATGCAGATGAAATAAAACAAGCTATTCCTCAATTGCGAAATGAGATTGAGAAGACTTGGGGAACAATGCGTTTTATTGAAATTGAAGATAAGCCAAATGTAAACTGGTCAAATGAAGCACTTGCCATGCGGTCCGAAACACTTGAACTTTTCAGACTTTTAAATTATGTTCAAAAGAAATTAGTAGACTGTTTTAGGACAATAATAAAAACACAACTGAATCTTTTTTTTCCCGAAGTGGCTTCTTCACAACTGGATCTATTCAAGATAAATGTTGCTCTTCATAAACTATTAGAATTTCTTGAAGTTCTTAATTCTTTAGATGCCTTAGCGCTTTCAGTTAAACAGGAGGATGAATATCTTACCCGGCTCTCTACTGAACTTGACGATACAAAATTGGAGCATAATCATCTAACAATAGACACGGAAATCTTGGCGGAAAGTGTACAAATTTCATTCAAACCAGCTGATAATGTATCAGACATATTAAGCCAGCTACGAAAAATTACCGAAGTAACTTTACTACCTATGCTACGTAAAGTACAGCCTGAAGTCTGTTTACCAGATAGAGAAATTGGTCTGTCGGATCGTTGTTTAAATGCATCTGAAGCTATACGAGAATGTACGGTTATCTTAGGGACAATCCTCCCTTATTCCCACCAGGTACAGAATTTTGATTTCCAAACATTTATGCTTCAATTTCATTCATGGAAGAACGATATTGTTATCAGGTATGAGGAGGTAAAATCCAAGCATATTAAATCTAAAATATCTAAGCGATCATCTATGAATGAAAGACCCGAATTGTCGGATAAAAAATGTAAGGAAATGATTCAAGATTATAAATTAACACAAAGACTTTACGATGCGGTACGGGATTTAGCGCAGATATTCATGGATGCGAATTAGTTATTTAGCATCAGCTGTTAGTGGCTTGTTGGAGCATTGATATAAGAAAACGAAACAAACTTAAAGAAATAGTGAAAATATTCTTCGTTTCACTATTACTTTCCAGCTGTATGTTAAGTAAACGAAAAACTGAGCCAAACAGACGTAATTCAACATTCATGCGAAGACATTAAAAATCATGAAGCAGGCACATGCCTTAAGAATACATTTACCTTAGTATCCCACATATTTACTGTTTACTTCTAAGCTCCATAGGTAAGAAAATACTTTTTGAAATTGCGATTTGAATTTATTTATGTATATTTACCTGTTATCGAAAATAGAAACTGTCCCGTTTTAGATTAAGAAACTGAACTTTTATTTCATTCACCCTAAGATGCATTCATTTAAGTAATTTACAATTTGATGTTTGTATTGAACATTTTATAGTATAACTGAATGATTCCCTTGATGTTTGGTATTCTATTTGTGGTTATAACTTTTAGTTTGTCAATGCATTTAATGTCTTTTTGATAAATTTCTTTATTTTTTTTTAAACATGAGTTTTATATTTTCATGTTCTGTGCTTTTTGCTTAAATTAGAAAAAAAGATTCTTTTAAGCGTATTTTGAAAAGTTATATTTTATGTATATTAAATATGTATAAAACAAATTGATGTTATTTTTCTTAAATATAAACTTAATTCGTTTTCATGTGTATGAATACAATGGATATACCATGAAATTATAGCTTATAACAATATTCATTAACGATCGTATAACCGTTCTATCACAGAAAATGAGATAAATACTTATAACGAGAGATATGCTATGAATACATTTATTAGAGGAATTTTACGTAGGATAAATATTTGTAATATTAAGTTTTTGCGAGTACTTAGAACGCTACTTGAATAACATCTCGACCATCATGAAAGTTGGCGCAATTCCACCCAAACCTATACTAATCATTTAAGCCACCAATCCGTAATTTCATTTTAGAATGCAACGAAAGTGCTCTCCTCATTTTGAACCAAACAGCACAAAAATCCATCCAGATATGTATCTATGTGTTGGTATCAAACGCCGCGGTAGCCTAGTGGTCCAGATCGTGGACTAGCGGCCGGCGGTTTTCGTTCTGTCCCGGGTTCGATCCTTGGCCACCAAAGACCCGCCGTGTAGCCGGGGCTGATGCACGTTACATCTGTTCGGGGCCCAAAGTGACCTCAGGGACTTGCCTTCTTCAGGTAAGTACGGGCATCATGACCCCGAGGCACCTTAGTGATCTTTTTCTTTCCCATGGGGTTTACTGTCTTTGGTAAACACGGGTGACGCACTCCCGGGATACCCTAGCGATCCTTCTCTATTTTCGACCCTCCTTCTTGTCAACCATTTTTACCTTTTTTTCAACTTCACGTCTAGACCACAGTTTAATCTTGTTTGGCGCAGCATAGCCATATCTGGCTCTTGTGCCAATAAACTTTACATTCACTCACTCACTCACTCACTCGGGACCCAAAGTCCTCCCGTTGGCTTGCTGTGGATGTTAGGAGAAGGGGGGGGGTGCTAGCTCAAGTATCGTCCTCGTCACTTGACCGTGGTTCAAAATTATGAGGTCCGTCTCTAATAGTCCTCGTGTTGCTTATAGTTGTTTCTACATTAATAAAAACTAAACTGTGGTGGTATGCTGTTTTCCAATGTTTTGTCATCATTCTATTTAATCGAGTTCTACGGGTCTTTCAGGTTTATGTGTGTATGGACACCAGTCTGCGGATCAACAAAATTATGTAACAAGTGTTAATAAATTGTTTGAAATATTTGAATTTCGCAGCTTTTAACAGTTCCTTTTCATAAGTTTTCCATGAGTTCGAAATAACACTGGATCCCTCTTCACTATTTATTTAATGTAAAAGAACAGTCTCTCCGATCGAGCAGGAACTTGAGCAATAAATGTATTTCTATAAAACTCTGACAGTATTTGATTTCACACTTTATTATCAGTAGAAATATATATTTCATACACCTTCCCATTGATGTGGGTGTTTGGAGTGAGGAATGTCAACTCGGGTATCGTCCTCGTCTATTGATCGAAATTCAGGGATGCATCGTCACTAGCTTTCATTTTCGCTTTTTCTCAGTTAGCTTGCATCGTCCGTAGTAGTGACCAGGTGTTAAAGCTTCTGACTTTTAAAGCACTCTCTAAATTTCTTCAATGAGTACATTTAGAGAGTGAGGTGAAAGATCAGGTATTATATTGTCACTTGACCAAGGCACACAATGACGAGTTCAGTTACCAATAACTCTAACTCTTGTGTTGCTTCTAAATGAACGATGGTAATAACAAACCAAAATTTTTCGAAATCAAATTTTACGTGTCACTGATGTATCATAATTAGTTTCTTTGGGGGAGGGCATTGAAAATAATTGGAATTGTATTGAAATGTGTTTGTTCCAAAATGTCCCTTTTTCAGCAAGTGTACTTTAATTTCATATTCTGTGATGGTTTGGTTGGATTTAATAACGTCGCCGTAGAAGAAACACGAGCTATAAGCCAAACTTCCACACCACGCCATTGGGAGGACTCTAGGTTCCAACAGAATTAACGGATTTCACCGCAGCTACACGGAGGGTCTTTATTTGCTACCTACGAATTGAAGAAATCCGCCGGCCACGAGATGTTAGGAGAGAGGGTGCCAGCTCAGGTGTCGTCCTCGTCCCTTGACCGTGGTTCAAAATTACGAGGTCCGTCGCCAATAGCCCTCGTGTTGCTTCTAGTGCGACGTTAATAAAAACTAAACTAAACCGCCGGCCACGAGTCTTCTGACATATCTACTAGGCTACTGCGGGCACTACGTGATGGTTATGAATTACAGTTACATTGAATCTTAAATATCTTTCATTATCTACATTATTTGACTTCAGTGGATTAAATGATTTGTTTTATCAACATTACGCAACAGAAGCAATGGATCTATTGGCGATGGACTTCCTAATGGTGAGCTTCGGACAAGTGATGAGGAGGATACTGGAGTTGCCCCTCCCTCTCCTGACTTCCACACCACACCGATGGGACGAATTTGAGCCCTAACAGATTTAATGTGCATCCTCTTCAGTTTCACATCAGGTATTTAGAGGCATCAAGGTTCGAACCTACGACTCGCCATAAACCGCCAGTCACGCCCGTGACAACTAGGCTACCGCAACCATCGTCTTCAATGGATTGTAACCGGGAATAATAGAATAGTCCCACTATAGCTCATGCATGTCGTAAGAGGCGACTAAACTGGGTACCTAGCGTCTGGGGGGTATAGATGAGCACCTTGCTCCTTGAGAATTATATCAGGGGACCTCAGGGACTTATGATCTTCGGGTAAGTACGGTCATCAGAATTTCGAGGCACCCTAGTGATTTTTTTTCTTTCCTATGGGATTTACTGTCTTTGATAAATACGGGTTACACACTCCCGGGGTTACCCTAGCGATCCTTCTCTGTTTTCGATTCTCCTTCTTGTCAACCAATTCTTGTGTTTTCTTCAATTTCTCCATGTCTAGACCACAGTTAAATCTTGTTTGGCACAACATAGCCACATCTGGCTCTTGCACCGATATCCTTTGCATTCACTCACTTCAATGGATTATTTTGGTTTTGTTAATTTCGCACTAGGCAACATGAGGAATAATGGCAACAGAACCAATGTCATCAGTGGAATTGTCATATATATATATATCCGGGTTTATCTAATGCATTGTTGTCTCAAAGTTCGCCACCATGACTACTCATATACCACGATTCGATTATCCAATTCTCTTGCGCCATTAAAACCCACAGTCACTCACTCGATTATCCGATTGAGTAGGGGGCCGCGATAGCCTAGTGGTCAATGTCATGGACTAGCGGCCGGCGGTTTTCGCTCAGTCGTGGGTTCGATCCTTGGCTGTCAAAGACCCGCCGTGTAGCCGGGACTGATGCACGTTAAATCTGTTTGGGGCCCAAAGTCCTCCCGTTGGCGTGGTGTGGATATTAGGAGAAGGGGTGTCAGGTCATGTGTCGTCCTCGTCACTTGACTGTGGTTCAAAATTACGAGGCCGTCGCCAATAGTCCTCGTGTTGCTTCTAGTGCGACGTTAATAAAAACTAAAACTAAAATATCCGATTGAGGAACTGAAAGTTTCATATATCAAACGTCTAAATTTCGATTATTTTCTGCCACATATCTTAATCGTTTGATGCAAATGATTTTTTTAAAATTCTTCAGCATATTATTCATAAAATTGGGATTGACAAATGTAGTTTATAAGTTGCACATTGGGGTTTCGATTGATTCTCTGAAGGGGTTTCAACTAATAATATTTGAAAGAATTGCATAAAAGTGAAAATACAGGAGTTTAGGTTTCAAAAAGTTATGTTTCTATCCACAAATTAACAATTTTTTTTCTCTTAATATTTATAATACTTTAAGAACATCATTCAATTTATCTCGATTAGTTTTTTCAAAGTTTAAAAGTATTATGTTTGAATCGGTCTTACAAAAGGAGCATTGTATCGCTTTAATCTTATTTTTTCACGAAACAAGTGGCCAGGCTTGCCAAGTGGTCAAGGCTACCTACCGGCTGGATTCGTGGCCGGCGTTTGTCGTTCAGTCGCGGGTTCGATCCTTGGCTGCTAAAGACCAACCATGTAGCCCGGGCTGATGCACGTTGAATCTGTCTGGGCCCCAAGTCCTCCCAATGGCGTGGTGTGGATGTTAGTAGAGGGGTGCCAGCTCAGGTGTCGTCCTTGTCAAATTAAGAATTTCAGATGCACAAAAATATAATCCATTCTTCCCCCCCCCCCACAAAAATGATTAAAACGGGACACTTTTATTTGGATATAATTATAGACATACCGCACATTTTTTCGCTGAATTAGCATATTCCGCGTCAACGTCTTTCGTTCAAAATGCTAGTCTTCATTTTTTTCAATAAAATTTCAGCTTTATTTTTTCAATGTTATTTAGAAAGTATTATAACTTTGCATATAATTGGAAAAATTATTTTTAAGATATACGTACACATTTAAAAGGCCATTTTTGAGAAAATTTCCGGTTTTCTAATTTTAATGTCGGCTTAAAATTTAAACTTTTTCTGTGTAATAGTATTCGAATTTCACTTATACCTTATTTAGAACTTAAGTTACAGGAATTTGAATTTTACTCGGTAGATAATTTTTAATTGCATTTGAAAGTTTGTTTTTGATTTTTCTTAAAATGAGTTTTCTCGACATATTTACACCCGAGTGATTTTTTTACTTTCCCATGGGGTTTACTGCTTTTGGTAAACACGGGTGACGCACCCCAGGATACCCTAGCGATCCTTCTGTATTTTCGACCCTCCTTCTTGTCAACAAATTTGTCTTTTCTTCTATTTCTTCTCGTCTAAACCACAGTTAAATCTTATTTGGCGCTGCATAGCCATATCTGGCTGTTGCGCCAATAAACTTTACTTTCTCGCTTGACCCTTCTTGTCGATCAATATTTTCATTGTTTTACAGTCTAGATCACATATTTACCTTGTTTGGCACAGTATGGCCACGTCTGGTTCTTGCGCCAATAAAACTTCACTATCGTCGACGACGACATATTCACATATGGCAACATAGATATCAGAAACAGATATGAACCAAATTAATTTAAATTTTGAAAGTATCTTTCCTGTATAGTTTTTAAGAACCCCTACTACTTTCAGGCTTGTAAAATAGATACGGTGTTAATAATAAAGGTATAAATCATGTGTTGTTATAACTTTTTTTTGATTTTTCGATGTTATTTTACTCGAAACACAATAAAAATTGTAGAAATATGATTTTCATCATGAAAGTTGTACCAGGGCCAAAACTTATGATAAATAAGATAAAATTTACAGAATAATGATTATTTTGTTTACTTTTGAGTTATGATCCTTATTCTGATATTTAATTTATGTACTATTTTCACCATGTTTTCGGCTCCAATTTTTCTTTCTGAATTAAAAGCAGGTCATTAAATGTGTTTTTCATAGTTTTAGGTTATATTTTAGCATTAAGAAATATCTTCATACAAATATCAATGTGTTTCAAAAACGTTTCTCCGAAGATGCACGAATACCTTAAGGTAGAAGACAATCGAAATTGTCAACATCATCGCCTTACATCGAACGAATACATGATGAAACACAAGTGCCAAATCGTAGGGATCTGGTAGGAAAAATACTCCTTTAAAATGAAAAGTTTGCTAATGTAATGATTCTCCGAAATTTCCACTAGGCTACCGCGGCCACACGATCCCTAGTTGATTTGCCTCATATCACCTTTTTGCTGCCAAGAATTAACACCGTTTTTGTTATTATTGGAGTTTTGTTTCGTTTTATACCGCGAAAAATTTTAAAACTTAATGGTGTATCTCTGAATTGGTAGATTTAACGTCAATCAACACAAGAAAATATATCAAATACCATTCAGAAATCTGTGTAAAAATTTGAATCGAACTTGTATAACCTACAAAGAGGGGCCGCGGTAGCCTAGTGGTCAAGGTCGTGGATAGCGGCTGGCGGTTTTCGTTCAGTCGCGGGTTCGATCCTTGTCTACCAAAGACCCGCCTTGTAGCCGGGGCTGATGCACGTTAAATCTGTTCGGGGCCCAAAGTCCTCCCGTTGGCGTGGTGTGGATGTTAGGAGAGGGGGGTGCCAGCTCAGGTGTCGTCCTCGTCACTTAACCGTGGTTCAAAATTACGAGGTCCGTTGCCAATAGCCCTCGTGTTGCTTCTAGTGCGACGTTAATAAAAAAAAAAACTAAAAAACTAAAAACTAATAACCTACAAAGAAACCAGTCTAATTTCTGTGATTAACGCAATTTTAATTTATTTGTAGTCATTCGTGACACTCTTAATATATAAACCATTATTTCGAATACCTTTAGCCTGATCGCTCCCTATTTAAAAGGCGACACTGTCACAACTTTGCAAAATATTGGAATCAGAACAGTTAGATGCGGAACACACCAACCATCTAATCTACAATTTGATCAAAATAATCTATTAACAAAGAAAAACTGAATGGATCGCAAGAGAAAGAGAAAAAAAAAATCCAACAAAATTTGAGAAATCTGATATTGGTGATTCAGTGCGAAGATCGAATGTTGACGCTGATCAATGTATTCACGGATCAAGACCAGCGAATTGGAAGATGTGTGTGTGTACACACCCATTTTATTCCAAGACGATCTTGAGAAAATTGACTTTACGAGATGTAAACCGAATCAGTGATGAAGAATAGGGATTCTTTGTCATCCCCTGCTTTCTTAGAGGGTATTGAATCGTTAATTAAATTTTCTCTGCTTTTGTTTGCTGCGTGCACGGCGAAGCGTTCTGTTTTGACAACGCATTTAGTTGGAAAGTAAGGAAATTGAATCACACTGTGTTAGGGAACGAAAATTAAACAGGGAACGAAAACAGAGGAGACTATTTTTAAATAAATTGGATCGAATCCGCCTTTGTTTTCTTGAATACATTTCTTTAAAACTTTTTTTTCAAACTATATTTTAGATTAAATTCTGATAATTAGAGAGTGAAATATTTTCAAATAAATTATTAGCTTTGTATATCAATAGTTATTTTATGGAATTATCCGTTCATTACCATGTCGAATAAAATTATTATCTTTACCAGAAACAATTTCTTTTATTCTCACTATTTTCATTTTGATTACCCTACAAAAATATTATATTACTTTTCGTTTATTTTAAATGAAGCTTTTAAATTTATTCAGAATATGTTTATTTTCTTCCCTTAAACATAAATAATAGATCATTTTTAGATTTTATTACGATTTAATATAAATTTTTTAAACATAATTGTTGCAAATAATCGATTAATATATTGAAGGTAATCGGTTATTAATCCATATACTAATTGCAAATAATCACCTATAAATACTGACAGTTCGATGCCGATTTTTTGTACATTTAAGACATAGTTCATTTTGCAATGTATGGCCGCAGTAGCCTAGTGGTCATGGTTTCGGACTCATGGTGGTAGTTTTCGTTCAGTCACGGGTTCGATCCTTGGCAGATGAAGATCTGCTGCGTAGCCGAGGCTGATGCACTTTTAATCTGTCGGGGCCCAAAGTCCTCCCTTTGGCGTAGTGTGGAAGTTTAGAGAGGAGGTTGCCAGCTCAGATGTCGTCCTAGTCACTTGACCTATGTTCAAAATTTCGTGGTCCCTCGCCAACAGCCCTCGTGTTGCTTCTAGTGCGACGTAAATAAAAAATAAACTAAAATTATTTCGTAATGTACAAACGCTTGCAAAAAGATGAACATAAATACCTAAAACGCACTCAAAATATTGCAATTCAGAGATATTGAAAATAGTTATGAAAGAATAGCATGAAATTAAAGGAATAATCACGTTTTCGTTACTTTTCTGATCTGATAATTAATCAAATGACTAGGTATCCTTTTTGATAAGGTATTTGATACAATTTAAAAATAAATTGAAAATTTCAAGGATAATATACAGCTGAAACATTGGAATGTATGAACTTAAATTCCTCTGAAGAGGTTTTTATTTTTGCAGTAAATGCTCGAAAAACAATGCATCCACAAAAAATTGTTTACACAATATAACATTCGTTCAAAATTAAGAAATTAGTTACGAAAAACAAATAATTAATTGTAATAAAAGTAAATTATACATTATTACTAATGAAACCGGAAATATTATATTTCAAGCAAAAATGTTACATTTTTCTTAAAACGTTTTTATGTATTTCACTTGCTGTGGGTGGGTGTGTATCAGTGTGTCATCAAATTTTATATCGTTAATTTAACCAACTTCCCACCAAGCTAGTGCTCTGAAATTTTATGAACCGTTCTTACTCGCCTAACAATGCAATATTTAGACATTTGCGACAAGTTTTAACTAACATTTCAATACTTTTTTTAATAATCTTTGCCACCATATAAAAACGTTGGTTTTTAACTCGAATTTTATAAGTGAGGGCTCTGTTATTTTTGCAACATGTAATTTGTTTTTTAGTTGCTATTGATCACATGTCATGAAACTAACCTGAGAAATCTAGCTAATATCGCAGTTGAGGCGAAATGTGTCGCATATATAGTAGCAACTACTTCATTGCTTCAGTAAATATCACTGTAGAATAATGAATGCTGCTGCATTTTAATTTTCACTGAATATCAAAGTATCATTATATTCTTAGTTTTTTTAGTTTAGCTTTTTATTAATGTCACACTAGAAGCAACACGAGGGCTATTGGCGACGGACCTCGTAATTTAGAACCTCAGTCAAGTAACGTGGACGGCACCGGAGCTGGCACCCCCCTCTCCTAACATCCACACCACGCCAACGGGAGGACTTTGGGTCCCGACAGATTTAACGTGCATCAGCCCAGGCTACACGGCGGGTCTTTGGCGGCCAAGGATCGAACCCGCGACAGAACGAAAACCGCCAGCCGCTAGTCCAATACCTTGACCACTAGGCTACCGCGGCCCCATTATATTCTTAGACCGAGGTAGCTTCATGGTCAACGTCAAGTGATTTAATGTCTATAATATATATATGGCTTAATATAAATTTGTTATAAATTTGAATGATTCCACCCCAAGCCATTTCACCAAGAATAAATTCATTTTATGCTTCGGGGATTTCACGTAATGTGAAAATTCAAATATGACTATAGATGTCTTCTTCCTCTTTACTGGATTTTAAATTACAAGAATTATCAACCTAAGCCCTTATGCAGATAGAGGGATTATAATTCAAATAAACCAATCAATTTATTTATAATAGTGTGAAAATTTAGATACCGAGTCATCAAGTCTCTTTAATATGATGTCAACAAAGCCTTGTAGAAAGTAGAGTTTATCGCTGTTAGGTCACTGGATCGTGAAGCGACCCTCTTGTCCATATAAGGTAACAGTGATGATACTTGACAAGATGGAAATTTAAACTGGATATATGTTGGATTCGAAGTAGTTGCTCTGCAATTGGTCTCTGTCGGCTGTTGTTTACTTCTGCGGTAGAAAGCAAAGTAGGGTGCTGTTGCCCTATTCCGTGTTTTGAAGCGGAGCTTGAGATACGATACCAGCTGAAGTTTAATTATTTGTTGGAGAATAATGGATCTGTTGACTGCCCGAAATCCATCTTATTGCGAATTAAATGAAAGACCTTGTGAAGCCTTAGTGTTAAATTAAATTTAACAAAAAAATCTAACCGTACGTAAAGCTCGTTGTGTAATTTTAGTTTAGTTTAGATTTTTTTTATTAACGTCGCACTAGAAGCAACACGAGAGCAATTGGCAGAATACCCAAGGGGACTGAGCTCACCCAAAGGGTTTAGAGCTTCAAACCGGCCACCCCAGGAAACAATCACCCCCGCACTCAGCATTTATTGACAAAATAACATAAGATTTACATAATTTTGAAATAAGGGTTAAATAAAATGTAAAAGGTATTTGCACAGTAAAAAATATACATGACAGAAACACTAGAAACAGCTGAAATTTTCTTGCAGAAATAAGATACACAACATGTTAAATAGCACAATACAAAACGTCCACAAATTCGTAAACAAAACTGAAGTAATAGGCAAAGGTGTAGACATTTATACAAGACATACAATTATAGCTACATGGTAAGGGATGATAAAAAATATTGAGAAATATAATAAAAGTTTGTAACAACTAATAAATTTGTTGGGTAATTTTACGAGTCGTAAGTATATAGGATTTAAGGTTAGAATGTAAGTAGGGATTTTCACTCACGGACCTCAGCCAAATAAGTTTCGCTTCAACAACAGAACATTTTAAATGAAAATCTGAAAACGTAGTGGTCAGCATCTCCACAGAGCCACAGAGACATAAATTTGTACTAATTATATTAAAACGATTTAAATAAGAAATTAGAAATTAGATAAGAGGACTATTGGCAACGGACCTCGTAATTTTGAACCACAGTCAAGTGACGAGGACGACACCTGAACTGGCACCCCCCTCTCCTAACATCCACACCTCGACAACGGGAGGACTTTGGGCCCCGAACAGATTTAACGTGCATCAGCCCCGGCTACACGGCGGGTCTTTGGTGGCCAAGGATCGAATCCGCGAATGAACGAACACTGCCGGCCGCGAGTCCACGACCTTGACCACTAGGCTACCGCGGCCCCGTTCGTTGTGTAGCATGGGTGATGTATGTTAAATGTATTCAGGTCATCGGCTTCGCGTGGGCAGGATTTGAACAATAGGAGAACAGGATGTCCGCTCAGACATTGTCCAAGTCACAGAATGAATTAAAATTACAAGGTCCATCTCCAATACCCTCGTGTTGTTTCTAATTAAGAAGTTAATAAACATTCATTCAACCAATGATACTTAATATACGGACTAACAAATAACTTTTCAAAGTTAATCATATGAAATGCCTTATTTAATTATTTGAACGCATAGTTAAGAAGAAAATTTGAATTTAATTATTTACTTATATTTATAATTTGTGTGTGGTTGAAGTGTTAAAGAGCTTATTAACTAACAACTTTCTTTGATACAGTTAAAGATCTTCCTATTTTCCAAGTTTCAGTTTTTACCTCAATTATTATCTACAACATAATCATTGATATAGATTGCTTATAAATATCAAGTCAACTGAAATTTTTTTCTTTTCGTCGTTTTGTAACTGTATCTTTCCAAATAACTTATTCCTTACTTAAATATAAAATCCTATTCGATAAAAAAAAAAGTAAAGTAATTTTTTTTTTCACCTTAAAGATAATCCCGTGGGGAAAAAAAATTCTATGTTCTTAAAACTTCCCCGAAAAATATTGTGCTCAGGTTAAACAATTCAGAAGAAACCACCAAGACCAAAAGCGCACGAACGGTAACAAATGTTCATTGATCAATGACAAAGATATTCCTTCGAAGTTTTTTTGGAGGAAAAAGAAATAAAATTAAGTTTTGTTCAAAGTGAAATCTCGTTTGATTTTCCACAAAGCCTCCAGAACTTCTTCTAAAGCACATGCAAGTATTTTTTTTTTTTTTTTTCGAAAAAAAAAAAAGAGATAAAAAATAAGAGGAAAGTTAGCAAAAAATATT
>BMAW01100369.1:79380-138120 GCA_019974015.1 Nephila pilipes | reverse complement strand
AATGAATTAAAATTACAAGGTCCATCTCCAATACCCTCGTGTTGTTTCTAATTAAGAAGTTAATAAACATTCATTCAACCAATGATACTTAATATACGGACTAACAAATAACTTTTCAAAGTTAATCATATGAAATGCCTTATTTAATTATTTGAACGCATAATTAAGAAAATTTAAATTTAATTATTTACTTATATTTATAATTTGTGTGTGGTTGAAGTGTTAAAGAGCTTATTAACTAACAACTTTCTTTGATACAGTTAAAGATCTTCCTATTTTCCAAGTTTCAGTTTTTACCTCAATTATTATCTGCAACATAATCATTGATATAGATTGCTTATAAATATCAAGTCAACTGAAGTTTTTTTCTTTTCGTCTTTTTGTAACTGTATCTTTCCAAATAACTTATTCCTTACTTAAATATAAAATCCTATTCGATAAAAAAAAAAAAGTAAAGACATTTTTTTTTTCACCTTAAAGATAATCCCGTGGGGAAAAAAAATTCTATGTTCTTAAAACTTCCCCGAAAAATATTGTGCTCAGGTTAAACAATTCAGAAGAAACCACCAAGACCAAAAGCGCACGAACGGTAACAAATGTTCATTGATCAATGACAAAGATATTCCTTCGAAGTTTTTTTTGGAGGAAAAAGAAATAAAATTAAGTTTTGTTCAAAGTGAAATCTCGTTTGATTTTCCACAAAGCCTCCAGAACTTCTTCTAAAGCACATGCAAGTATTTTTTTTTTTTTTTTTCGAGAAGAAAGAAAGAGATAAAAAATAAGAGGAAAGTTAGCAAAAAATATTTTCTGCGTGGAGGAAGCACATAAAGACCTTGGAAAAGAAGTGCACAGTTGAAAGGAAAGAAATCTTTGGAGAAAATATTAAAATTCTCTGGTAAAGTTGGAGCAAGATACCCGTGGATAAAGTAGGCTTTTTGAAATAGATATTTTACCCACTGAGAGTGAAAATGGCTTGGATAAAATCGCACAGGCGTTTGCATTAAAAGTTTGAAAGAAACTAAATAATCCAGAGAAAAGAATGATCGAATTTTTCATTGAAAATATATTTAAATATTCTCATTTCCATAATTATTTATTTTATCCTTTTTATATAAACTGAGGCATTTTGGTTTGAAATATTAAATCTGGTTTTGATCTCCTTAGATTTTATTAATTATTCGGAACATTAAAAAGGTTCTGTATTTCAAGCGCATTGTTTCACAAGTATTTTTACATGAAAAGGAAAAATATGTTTGATAAAAATAATATCAGTATAAACTGCTTAAAGTATTTCAAAAATGCTGCCAACAAGAACAAAAGTAATAATGGATAGAACTTCGAATTTTTTTGTAAGTACTAAAAAAAAATAAAAGTTTAAATCTACTTATTATATAAATTCACATAAAGGTTTGGGTTGTATTTAATATCTCTTTTAAATTGAATTCCGATTGAACTTTATATATTTCATTATAAGCATAAGAATTTAGAGACTTTTGAGACTTTTAACAGAGACCTATACGTATATTTCTATCATTTTCAAATGTTACTTGTAATTCATGTTTTATAAAAAAAAAATCACATTTCTAAATGAGATCAGAAGCAATTAATAAATCACTCGAATATCTTTATAAAGATAATTATTCATACATAATTAGATTTGTAATTAATTACGGAAAGAGGAAATTAACAACTGTACTGCATTTTATAAGGAACCTATACAGTATCAAAAAGAAATTCATAATTTGAATATTTAGTCATTTAATTTTTAAAGATAATAATTTCCAATAGTTTCATTAATTATTCATTTAGCTGGTTGTAATAAATACGTGTTTCAAACGTGAGAGGACATTGTTTTACACTGAAGGGTTAGTTATTGGAAGTATACACAAATTCCTCTCTACATAAATACATCTCTCACCAATCATACCTTTGGGACTGTGAATAGTTTAATTCTGGAGACTGGTCGGAAGAAATTTTTCAGATAATTTTAAGATATTTCTCAAAGACTGTGGATATTATATTTCCAAAATAAATTTTATATATGCTTTGAAATGTTTTTAGATAGAAAAATACTTAGGTATATACATGTAATGATTTCTTTTAACTGTTATAAATATTTCTTAATTCATCCCATTTTTTAACAGTCATAGTAAAATGTTCGTCGTTATTTCTTGATCTATTTACTTTAATCTTTTAATTTATGCGATCGCGTGATTTAAAATTAAAATTCAGATCGGCATTTCCCACGCTTTAAACTTATAAGAATATCCCTTACCAGCCACTCCTTTGATATCTATTACTTTGTAATCTGCATTATCTTCACTTGAACTCCTCTGGAGAAATAAACTGGGAAAAAACTGTCAGTTCGTTCTTAATTACTAAAGCAGGTTAACGTATGTGGTATCCGCTACTAACCCCGATGTATCTTCCCCCATCTCGTGTAACATAAATAAAATCATAATCATCTATTTAAAGTCTCTTTATTGTGCCACAACTGAAGTACAAATTATGTGTTTATATTCAATATTTAAGTACCGAATAAGTGGTATTAATTATTTCTTACATATTCTTTTCTCACACAGACCGTAGAACATTTTATTAAATTATTACTTTCTGATCGATTTAATTCATGTTCGGGCCACAAAATAAGTTTATGTTGTTTTCTGTACTGTAATACACCGTAGAGTTTTAACTATGCATGTTATATTTTCTTAAAATTTGCATATTGAAGGAATTGTTAAAGTTTTATCCGCGTAATAAGATAAAAAGTATTTATATTCTAAAAATATGCTATATTAATTTAATATTGCCATTATTTTTAACGTGTTTCCAGTCTCGGTTTTGTTCTTTGACATTTGGCATTAAGGAATATCTAATTCGGATTTTCTTTGAAATCATATGCGTCGTACATTCTAAAATATATTCTGCTATATTTACTATCTTAATTAAATAATAAGAATTTGCAATATTAAGACTGTTTTTGAGATATCAGTCCTATATATGATGTTCTTACTTAATAAGAAATACATTTTTATTAATATGTCTTGTAAATATGGAGTGGTACATAGTTAGGATCTAGTATTTTAAATGTTTTTTTTTTAAATCATGTTTATTTAGTGATGGTAACGCCAAACTGTTCATTATTATATTCGCTCAGTACTCATAAAATAATAGGGGATAATATCCTTTGTTACGCCGTATCCCATAACACCAGTCAATCACAAAATAATATATTAAGAAATGCAAGAGTACTTCCAAAATACCAAATCATCGGTTAGTTTTCATTTGGTTGCCATTTGCTGCTAAATCAATATTTGATAGGTGAAACGTCGTGTTGCCATATTCATCCTTATACATAAGTAACAGAGCAATAATCAAAATAATGGTTTGCTTCTGGTGAACACGATACAAACAAAGCAAGGAGATATCTTTGACCAGAAAATCTATGGCAGCGAAGTTTTGTGATGGGAAGGACATCATACACATGGATTTCCTTAAAATAAGGGGAACGGTCAATGTACATAACTAGATTCAGTTTGTCCATTCCCAACTTGAGTATCACCCGTGTGGTGACCGTATGTAAAAGAATAGTCCCCCCCACTGCACTGTAACTCTTGCATTTCGTAAGAAGCGACTAAAATCGGCACTCAGTGTCTGGAGGTATAGCGGAACACTCTGTCCTTGGATATACGAGGGGAGCGGTCTGGGAGACCTCAAGGGCTTGCCATCTTTAGGTAATAAGGGCGTCATGACACTTAGGACTCTAGTGACCTTTTCATTTCATGTAGGGTTTTATTGTCTTAGTAAACAAGGCTGCCAGGCTTTCGTGTTTGATCTTAGCAATCCCTGTCTGTTTTATCTTTCTTCAACAAATCTTCATCTACCTTCTTTTCAGCCAATTTTTATCTTTTTTTCAGTTTTTTCATACGCCTAGATTACAGTTTTACTATGTTTGGCGCAACATTGACACATCTGATTCTTGATTCATTAAAATATTATTGGGGACTCACCCAACTCGAGTACTTTTTAAACCTACCCCACTCCCAGTATCTTGTTGTTATTCAAAAGTTTTTGTTTCAAAATGAAAAAAAGGAAAAAGGAATTTCTATTATTTTGCCTTTTCTTCAATATTAGGGAATACGAACAAGGTTTGTATAGTTAATTATATAAGAGCACACAAGATATATATTATTAAATGCAAGATTTACATTATTAATATTTCAGCAAGATTTATATCAGCAAGTAAGTGCAAGATTTATATCAGCAAGTAAGTGCAAGATTTATGTTATTAATATTATTAGTCTTTTATATATTCAATATTAGGTATAGGAGAAAGATTTACATTATTTTAGTGATATGTGAACAATTTTATGTTCATCTTTTTATTTCGTTTGTTATGACAGTGTATAATTAAATTCAAACTGACGGTATTCGAAAGTGCATAGTTTTTGTAATATTGAACGGATCCGAATGAAATTTGAAAATTTGTTTTTGTGGCCGAGGTTTAGCCAAAAAAATATTTAAGAATTTTACTGATAAATATTGCTGAAATTAAATATATAAGTCAAGAGTGCACAGTTTAAAAAAAAAGGTTTATTTGTTACAATCGTGTTTGCTCGTGTTTTGTAAGTATGGTTTGTCAACCAAAAATATGTTAAAAGCGTACCACAGGGACATCAAAGGGCGCTCACATTTCTTTCGGAATGAGAGAAATTTTGGTAAGCGATGTTGTGTGTGTGTCTTTCAGCTTTATTTCATTATTATACATCCTTCATACACACGATCTTTGATGAAATAGCACAAGCATAAGTCACAAGGATTCAGATCCGGTGAACGAAGAGGCTAATTTGTCAACGAAAGGTACTTAAAATGACACGTTTTATCAGGAAAGTTAACTGGAACCACAGTTCTTGAATGTAACACCATCTGAGTATTTACTCCGTCTTACGAGTTAATTAATACTATGTTGTCCAAATTAACACGGTTTCATAATGTCGGAGCAACCTGTTTTTCCAGAAGTCTGCTGTAAACTTCACGTGTGACTAAACAAAACAAAACAATTCAGTGTCACTTATAGTAAAAAGCAGAAGCCCAGAATAAAACTGGACGTGAATCTCACCATGAAGAATGCAAAGGCTGCTATTGCATGGCATTACGATTGATGCAACCCCATTTGCGGCAGTCCTGTTTGTTCACTGTAATATCCGAGTGAAAATGAGCCTCTTCTGTCCATAAGCTATGCTATGGCCAATAATCTGCTACTTGTATGTTAAGAAAGTTTGAAAGGTATAAAGGTAGAGTAATACTTTTCTTTTGAAAGGGCATTGATTTTGAACATTTTCAATGAGAAAAAATTCGAAAGCATAAATGGGCATTTGTCGCGACGATAAATTTTCAGTTACAGCTTTACTGGCAGATAAATATGAATTTATTATCAAGACACAGGTCTCTAGATAAAAGTGAGCATAATATTTAAATTTTAGACTTGTCACAAGGAAACCCAAGCTTATATATATTTAAAAATGGATGAGAGGTTTAGAAAGAGACAAATTTGTTATAATAGACATTATTTTAGTTGTGTAACTGAAATCAACAATTAAAGAAGAGTGGTATAATACTGATACTGAAATCAGTCTCAAGAACTTGTTTTTTATCCTAAAGAAAAATGTGTGTGTGTTAACACATACGCGCACGATTTAACTACAAAATTATGTATAAAGTTACATGTAGCATATCGAATGTTATCATGCGTCTACTTTCAAATAGTCTATCCCGTTGTTTTCAAGTACTGCTTCAGAGCGCCGAAATGTCCCGTTTTTGGAAAGAGAGCAACCCACTGTTAAGATTAAAAAAAATGCACTGTACATCAGATATTTTCTCTAAATCGTGGATTAGCAACAAAAAAAAATATAATTGATCGTCACAGCTCTTAAACCTATGTTTATTACCAAAATAAATTTATGAAATCCTTTCAAGAATTTCATTCTTACTTGAAATCAAACTAACACGGTTTCATAATGTCGGAGCAACCTGTTTTTCTAGAAATCTGCTGTAACCTTCACGTGTGACTGTAAACACAATCAGTCGTGAAGGTTTTTTTTTTAAATCAAATATATTAAAACAAATTTGTTTTCAGAAAATACGGTATTATATAAATTACATATATTGATGTTTTCATACCCCTGTCCTTTTCAATAATGAATAAGAACGATGAAAAAATATAAATTTCCTTGAGCACAGGTATCTAATAATTCGGTTTAGAAAAAAAAAGAAAAATAAGTGATCACGATTTGTATACACCACACCTGAAGTAGAAACGACTAAGACGGCTGCTGAGAATAGATTAATATGTTAAGAAGTATTTTATTTTCATTTCACATCAATAATAGATACATTTCTCTTAAGATATACAGAGTTTAATTATATTTTGGCAATGTTTTGGCGGGATTCAAAACAAGCAGATTGTGACCTTTAAATATTCACTTTTTTGAAACTTCTAGTTTTATACCATCCTATATCACTGATCACCCAAATCTTTACGTAGAGAGAACAAAAGAAATGAGCTCAAAATAAATTATGTGTTGTTGTTGTGTTTTGAGAGTCCCTTACTGCTACAATCAACACCGACCGCGAGTTAATGACCGCAGCCACTGCGGAAAGTGAATATATGTGTTAGTGAGAATATAAACTCGACGACAAATGAAATAACTACTGAACTGTTTTTAGAAGCATCAGACACCCAAATGAGAGGAAATGATTTTCTTTCTCATAGATGAGATCCCTACTTAAAGTTTCACTTCGGAAAAATCTTATAGAGGTCGAATCAAAAGAATAGGAAAAGTATATAAGAGAAAATATTTCATAAACCGAAGGGATGAAAACAGATAGACATTAAGGAAATGAAGGAAGGATAGAAAAAAGTTTTGCCTACACTTGTGAAAATTTTTACGGCAACTGTGATACCGTAGAACAGATTAATGCTTTGTTTATAAGGCGGGATTGCACCATAAATATGAGTAAAAGAAAACTATCATTTGCTTGTGTTAACTTCAAATTTGATGAAAACTGATTTTTATGTTATTTGGTTTATTAAATTCATCGAGTTTTATTTTACTATAAATAATTTGATTTAATTTACTTTGTCATTGTGCCGAATAATAATTAACTTATTTTATACGTTTATTAATAAAGAAATACTAAAAATATTTTAAATATTGTCGTTTTTATTATTACAAATTAGACTTATAACTTGCTCTTAACTTGAGGTGAATTCTAACAACCAACTAGATTTGGATAAACATTTTTAGTCCTAAAATTAACAGAATTGTTAAACGCTCTTTTTGTGATGTGATTAATGGATAGTTGTGCGAGAAAAATCAATTATAACCGAGAAATGGAAATTACATTATAAAGTATAAACATATTTCCAAATACTGATCCAACTTGACCCAGCCTCTCCTTTATGAGTGATTTTTATGAATTCTTTTTTCAATATTGCTGGGATATATTTCCATAAATAAGAGATTATAATCTTCAAAAGAATCATAAATAAAATTTACTTGAAAGAAATGATTCCCTAAATACCAGGGGGCAAAATTCCAAGCAGAACATATCGCTGTAATTTCATGAAATATGCAACGCGTGTATGAAATCTACTTTAACGTGACCTGGATTCAAAAACTTCTTATGGAACCATCATAATCGAGAAAAATAGGCCGGAAAGTAAATTGGTAAAGGACATGAAGCTATTTATTATCATATCTGTCCAACAAACTGAAGACTCTTCTTTTCTTCCTTCGCAAAAGGAGAGATATACCGTTCGAGGCTTAATCCTTCTTTGGAAAGCAACCTGTTCTCGACGATCATAAATTCAAATTTGCTGCAAAGCTCTTTTATAATAAAGACATTTCATCCTTTCTATTCACCGATCCAGAAAACTTTTCTTGAAGAACTTGAGCACAAGTAATCATGGCTGCTTAAAGCCTCATGGAATGCGTTCGCGCTAGGTCTAGCAAAATTCGAATATTCTCCTGGACGTCATTCAGAAGAAATTTACGCTTTCAGATTCAGTTCTGGGGAAACAAGAAGCTTAGAATGAACGACTTCTTCTGGCAAGATCTCTTCATAAATTCATATTAGTTTTGTTCGGTGGTCCCCTCTCTTAGAATATAAGGGCAGTCATCGTAAGGCAGCTAACGTATTTAGAGGTGAAACTCTAGACAAAATGATGATTGCCGTATAAGTGAAGACGTCAACGAGCTATATATGTGAAGGTTTACGTGCTTTTTTGCCGGTGTTGAAAGACATGAATGCCATGGTTTCCAGAAAAAATCTCAGTATAATTTTTCATAAAGTTTTCATCGTGTTTTCAATTAATTATTGACAGTTTTGTAAGATAATTTTCCTTAGAAATAAACTTTCGAAGAAATAAAACAAAGATTGAAATTTTGTTTTTAGGAAAAAAAATTAATTCATCAGTATATTAAATAAAAATATGTTAAATTAAAATCAAATACTTCCTTCCCCCTTGTTTGTAAGATTTAAATGATCCGCAAACAAACATTTTTGTGCGTGAAACTTTTAAACATTATTCCAATTAATCGGGTTTTTTATTGTTAGTTTTGCAATACTTGAATAAAATTCTTATTACTAGAAGAACTTGATGTCTTGATCAGGTTAGATATTTAAAATGTAGTTCACGAAACTGAAAATTACGCATAAATTTCAGATATTTGAACTTAATAATCTATATAACAAAGAAAATTGCAAGTACATTTGAAATTATTTGTATTCCATTGCATATAAAATAAAATATAAAAATTTACTTCAATATAATTTTATACTATAAAGCACAAAGCATATATAATCAGTTTATAAAATTAAAAGTATTTCAGGAAAATTTGCTTTGGATGCTTTTAGTGATTTCATAAAGAAATTAGTGTTTGATACAATTAAATATATTATATTGAGTAATTATATACATAATGCATTGATTACCTAATACGTTTAACACAAATTGAAAAATATATAAATAATGCTTCAAATCATTTGCACAATAATCTTAAGATAATTATCTAACGTTCATGCAGTTTACAAAATAAGCAATTATTAAAATTATTTACTGAACAGTATGGGATTTTGCCTGATTAAGCGATTAATTGTCAACTAATCCCTTTTTTTTCAATAAATATTGTGAAAAGACATACTGCATTTTCATCCATTTTTATTCAATAATATTTTTTCATCTATTTGCCTTATTAAAATAAAATGTACGGTACTTGCATAAAATCACGTTGACTATAAAAGTCTATGGAATTTCAGTCGAACTTGCATCAATCGCAGCCAATAATCCCTATTTCATGCAAGATACCAATGTCTTCATTGTGATTCGTCCGCCCCCCCCCCCTCCAGTTGCTTTTCAGTGCAACGTCATAAATCAATCACATTGACCTCATTGTGAATCCAAAGCAGCATAAATTATTTTATATATGAATTAAAGGGATTGGCAAACAGTTCCCCGAATTTTTTTGACACCAATTAGCGATTCCCAGTCCTCAACTACAGAAAGGTATCTTGGTGATTAACGCTAAAATATTTAAATGATAATGAAAATAATAGATAGAACTCTCGCTTGAAGTAAGTTTATGGAAGATTACATAAAACTACATAGCAAACAGCGGAATACGAAAGCCAAACACTTTGCTCTGTTGGCGGAATATCAAATCGTTCAGTGACACTTTCCATTTTTGGTGGAATATCGCATTTGCTTCGGAACAATTTTCTGGTTTTTGAGACAATGGTCGACACTATTTCACACAAGATTCAAATGTGTCTTACTTCTATATAAAACAGTATAATTTTCTAATCAGTTTTGGACAAATAATTAAATTTAATAATTCTCTATTCCTATTAATTAACAAATATTTGGGAGTCTACTAACCGGGAAAATTTTTCTTTTTAAATAAGTGAAAATTTCTTTTTTAAATGAGATAGATATTAGATGACGCGTATTATTCATATACAATTAATAATTTTAGTTAAGATAATTGATATTATTAGTTAACAGCATGTAAGCATTTTGAAAACATTTGTCGTCGTAAGAAATTCTTATGGTATGATTTGTGTGAATAGCAATGTGTTCATTTAAAAAGAACGTTACATAAATACAAAGATTTATTTTGATATTTTTTACATAAGTAATTGCTTTGATTCATAATAATAATAGAACTTCTAGGAACGCATTAATATGCCATGATAGGATGGAAAATTACGAAAATAATAATTTATACAGTAAAAATTAAACATCATAACTATCTGTTATTTAATCGAATATTAGAAAAAAAAACTGTAATTAGTTTGATGTTTAAGAAACAAGCTTAGCTTAAAAAAATTGAAAATAGTAATGAAGTTTAACTAGATTTCTCGTGGTGAACTATTATAAAAAATGGAGTTTGTGTCAAACAAATCAGATTACTTTTCAAAACTTTGACAAAGGCTTATTTTTAAGCTAACTTTCGTTGGAATTGTTGTCTTTTCCTGGGAAACAGATTACACTATCAACTAGTTTGTTGGCGCATCAGAATGAAAATTATTCCATTTTCCGTTAGGATTAGGTAACACAAAGAATTTAAGCAAGTAAATTTGTGTCAGAAAATTACTTTAAAATTTTATTCTTAGTGAATGAATCATTTTTTTTCCTTTTGATAGATAAGCCCGTTTCAGAAAGTAGTTTTGGCTTTCAGTAGATTTGCCGATGTTTTCAATTCTGTAGAATTTGCGAAGAACAAAGTTGAAAGTGTATTTTTCAAAAACACAATAACAAGGAATAAATATTTTTAGGATAAACCAATAATTCGAATATTTATAATTTATCAAATTTAGCAGCACTAAAGAGTTTAAAAATACAGTTGTTTCGTGTTTATATTCTTTTTAAGAAAATGGCTCTTTAAGCTCTTTTCATAATTTTTTTCTGTGAGAGACAACAATAACACATGAACAAATTGCCAAATGGAAAGAACAGATGAAGAGTTTGACGGATAAGGAACGAACTGGTTTCTGGAAATCGAAGATATTAATAATATTAGCAGTTTTACTTGGAATTCGTGAAGATATATGATTACTTTTTTTAAAAAAAAGCACGTCGTTCTTTTATTCCGCATATGAATCAACACTAAAAAATCACAATTTTTTTTTTTATTATTTAATAAACTTAGCATTACTCAGTGAGTGAAGGAATTTTCACAATCGCACTTCGGAAACATAATAAGAATTTTCTATATGATTTGAACAGAAGTAATCTTTGCTGTTGTTTTTTTTCCTTGAATGGAATTTTTTTTAAAATTTTGCTTCTAAAAAAGACGGAAATTCCTAATTCATGAAATATATAAAAGATATCTATTTCTAAATGCCTTTAGATGACAAAAAAATTCATTAACTTTCGGTATTTATGTGTTTTTTTTTATTTACAACCAGCATTCCTTTTATATTTTTATATTAACTTCGTATCAAATCATTATATGAACTACTGAAACTAATTAGTTTATTTTCTAAAAACTTAATTAATCATTCTTTGTTATTAAAAATGAATATACACCAATAAAAGTATGTACTTATTTATTTATGATCTACATTACATTTATTCGTAAATGATATGAAAATTAATTGCAAGTGTAACTCAAATTCTTTTTAATAGTCAAATGCGAAAAGCATATTGAATTTTAAAATGATGAGATACCTAGCTGAATTAACACTTTTTCACATTTTTCGTTACTAAATCTAGAACTACATGTTCGTAACTGTTCCCAACCGAAAATATGACCTTTGTCATTGAGAAGCATTTCTATGTTTTTTTTGTCACGATTCATTTATTATTTTTTGCCATAAACTTAACATATAAAATAAGTGTTTAATGGTGATAAATTGATAAATTTACAATGCCTTTTTTTTTTAAAACTTTACAACATCCTAAAAATATTAGTTACCTTCAAATATTATTCATATAAAATTTTCGCTCTATTGATATAAATATTCCTTATGGTAAAAAAAATGAGTAAAATTTTACTTAAGAATTAAATACTAATTATTAAGTAAAATTTTACTTAATAGTTAGTAATATAGTATTAATGTTAAGAATTAAATATTAATACTATTACTAATTATTATTCTTTCTCTGTTAATTAATAATTTAATTACATAATTGTAATGATTGACTTTATAAAAAAATACTTGTAGAATTCTTGTCGAGTTTAAATAGGTTTTATTAATTTATACTTACGGTTTCACTTTTTTTACTTTATTAAAAAATAAAAATATAGTTAGTTTGAAAAGATTTTTTTTTTTTTATTTTTTCACTGTACAGCCTTTTTTTTTCTGGAATAAAAAATGTTTACATAAAGATGATTGACATTAGTCAAGCATAAAAATTCAAAAGTTTTCAAAATTAATGAACCAAAATTATTTATTTTAGGGAAACTTTAATTGATTATTACAATAGGATACGTTAATCTAAAATTGGTAAAAGGAGAAACAGTTAATTTACTATGCCAAAATATACAAAAAAAATATTTACACTAAAATTAACTGAAGTTTGTTGCTCAGATAACATTCAAACAAATTGTTAAATTTAATAATTTCAGCAATTTTATAATATTCATGGACTTGTTTACTATTTAAATATTCTTCAAAAATATAGAATTATTTTTTTCTAAAGCATTCGAAAAGACAATACGTATCATGTTTTTATTTCAACATACAACTTTAAAACTACTTGAAATCAACTCAATATCTACTCTAATAAAAATAATAACTTTTTATTAAATAATAAGTGAACTTATTAACAGATTAGGTTTTAGAAAGCCGACTAATAATTAGTTGTTTAACAAACTTATAATCTTTTTTTCCTAGCCAGAAATATTGTAAAAAATAAAAGTTATTAGTCTTCGAGAAATAAGTTTTGTAAAGAGGAGTACCCATCAAGCTGATAATGGTGCTTTTTACGAAAGTATTAAGAACTGTCTGCTTACTGTAAGTGATTTTAAGTGTACATATGTAGAGTATTATATATAGGCGGTGAAATTTATGAAAAGGAATTTTATGGTTATTTTATACCAGTTATTTAAAATAAACATGTTTACTATTTCCAGTTTTAGTTCCATAAAATTATATAGTTCATAAAATTTTCGACGAATTCTTAGATATACTTTCTTTATTTCTTATATTCTAGTATCAGACAAAATTTATAACTGCAAGTTAAAGAATTCAACCAAGATTGGGTACTTTATTTTATTTTAGAGTTAACGTCCTTAGAATTTTGTGTTACAGCTTAAAATGTTCCTTTAGTCGATAGGGGTCGCAAAAACATGAAATACGACCTCATTTTGACAACTAGGGATCTTCCGTTACATCCCTAGACCATTTAAATATTCCCTCAGATATCTTCAGAGATAATTAATTATCGGAAAATAAATACCACGCGCTAGAGTTTGTCATCCAACATAGCCGCAACAAATTTGGACGCCCTCCAAACTGCTCAGTGGAATTTTTTTTATTCTTTTCTAACGCCTAGATTATAAATTTTCACGGGATGAAAAAGGACATAGAAGAACGCATTATTTAAAGAAAATAAAGCAAAAAAAATCGCCAACCTGCCATAGATCTCGGCTTCCTTTCGGGCCAAAAATCCAGAAAAGTCGGAAAATAAATTCTCCGCGTTGGAGTGGGGCCAGTTTTAGATTTTGTAATAATACTCGTCTTTTCCAAGTCGTTACAGGTCGTTAAGTTTCAAGGTTTGGGAACGACATAAGCCACAAACACACCACCAAGATACAAATAAGATGGTCGTATCATAATAAATTGCGTATGCATCAGAAATATCAGCACGATACTCTTCATAAAATACGTGAAAAATGTGAAATTCTGATAAGGATGCTCCTTTTACGTAATAGTTAAAAGTTATGAATATGTAGTTTGGGAATATATATTGCTTGCTACGCCCATAGTTGGGATTTAAGAATGTAGTACACGAGAACTTCTGCAAAATATAAGCAAAAAATTGTTTATGAACCAAATGACAAGTTATGGTAATGTCAAGGATTATGGAACTTTCGTACTAATATTTGCGAAAGATAAGCGCTATATATTTTGGTTTTATGTTATATATATCTTCTCTGTGTCATATAATAAGCCATCAAAATTAAAATTACGTATAACACTTTTATAAAACCCAACAGAATGTAACATGCGATAGTCATGATTTATGTTTACTAAACCGCGGATTAAGTGCTCCTGGTACATTATTAATACAGGATGTCTCGAAACTGAGGGGCAAAAATTTAAGGCATGATAAAGAAATGTAAACAAGCAATTTGCACCACACAATGCATAAGCGGAGAGCAAGCGGTGAACAGGTAGACGGGGGCTGTATTGGAAAACATAAAACACGAGTTTTTAATACATCGCCATTTCTTCCGTATATTTCAGGAGACATGGTGAAGTATAGTAATCAGGAAAAGGCTTGCGTCATGAAAATCAAAGTGGAAATGACGATGTGTATAAAAAATCGCGCTTCATGCTTTCCATTATGGCGTCGTCAAGCCATTCATCCCTTGCTTTCTGCCTTTGCATTGTGTGGTGAAAAATCGCTAGTTTTGATGTTTTCTATCACAACTTAAATTTTTTATCATAAGTTTCGAAACAACCTGTATATGAAATAGAAGAAGAAAGTGTATTGATGTCTATTCCTTACAGAAAGTCGTTATGACATTAGAATGAAAGATTAATCTGAATTTCGTTCAAAGGAAAATTTTCCATAGTTTTTGTCTTTCGTAATAATGGGTGCCTCAATCCCAGGATATCATAGAGATCCTTCCCTATTTTTGATTCTCTACCTTATCTTTTCCTTCTTTTCCTTTATATTTTGGCGCAGCATAGTCATACATGACTCTCGCTCCATTAATCTCCAGCTTCACTTCGCTTCGCTTATCAAGGTGCTATAGTAAAACCACGAGTAAAGCATATTCGAGTGTTACTGAACCGAGAGTTAATGAGGTTCGATTGTTTTTCTATTCGAATTAAATAGCTCTAGAGTTACTTCTAGGGCGAAGTTAATTAAATCAATCAATCAACTATACAATTTACAAATGTGACTATGAAAGATGTACATATTTTATTTTCACTAAGTTAACACAGGATAGGTTCAAGGGTGTCAAGACAAAAATATAATTATGCCCAATACACTTTAGGTCTCTAATTAGGGCTTGGAGTAACCTTCAAGTATCCTTCAAGTTCCCGGGAAATATTTCCAGTTAAAAAATTTATTTTGATCAATTGGATGAAGCCATCATCTTCTCAGATGTAACCATTTATGATCACAGAACCTCGTAAGACACTTTTGCGTAATGTTGCTGCATTCTGTGAGTCTACATATATAATGTTCTTCTATTACTATTACTTTCTGAAAGATCCCTAGTGTTAATACTGGGTCTTATAAGAAGAATATTCGCGTTATAAAGACAAAAAACTGCGTAACGAATTGAACCTTGAACAATATATAAGTGTATATGTATTAGATCACCCGGAAAGTTCTCTCCGTTTGTGAAGTGAAAAGAAATAATGTATTTTACATACATTTGATAATATTCATTTTACAATATATTTTCCATCGTTAATTATGATTTCTTGCCAGCATGATGGTAATTTGTATATACAATTTTTGAAAATGCCTTGTATTAAGAGGCGAAAAATTCAAGTTGTGTTAGGTTGACGAATGAATCAGTATTGCTTTTTTTTCTTTTCAAAAAAATTTGCAGGGAGATAAACAAGTGATAATTACAGGGTGCTAAGTCTGAAGAGTATGGTGGATGCGACAGAAATTCCTCGCCTAGCTCTAACTTTTTGACGTATCCCCCAAGCAGCATGTGGTTTGGCATTATCATGATGCTATATAATGTGCTTCATATTTAACATCACCGCCCTTTTTTATCTTAGTACTTTGCTTAAGCCATACATTTACTGACAGTATCTCTCAGAATTGAACTTTTGTTACATTTCAAAAGCTCGAAATATATTGGTTCTTGGACGTCCCTCCCTATGCACAGCGTTTTCTTATTAATCCGTTCACTTCCAGCGTATCATATTTGATACGCTTGCGTTTCTTCTTCTGTGCCCAGTGTATCAAATTAGATACGCTAAATAGGTGTCTTCTACGGCCCAACGTATCAATAGAGATACTCTCGATGAGAACGTTTTATTTGATTTTTTTAATGTGACTATATGGCGATACAATACCACGTAATCTATATAGATAGGTTATTTGGAGTATTGACCTTGGTGATATGGGGTTATATTTCACGTCTGGCTATTACGAGGGGGGCAGTAATTGTTAAAAGCACATGCTGCGGCACGACTCATTAAATGTAATGACATGATTTAAGGGGTGCACTTTATTCGGTTTGCTTTTTTCTTTTTTGCTTTCTTTTTAGAAGTTCGAATGAGAATTTATGGATGTGTATGGGGGTTAGGGCTTTTAGTAGCAGATGCTCCCAGCTTTTCGTTTCATTCGGTCGGTTTTTATTTGTAGCGACTGTCATGACGAAAAGAAAGTATATATCTGATACTGAGAATAGCGAATTATTGAATGAATCTGACAGTGATGTTAGCGAAAATAATCCAAATCTGTAAATAGCCATTAAATGAAAAAGAAAGGACGAAGATTTACCCTTGGCTCAAAATCTTGCGTGAAGCGGCAAAAATTGACAAAATATGTGTGTAAGACATGTAACGTTGAGCTATGAGTTGAAGAATTTTTTCTTATAATTTTGACCAAACAGCAAAATAAGATTCATTTCTTATATCTTAATATTTCAAGTTATGGTACATCATTACACCATGAAATTTATGTAACAAATGTAGGTATATCTTGTATTTTCTTAACTGATATGATTTTTTTATGCAATTTTATGTATAAAACATAGAATGTTCGATTAAATCTTTTTTTCTTTCGTATATATTAAGTTTAATTCATTTTAAATATATAAGGAAACACCAAAATATTCTGATGAATAGCGCATTTTAGAGTAATTTTTTTCGCGAATTAAGTTTAATATCTAAAATCGTATGGGCATAGTGTGACACTCCGCGGTTAAAAGCCATGGTCCTAGAGAAGCAGTTCTTTTTTCTCCCTCCGGTAGTGAAAGGGTTAAGACTCAATCTCAATTTAAAGGTGGAGGGGACAGGTAGTAATTTTCATCATTTAACTCACGAAGCATCCATCTGAAATGTTTATAGACCAATCCTAGTAACGTTGGTTATTATATTGTACAATAAATATTATTAATTGAAAGTAATGAATTCTTTTCTGTCACTTCATAAACGGACAGAATTTTCCGGTTGACCTAATATATGGAGCATATACTACTTCCACTGTTCCAAAGTATTAATGCTGGAGCTTATAAGATAAAAATTCCTAGTATACGGATAAAAAATTCGTTGTGAATTGAATATTCAAGAACTCCGCAATAACTGGATGGAGTGCTTTTAATTTTAAAACAATTTAATTATGATAAGTAAGATCCATATTTGGTGGAGAATTGTTGTGCATTTGTTAGTAGCCTGTAGTTTGATATTAACTACAGGTAGGAAATGATTAGTATGATTTCCAGAAACTGAATTATTCAAGTACTTATTCAAATCACCAAGAAGCTTCCCCTAGATCACGAGTCTCAGGAAGGAGCCCGAGTAGAGAATTTCCTGACCATTTTCCCAAGCGGTTTTGATGAAATGAACTGCACTTTCATATTGTACAGTCTAATTCGACCCAGTAAAAATTAATAAGCTTCTTTTGAGATGTATTTCTTTTATTTTCTTAAAGTTACGGGGGTAACTCGTTGTAATTCTAAAAAATTCTATAGAAAATATGAAATCCATATAAAGAATAGTTTTTATATTACGAAAGTCGTTCAATAAGTCCTTAGAAATTCCGACAGATGGTGTACGTATCATCGAAAATTGTCCGTTTTTAATGAGCATTTTAACTCATTAGGCAGTTGTCTGTCTCAGTTATTCCTATTCGTGATCATGACGTCTTTCTCCCTTCAAAAACTCTTCAGAACCTTTTCGACCGATGAGATCATCCTCGCCTTCTTTAGAGCAGATTCACAGAAAGCATCCCATTGTTTTGATTGTTGCTTGATTTTCGGTGTATAACGATGGATCCATTTATCGTCGATGATGACAACTCAACGCGGCAGCAATGAAATTTTGATTGGGCAGCAAATATCTACTAAATCAAAACTAACTTATGAAACAATGTCAAATTTATTTCGGCTCTGTTTATCATTTGGAAGCACACAATGGGTAACAACAATTTGCCTTAAATATACTATCTGTCTTTAATACAAGTTCTTTTTGAAAGATCTTCGATTTATTTCTCCATTTGAATGAGATGTTAGAGTTTTTAAGACAATATTTTAAAATGTATTCGAAGAAAAACATTTTAATCTCCCCACTACAATTTTTAAGATTTTACCCAGTTCCTTCTTAACTTAATGGTAGCACAATGGCAGTTGTCGAAAGTTTCTACGAAAGGTTTTTCAAGTCCCATCGTGAGTTAAGAGTCCTAATTCCACAAAAAATTCACCAAGAGGATTGAAGGATTCTAGTGAATGTTACAGGAGAGGTTTCATCGTCCTCGTGGATATATACAAGAGATAAATATACCAGATTAAGCGTTGTACTTTCCAATTGACCTTGGTCTGAAATTGAGAACCATATCGCCAGCCGTCTTTGTGTAGGTATTGATTGATGGTAGTTCAAATAAAAAATGTCCTACTTGTTTCACCATTAACAACATTTTGCTTTTCATTGAAATTCCTTTATATAATTGCTAAAATGTTATCATAAGTAATACATTTGAATACAAATTTGGTATAAAAATATTTTAAGATATATAACCATTTCCTCAATATATTTCTCAATATCAGTTTCCTCAATTTAAGAATTTAAAATGGATGAATGCATAATATTTAAAGACAGCATCTATAAGAAACGATTAATTAAAATGTATGTAATGGAAAAAGCAATCTAAATACAAATAATTAAGAATTTATTTTTAAATTATATATAAATTTAACTTTACAAGTTCGCTAATTCTAACTTCAACATTTTTTTCTAACGAAATATTGGAGTAAGCTACTTCAGAAAGGATTGAAGCAAAGGACATTTTGTTCGAAATTTTATTGTTTCAGCTTCTGTCCCATTTGCTTCTATCCCATTGTCTTAGTAGCACATATTTTTGAATAAAACATATTTAAATATTTTTAAAAATTGGATCCATAAAGTTTGTTTTTGGCAGTGTTTCAAAGAGCTGTAGTTTTATTTTTATTGCATATTTACTGTTCCATTTTCACAAATCTCAAATGCTTCGCTCATTAATATCTTGTCGAAAAAGCTAAAATTCTTCCGAATTACATTAAATGTTTGTACCAAATGTCTTATATTTCTCATAAATTCTTAGCAATTCTGAATCAGATGCTAGTATTTAATAACTAGTATTATAAATAAGCTATTCAAAACAACCACTTCTATGTGTACAAAAGAAAAGAATTCTAGAAGCTACAAACAACACTAATATCCCTCTTTTTCATATTCAGACACATTTCAAAAGTTTTAGAATACTCAGATTCTGTTAACTTTACACAACTCTCATAGCCCATTAAAATTGAACCTATTCCGCAGAAAGAATTATAGCATTTTTTTTTTTTCAGAAAAAAAGGAATTGCAGCGTTCTCTTTTCTGATGTCATTAAAGGCAAGCAAGAACTTTTTTTCGGTTCATTTCTTTATTAAAAATGACGTTCCAAAAACGGTAAACACCGATTTGGTAAACTTCGGAGACTTGAAAAAAAAATGAAACATACAAGCGAAAAGCAAACAACACCGGGGAAAAGAAATTTAATTTACTGTTTCTTAAAGAAAAACTTCGAAAAGTGAGTTTCATTTATCTTTGGAAGTACTTTTCCTTTCGTTCTGAAGTACGCCTAGATGGTACATTTTTAGCCTTCGAATCGTTATATAAGAAATAGCCACCAGGCATGAATCTGAGCTATACTTAAGCCCAACGAGAAGCCTGCAGTAAGTTTACTATTTTCTTTCACCTGATTGATTTTATTTTCGAAAGTATCTTTTGAATTGAAATATGTATTTTGAAAAGAGGAACCGGTAGAATTTTTTGTTAATATTTGCTCAATCTATTTATGCATTTATAGCGTTGTTATTTATAGTTCTTCTACCCTTTACTTTTAGGTATCATTACAATAAAAATGGTTTTCAAATTTTTATAAGAACAGTATTATTAGACTTGTCTTTTGTTGTAATAAAGCTGTAATGAAAATATATATTTTATCGCATATAATATACAATCTCTGACTTATGATTGAATAAGATTATATATTTCCTAATATAGATTTTCCGAAAAAAAAATTATTTCACGTCTTACGTAACTTATACGCACTAAATATTTATGTCCACTTCTGAACCTATTGCGGGGTTTTTATTGTTTATAAACATTAACATTAATATTGTTAGTTTAAAACTGAAAAAAAAAATTCATATTTTTTTTCTTTTTACGTTTATAGCGAGATAAATGAATCGTTAATTAAACAGTATAAACTAGTAAACGTATCTATAATGCCACAAAATTTGAAAACATTATTTCAAATTTAGGTATATCCTCATCATAATCGAAAGTTATTTCAGAAACTTTAGATAAAAGAGGTGTTCGCGGTTCCTGAGTGGTCACGACGCATGTGATGAACGAGTATGACAGAATAGTCTTACTGTAGTTCATGCATGTCGTAAGAGGCGACTAAAATAGGTATCCAGCATCTGGGGGTATAGCCAGGCACCCTGCTCCTGGGGATTACATCGGGGGACTTCATGAACTTGCATTCTTCAGGCAGGTAAGGTCATCACAACTCCGAGGCACCCTAGTGATCTTTTTCTTTCCTCTGGGGCTTACTGTCTTCGGTAAACACGGGTGAAGCACCCCCGAGTTACCCTAGCAATCCTTCACAATTTTCGACCCTCCTTCTTGTCAACCGATTTTTGTCTTTTCTTCAATGTTTTCCCGTCTAGACCACAGTTGAATCTTGTTTGGCTCAGCACAGCCACATATGGCCCTTGGCTCTTGCTCCAGTAACATTCAAATTCACTCACCCACTCACTGCTGAGTTGTCATTTTCTCAAATTCGATGCTGCAGATGTTTTCTTTAAATCATGGTATCGAGACCATATGCTACTATAGACACACTGTATAGATGGTTGATGAACGCAAAATCTGTTGAGGATCCAAATCCTCCATTTGGCAGGGTTTGAAAATTTGGTGAAGGTGTGCCAGCTTAGGTACATTTCTCATCACTCCACCAAGGTTTACAATTGCGATATCCCTCCTTAACAGCTCTCATATTGATTCTGCGACGTTAATAAAACAATCCATCAGTTAGATAAAAGAGTCCTGTGTACCTTGAAAAAAATCTAAATTTATTGAATTTAGTAAGTTACAATTCGCTTTTTTCGTAGCTGTATCTTATAATTCATAATTATTTATATTATTATTATTGTTTATATATTTTGAAATATATATTTCTCTTTATGTGTATATTCATCTTTGAAAAGAGTTTAATAGAAAAGTGTTATAGTGTCGAATGTGTTTGAGAAACTCATTTAAACATTATGAAACTCCTTTTAGAAAATCATTATGAATCATAAATTTCTATGGTGTAGAAATTGGCGTTTATATTCATCAAACATCTGAAATTTGCATTTCAGATGGTTGTGTGCTTCAAGTTTGCGTGCTATCGCCTCAACAATTTGAATACTCTAGGATAATACTATATTTCAATAAGCTGTCAAACATTTAAAAGCTTTTATAAATTTAGTATTTAGAAATGGAGGCTCAAATTCTCCACGTTAGCTTATTTTGGAAGTTTAGAAAGTAGAAAACCAGCTCAGTTGTCTTAGTAATGAAATAGGTGTTCGAAATTCCTTCACTAACAGCCATAATGTAGGTAAGCAACAACATTTTTAAATTTTGAATGTATAAATCTTTATGAAAGTACAATAAATTTTGAGATATAAACACTTATCACGCGTATTATCTATTTAAATTTTACATAGTTTATTGCTATGCAGTTTAATCTTGAAATTAATAAATTTGAATAAGAAATGAAGCCTACTAAAATTTAAAATGGTATGAGGTTAGAATACCAAATAACGCAACAAAATAACATACAGGTAAGACCCGTATAACAATTGCGTTTCAAAAAAATAAATTGCTTTTCAAAAAAAGTGTTATGCAAATCTGAGTTATAAGAAACAAAGAACTAGTACGAAATAAAAGAATAGGTTCCAAAAATTAAAAAAAAAATGATATAACACTTTTATAATTAACATAAATATCTTTATTAAATTTTTTTAAGAAGTAATGCATATTTAAATTGAATTAAACAGCATTTTCTTCGTCAATACGAAGCACTGTTAACCAAGAGCGTTTTCTTTTTGACAAATATCCTCAACCTTATATCGTTTTTTGGCATTAACTTTAGATCTATGTACCTTTGGCAAAAATAATGTTATGTTAGGTTGCATGTTATTTTAGGTTATTTACCTATAATTAAAAAACTTCACAAATCTTTATATGGTGTTAAGCATTTAAGACGTTCCTTTTTAAATTTTGAGCTCCTTTTATTTGAAGGATCTTCACACGAGAAAATATGACTCTAGCTGTTCGGCTAGGCCTAAGCCTTTCTTTATGCTTTGCGGAATAAACTTTTTTAACTTCTTCGTATTCACTTATGCTATCATCCTCTCAGTTATCATGCATTCCAAATATTATTTCCAACCCAACCTGCTTCATTAATCTTTTTTCACCACTAGTTCTTGGATATCTTGTGCAGTTATTTTGTCAAGCCTAGATACTTAGCAACTTCCACGACAATATCTATTTTGTTTTCTGCTGTCTTCAGTAAAATTTCCCTTTTCAATTGACTGCTGCCATATACATATATATATATATAAATATTCAACAACCATTTAATATTGTCGGTTTTATTTCTCAGAGAAATTAGTTCATTGGATAGATGAGTGTTAAAGTGATTCCATAGAATGCGAAGCTTGAGTATTAAGTAATGAGACTGATGCTGACTGATAAGAAGTACAGACGTGAAAATCATTTGTGCACGTGATAAACATTCAAATACCAGCTACCGATAGCTGTTTAGCGTGAAGGCTTCTCTTTCGAATGCAATGCCACTAGCTTCTGTAAACCAATCCATATAATTATTGCCTTCTTTCACGTTAGTTACATTATTTCACCTGAAAAAATAAGTGAACAACGAATTGTTGTGAAATTTCACATGAAACTTGGAAAGGCCGCTACGGAAACTTATAAGTTACTGAAAAAAAGTGTACGATAATGGTTGTTTATCACCTCCATATGTGTTTGAGTGATTTAAACGTTTTCAAAATGGCCTAGAAGACGTTGAAGATAATTCAAGTCTGGGTCGTGCTTTTCCGTCGAAAATCGGATGAAAATATCGCGAACAATCGGTAATCTGGCTCGATTTGACCATCGGTTAAGTTTTCGTGCCGTTGCTGAGACTGTAAGAATAGACAAAGAATCCGTAGGTAAATTTTTCAACCAAGAGAATGCAACGATTCATTATGCATTGTCTGTCAAGTGTTATCTGACAAAGTACAAAATCCCAGTATTAGACAATCCACCTTATTCGACGCATCTTACACTATGTGACAACTATCTGTTCCTTAAGGTGAAATCTACATTAAATGAAACAAAATTAGAGCCCGTTGAAGTTGGAAAGAAGAAGCGTTATGCGTCCTTAAGGAGCTGACAGAAGACTTCCAGCATTGTTTCGAACATTGGAAGATTAGCATGGAGCGTTGAAAGAATAGAATAAGGGTGGAAAGTGGTCATAATTAAATATGTATGACATCAAAGTCAAATGTTTGAAGCATCAGTGTCGTTATTTAATAGCCATACCTCGTAAAGGCAATGTGTTATAAGGCGATGTTCTCGATTTTCGAATTCTGTTAGAATGAATCCGTGCTATATAAATTCCATGTTATACGGAAAGGGAAGGGGGCTACTTGTAAAATATATAAAAATGTAGATATTCCTTCATTATCATAAACCTGTTTGAAAACACGACTTAACATTATTTAGAGACTACAATCGAGTTAGAACTCATAGATCTCAATATTGGAATACTTTTTAGCAATTTTATTTAATTTCTTCATTTGTTTATTTACATTCGCTTAGGAAAGTGGCCCGGTAGCCTATTAGTCGTGGACTCACGGCCGGCAGATTTTGTCGAGTCGTGGGTTCGAGTCTTGATGCCTCTAAAGACGCACTGTGTAGACGGAGCTGATGACGTTAAATCTGTCGATGCTCAAAGTTCTCTAGTTGGTGTATTGTGGAATTTAAGAGAGAGGAATGACGGCTCAGGTAACTTCCTTGTCACTTGACCGAGGTATAAGATCATGAGGTCGATCAAAATAGACCTAGTGTTTCAGGGGAACGACCTAGTGTTTCTAGTGGGACGTTAATAAAATCTATCAATCAATCGAGTGTGCGAAGTCCCTTAATATCTAGATATAATTTTAAAAATTCAGATAGCATTTTATTTAATTTACAAATTTTAAGCCCGTTATAGGATGTACAAAATATTTTTTTTATATTGCAAATTTTTGATATTAATTGTTTTACTGTTTAGTTAAGCAAACGCGTTTGGCAACAGCCTCTGAAAGTTACACTGTGACAGACTGTCGATGAATTTAAATAACAGGAAATGTAGATTCCAGAGGAGAGTTATTCAAATATATTCCCTATGATGTTTCATATTTATAAATGCTTATTAGGAAAAGTCTTATCAATATTAATTATTTTGTACCGAAATATCATACACAAAATAATCTGTCTTACAAGGTTTTAAAGTAATTCCTCCAAGGCCATATATATTTTATTTCTATCCAATTTTCAGTCTTTTAATTGTAACTGAAAGCTTCACTTATGCTTTATGTAATGCCCTTGTTTCTTTTTTTCCCTGGTAGTTTTTGGTGTGATGAGAATGAAGAAGATGGCGACCCACAACAAGAAGAACTTTGAACATTACGGAACATCACTTTTGTTCTGAAGAGGTGGGAAAAATTGCTATGAGAGCCTTGTGTCAGTACCAAATATCGAAATTCTTCTCCAACGGTTTGCCCTGCCTATTCACGCGTGGGCGCTTGTGTGCGGAATGAGATGAGACTATTTCTAAAAGTGGATATTTCATTACGTAAAGGTTGCATGTAGCTTTCAAGTGCAATAAAAATTGTAAAAATTGGTAAACAAAATTTATGGCCATGGATGCATTCTTTTTCCATCACGCTTCGTAGATAGCACAAACTGTTTTCTTAGATAATATGCACGAATTAAAATAAAAAAATGTCTTTCCAGTTTTGCTCATCAAAATTATTCCTTACTAACACAAATGAAGGCAATAATCTTGTAGAATTTTCTTCGATTCGAAAACTAACAATCATACCGACATTGAAAGTGCAATGTTTCTGAATTATGATCCTCATCTAAGCGTAAATACCTTTAAGTGAAAACTCATTGTACGAAAATAAAAGAAAAGAGTATATGTAAGTATTTTTCGAAATACTGTATGCATAGAAATTAATAATTGTTCGAATTATTTCTTTTTTATTCAAATGGAGCGTTGTAACAAATTATTCCCTGGATTAGAATTTTTTAAAAGCAAGACGTACGGTAAATTTAATTCTCTTGTGAGCTTCATCGGGCTATCGGAAATGTATGAACATGTTAATTTACGAAACAAGAATCCTTTCAAATAAAAAATTCTCTAATTATTATGATTAAATATCTGTATCATAACTTTACAGATGTGTTTCAAAAATTTATCTAAATTACAATTTAGCACATTGTCTTTCGGTTTTTTTTTCCTGCGAAACGATACTGGAACATTGGCATTTCGGAAAATTATTTCCGAAATTAATTGAATTTGAGTGGATGATTTACAACTCGAACAACCAGAAGTTCTCCATTTGCAGAAAAAAGAAGGGGAAAAAAAGAACAAAATTTTATCATCGTAGTTTAATCCTTTCATTATTATTGTTGCTTTTGTTTTTCGTTCCACTACTCGAATTTTTCTTCTCCGCATTTGTAATTGAATTGTCAATCGCTTCATTTCATCCATAAACAAAATCGAGTTGTTTTCGGAGACGTCATTTACATAACGCAGCTGGCAACGAGAGAAAAAGCAAACGATTTTTCTATCCGTAATCTCTCGCGTCAAAATTTTTCCATCATTTCGAACGTTTGTTTTTCCACAGTAAGCTCATTAGCATAAAAGTTCGAACGATGAACTTAACGCAATTAACTGATTTAATTCACTGCTAATGAAGTAATTTTTTTGCAGCAAATTTTAGTTTAGTCTTGTCGGTTAATATTCCGAATTCGGATATTTCTTTAAATACCAAGAAAATAATTATCTTCTCTTTTGTAACAGAAATGTTTTTCGTTCGTGCTTTAATTGACTCATTTAAATAAAATTAGAATATAACTAGCTCAGATGTTTTCCGCAAATATCTGTGAATCTCAGAGGCTTTACTTTATTTGTTTATTATTTTATAATGATGAAAGGTAGCAATCAATGGAAGTGAATTATATTGTTCAAATTAAGAAGAAACCTTAGTTAAATACTTAGATTCATGTTGCGAGTATTTTTAATTAGTCATTAACAGAAATGGTATGCATATGTAAATGTACAAGGAAAGGAAAGTCATTGAAATTAAATCCGGTTAAAAAATTATCCGAGCTTTCCCCTGTTCGAAAGTAGAATTCGCTATCTTCGATTCTATTTATCTCATTACTTTAGTGTTGAATAATTAATTAATTTTTTTTTCTAAAGCCGATCTCACCAGAATCGAATATAAAAATTAAGGTTTTAGGATGAGAGGTTTGAAAGCGATGGTGAGATTGCAACATGGATACATTTCCTATTCTAAAATTAGAACCGTTAAAGAAATGTTTAGTCGCAGAGAAATTGGATTAATTGGATATTTTTGTTTAAACGAAAAATCACTTTCTTTGCCCTAGATCTTTTTTTTTCTATTTTTATATTCTAAATAATTGTAACATTAATATTTGACGTGCTTAATGATCTTGTTAACGTATTAATACACCTTCGAAGAAATATTTGGAATTAATGAAAATGTTGCTTACAAATAAATATTTTATGACCTTATGATACTTTAAAATTAGAAAATTATCATAGGAAAGTTTTGCTAGCGTATATTTGTACCATACAAAGGGAATTTTTGTACAAAATAAGTACTTGTCTATTAAAGCGGTGCCTGCCAAATTAAGAATACTCCAATGTCGCCAAGCTAGTTAAAAGCGCCAAGTAAGCGGAGCGCGAAATTGAAATGTAAGAAAACAAATAAAATACCAATAAATGGTATAAAACTTTTTTAAATGATATTTTTATTTAATAATCTTTTATATGTTTAGAGATAAATCTCATCCCAATAAGTACTTTAAAAATTTAGATGTTTAATATTCATATTATATAACTTTTAGGACATCAATCAACATAAAAGGCCATATTTCCGAAATTGCGTTCACTATATTATAGAAAGCATTTTTTTTCCGCTACATATTTCCTCCACATAAACTCTACCTGATACGATTCTAGATGATGCCGGGCCGTGCCGTTTCTTGCTACGCCACATAGCGGAACCCCACATTCTTTTAACATTTTGCGTGTGAACTCCCGTTGACGGATCTACAAAATTGTACTTATGGTTCACCGTGAAATGTGTAAAATCAGCATCCATTTCGCTGTTTGGTAAACTGAAAATTGCTAACGACATTTTCAGAAACAACAAAATAGGTATTTGAAAAAAATACGAAATCAGTAAATTTAACAGGCAAGCGATATTTTACTAAAATGATGAAGTGCTGTTTCTTTAGGACTGCAACTTTAGGAGTTACAACCAAACATGGCGATAAATCATACTGCTTGGCAATTTTCCGTCTACATCCGAAATAGTAATTTGGCGGCCACTATAATGGATAAGTACCGTAAAAATTAAGACTTTCGCAGCCATGATAATTTAAAAGAAAATACAGTGACATTTTGTAAATTGAATAATACAGAATATAATCTTATCTAGAGAATAGCATTTACGTTGAAGCTATAGTAGCTCAAGTTTTCAGCACAAAAGTATTTTCTTTAAAAATCATTGAAGTTTTCACTTTATTTCAATACAAAAATCTTTCAACTCATAAAATCTCAAGAAAAATAATCTGTTCTGTGTATATGTATTTGAAGCACACAATTTTGAGGTATTGAGCTTTGCAATGATGAAAAATGTTGTTTTTAGAGCTTTTCCTATCTTAGAAATGCATGATCAATTTATATTAAAACACCTGTAACTCAGGGTTTCTCATACCTTGAGTCTCATAAACTATATCCCTAATTTCAAGTCAACAGACTACTAAAACAAATTTTTAATATTATCCAAAACATTAACTGTAAGTTATATTTAAATTTTAGGTCCATTCTCGCTACACACGTGAGTTCTTCGATTCCAGTGATTACTTGATTCATGTAATTTACCAACTAGACATATATAAATGATAAATCCTAAATACAGAAGACAAGCAAAAAACAGAAAGTCGGGAAAAAATAATTTTGAAGGAAAATTGATTTTATCTATTTTAACTCTAAATCAGATTTATCAGTATGAATGAAGGCAATACACTTGTATATTATTACAAATATCTAATAGGAAATTACTACTACGGTATAGAAATTGGGTTATGTAAATTAATTGTATAATTCGGATACATGAAGAATTTATAATCTGCAGTAGACTGGAAATTTTTAAACTATCTATGAAGTACCTTAATCTCTAAATATTATTTTATAACTTTGATGGACAGTAAATTTTAATTATAGAATTTCAGAATGAATGGTAGTTGTCATAAACGTCTCGGAGATTCTCATGCATTGGTGTACATACATATTACTCGTATTAAAACAAAGAAGTTAATATTTGAAAATCAACTATAAAATTTAATAAATAGTTTTCAAAATCAATTTAAATTATTATTTGTTAATAAATGGTTTGCACTAAAACTAAATGTAAACTATTTAGAGATTTTTAGTATTATTTGTGAAGTTGTATAGTACTTATAAATTGGATAAATATATAATACAAATCACACCATTTAGTTAATTTGTTGTTAATTGGAAAAGAGTATAAAATACACTTGAAATTTTATAGCTAATCAAAATAGATTAAGAATAGATATTAAGAATTTTGTTGGAACAAATAATAAAAATGTTTCACTTATCTTTAATGTTTTAAAATATAAACATTCTTATTTTTCCTTCACAATCACATAAAATTTCACAAATAGCATTTCAATACGTGCTTTTATGTACAAAACTGCTTACGCTTCACTATTTTAAAAGATTTGTACAAGGCAGTATGGTTTTTTTTTTATTTTATAAAATAAAGTTTTCTTTTAAATATTGTTGATATTTGAATTCACATCAGCAACATGTAAGTAAATGTGAGATATATGAGAATAAATTTGATTTTTTTATTGAACGATATCCTTTATTTTGGAGATTTTAGAACTAAAATATGTCAACTCTATACTCGTGGCATGTCATAGAAAATTCTAATTTACATACTTGAAAACTAGCAATTACTTTATTACCATAGAATATTTTTAATATAATAAAATTTATAAGCTATTTTTGCCAAGAAATTGAGCTATAACTATAAGCTTTTAAAGAAATTAGATTCTTTCTAATTTAAGGAAATCATGAAATAAAAATCATTTTTAAAATGAAATATGTCTTTTTTCGTTTGAAAGCAACTTTTAAAAAATCATCTGAAAAATATTTAAATTATTTTTATGCTTTGGATCACCGTTGCAGTTTTGAAAAGATACAATGCAAATACAGTGAAAAAAAAATCATAGATAAAATGCTTATGAAAAGTATTCAGAAAAGGGAGAAAATAAAAACTAAAGTAAAATGCTAAGAAAAAAAATTTCAAAAGCTGAAAGTCAATTTTCATATCGTTACTCATCGAAAAAATATTTTCATAAAACTTTCTTGGCTTCAAGGCATTATTTTTATCATTTTTTTTCCTTCACTTTAAATATTCATTAAAATCAAAATGCTTGTAAGTGTTCAGCCACTAAGTAATAATAGTTTTTTAATCTAATCCTAACATGTATTGAACTTTGAAACAATTTAACTTTTATACTAAGTTCTATAAAACAAAAACAAACATTCTAAGCGGAACCCGTTTTAAACACTTCTCATCACTTTCCAATTAAACAACTTTTTTCTAGACAAAACAACTTTCAAACAACCAGCAACTACCACTCAACAGTTCCATTTACGACAATAGCCATAAAACCCAGATTAATTTACCTCCCTAAAAAAATTCACCATTCTCTACCAAAAGTTAAAACTTAAATCTAGATTTATATGTATACTACCCACATAGCCTTTTATATTCTCTGGGCTTTTCTAAGCATTTATCAGAAGTAACACTCTTTTCCCACTTCCCATAGGAACTGATCTTACCAATTAGTACACAAAAGGCATTTTAGCACCGTTGCTTAGCACTAATCTTTATTTAGGGTGATTTTTTTTCCCTACGTAGAAGCTTTGAACAGCGAGCAAAGAGCTTTTAACGCTATTTAATAGTAAGGTAGGGATTAAAGTCGGGAAAGAAGTGGGTAGAAAGGATTATCTGGTGTCTGAGCTCTTGTTATTTTGTTCTTATTGTTTTTCGTTTGACTGGAGAGTAAAAAAGAATTATTATTTGAATTGAGTCGCTAAAGTAAATTATTTTTTGAAATTCCGCAGAGAGTTTTAAATGAAAAAGAGAACTGTATGCAGTTTCACGTCATAAGGCTAATTTCAAAACAAAGTGAATAAAAAAAAATATCTTTTTAAAAATAATGTATAAATGATTTATTATTCGACTTACTTAATTGAAATATTAGTAATGAGATTTAAAGAGTGTAGATTTTTAAATCAGTTGATGAATTATGTTTGATTAATTAATGTAATTTAGTGGAATCCACAATTGATGCGTATGTCTTTCTTTTTCATGCTACTTTATCATGGTTAATTAAAATAATAAATAAATTAAAAATTACCTATAAAATATTAATTATTGTTGTAGCTACATGAATTATTTTAAAAGGTTATGCTATTATATGGATCCTTTAAAGCAGGCCTGTCCAAACCTAAAGACTTTGTGGGCCGCTTTGGAAACACATTTTATTAAGGTGGGCCGCATTATATATATATATATATATTCGTGTGTGTGCATGCGCGAGGACGCAAATGATAAATTCGATGCCGATTCAAATTCTCACGGTAAAAATTACTGCAACTTTCACTTTACAAATCGGGGTAAGCGATTGATCCTCACAAACCTCGCCAGAGAAATCAGGAACATTTTGCTATAAATTAAGGGAAATTACATTTAATTGAATTAGATATGTTTACATGAAATGCAATTTTAAAAAAAGAAACTGTCCTACAGTTACAAAATAATGCTAGCGATAAATTATTATCCATCAAAAGACACCGCGCAGTCAGTATGTCTGAAACAATACGTTTCTGAATCAAATAAATTAGACTTGTTGCAGACAGACTGGCTGCTGCTATTTCGCATTGTTGCATTCACTCCCTACGTCTAGTAACGCTCTTCAGTAAGTTTGTTATACATTGTGTATCGCACCAGGTGTCCTGTGCGGTTTTTAAAACAAGATTTGTAATTGTTTCTGAACAAGATTAAAGAAAAATTGTTGAGTCAGGTAGCGAGATATTCCTATGGTAGTCGGGTATGATACGAACATCTTATGGAAGAATATTCTTTAGTACTTTTATTTACAATAAAAGTTTAAATATTTATTCAGATGACATAGCTCCGCGGGCCATCTACTAGCCGCGGGTTATTAAAAGATCATATTGAATTAGCTATTAGGACCTTGATCAATGTTTTTAGCTGGGCATATCGTATCAAATGTATGGCACTAGCTAGATGATTTTTTTAAAAGAATTCTTTACGAAACTTGCTTTGTCAAAATTTAAAAAAAGTAAACAATTTTAATTATCATAACATTTTTATTTGTATCTTAAATAAGGCACCCATTTCATTTTTAAAAAAAATTATTATAACCCAGAGAAAAGTTTTAAAAAAGTATGAGTAATACAATATTTCATGATATTTACACCCAATAAAAAATGACATATTGTAAAGTGAAGAAATATTGAGTACATATAAATATATAACTACGTTCACATTTTATATAAATTTTCTTGTGTTACAAAGTAGGAAAAAATCTAGATAGGGTGCAAAGATAGTCTGGAGTCTGAAATATTAAAAAAAATATGTTAAATATGTATATATATCCAGGTAAATGGAGTCTATAATGTTAGGCTCCATATTGTGTCTATAACTTAGCAAAAATTTCTTTTTAGAATAGAAGAACTTCATTCTTTTGAATATTGGGTTTTCTGTTGACCGAGGAAGGCAACTACACAATTTATCTTCATTAAATGTATTCGCAACACATAACAAATGTAGTTATATACAAAATAGTATGTACATTTATTACTTGCTATTCATAGCTTAGTGTTAGAATGCAGTTTAGCCCAGCAATGGTGCGGAACTATTTTTTGGTGATAATTCGCTGAAATATTTCTTGATGGTAACAATGTCGTAGACCTTGTTTTGTTTTTGATCATGGTCATTATGCATTGCAACCTTAAATTAAACGTTCCTCTTTTTTTCCTTTATCGCTTTGGGGGATATTGTGCTTGCGCAGAAATCTTACCACTTTTATTAACCAATCAAAGGGTTGTTCTTTTCCATTTGCGTCTCACGCGTGTCTGAAACTATTGAAGATTAATAAAACCCTATTTAATATCAATTCACATTTTGAAAATATTTGTATATGTGCATTTTTCCTTATATTTTTGGGGGTTTATCAAAGTCAAAGAATCAATTATGGCTGGTAGTATGAGATTGAAAGAGATGACTGAATACAAAATGAAGTGTTTTATAAGTTTGAAAACAAAAAGAAGCATGAAACTAAAGACGCTTGGGAAAAATAAGGTAGTAAAAATAAAATGGTTTCATATTCTTTCATTTAGCTCTCTAAGGAGTTAATTTTACTCCGTAAAAACCCCTTTATAAAATCACGCATGGGGCTTAAGCCACATTTTTACCATTGTTTGGAATTCAATTCGGGTGTCTCTCCAGACGTCTTTACTCCTAATAAAATCAAAAAATTGGATGTCTCCCTACTAGAGCTCAAACTAAGTGGAAAAAATGTTTTTCTTTCTTGTACTCCCCTTCACTTCAGATCCAAAAAACAGTCTTCACTTCACATAGCAGATGTGCGAAATTTAGATTTGAGGGTTGATATGGTAAATGTAAAATTATTTTACTTAAAGTTGGCCATATAGTGAAACATTAACCAAATTCAAGGATTTGGCGACATTACATAAGCGAGTCTACACCTTAAATTAAGAACTACGAACTAAACTAAAGCGAACTAAAACACTATTTTCTGTCATCCACGCCTTTCTTCACAATGCATTTTGGGAGGCAAACAATGAGCTTTCTTACACTTTTGCCATAGAATTCACCCTCCAATTTTTAGCCATTTGTATGATGGCGCTGTGAATCTCATTTGTGGTCGAAAACTATTTTAGCACTCAAAAGTAATTTTAGAAGAGTAAGAAGTTAGAATCTGAAGCTGCCAGATCAAGGCTGTGGGAGTGGTGGCTGACAACGTACAATTGAATACGCCCAAGATTTGACCCGTGCATTGGTGATGTCGGGATATGCATTGCCGTGCTGCAGGATCTCGTCATTCACATTTTCCTATTTTTGTTCTGAATCTCCTCCGTAATTTGTTTAGGATTTCTCAGAATCACTCGACATTAATTGCTTCATCCTGCGGTAACAGTTCAAACGGGAGAATCCCATTACATTCTCAAAAGATAAAAGGTCATAATTTGTTGAATAACATTCATTGCTAAATACTTATTTCAATAAATTATAAGTTTTCAGGAGTGGTTTTACCAAGTTTCAAGTGAAATTTCACAAGATTCCGTTGCTCACTTATGATTTTTTAGATGAAACAAAAAATAATTCTAATGCGAACGAAGGCTACGGCTATACGGATTTGTTTACAGAAACGAGAGGTACTGCATTCGAAGGAGAAGACTTTACGCTAAACAGCGGTTGGTTGCTGGCATTTGGCCCAAGTGTGCTTCTTCTGTAGCAGAGCTTCTGTAGAGATCTCGTTTCTCGTTATTTAATAGATTCACCTCTTATGTCATTAAAATTCAACCTTATTAGCTTACTTTCTGGATAACTCTTACATTATGAAAAGTTTATTAAAATAAGGATATTCTATGAAAAGTAAAAAAAAAAAAGGTTTAAGAGAAATTTAAAGGAAAAAAAAATCTAAATTTGTAAATAAGGTGTTAAGCCTCAACAAAAAAAAACTTATCATTTTAAATGAAAAGAGAGTAATATTTTTTTATATAAATGCTTAATTACAAATATTTCTAACACTAACCTTTATACCTGCTTAAATTTGGAGTCGTCTTCCATTAGACTAGTATAACAAAACTAATCTAATTTTATTAAATGTTTTATTATTATTATTATCAGAGTTAAGTTTTCATTGCGGATTACAGCCAGTATATTTGGGTCATTGTATCCCAGATAAACTTCGAAAAAAGTGGATAACATTCTGAATATTAAATAATTTTTTCTCCTTATAATAGCGTAAAATATTTCTTGTCAACAATCTGCATTAGGTAATGGTTATCGATGAAAAACATTACCAATAAAAATTAACGAAGCTTAGATTATTGATATTGTTCCATCCTTATCACACAATGGCTTGCTATCCCATTATTAATACATATCTGCATACATCACATAATTTATCCTTATCAATAAACTGCAAGATTATAGTCATTTTTATATGATCTGTTCATACGCTTTTATCATTTTTCTAAACCATGTTATATATATAGAGAGAGAGTTCGATGAAGCTTTACGGAATGTTAATTGGTATTAACTATCTCGCATTGTATTCTACTTGAATTATCTTATTTTGCATATTTCGATAATAATGAATAACACTGTCGTTTCATATTTGGGTAGTTTGCTTTTATTTATATTAGTGAGAAATCTTCAGCAAGGAACTACGGTTAAGGTTACAACAAACAGATCAATGTATTGGTTATCAGAAAAAAAAATTTACTTTCTACAATTAGTTAATATTTGATTTATGATGATGTAGTAATGTAGTAAAACGAGAAGTTAATTAAAGATAATGGAACGGTATAGTGAAAGAGATAAGTGTATAGAATCAGTGATTAATGTAGTTGTAATAATATAGTTAAGCGTAGAATAACTAAGCAAACTGAGTGATGAGTTTGGAAAAGAACACGATGGATGATATAAGTCAGCTAATTACATACTTCTCCATTACCATACACACAATTTTCGCAATTGATTAATTTTTGACTATGTGGTGTTCAATACAAAATTTTTTAATTGCCTCGCTCATTTATTCTTTTTAAATTGTTTATTGATTAATTTTCTTCCGTGAAAAATTTTAACAGAAAAACGTTCAAAATGAAAAACAATAGTTAACAGGAAATAATACTGCCGTCCCAACAAAATACTGTGAGCGATAATACGCAAAGATTTCGTTCCATTTTTTGTTCAGCAAATTTTGTGTCAAACACGTATTTAAGGAATCGGTAAATTTTGTGACAAAAGCGATTAATTCCACATTTTTTTTTATACCTTAAATAAATTAATTTTTTACTTGTACAATGCCAGATATATTGGAACAAATACAAACCACTGCTTTTCTTAAAATCAATGTGAAAGAAACCAGAAAATATTCATTTAAATGCAGTTAATTAGATAATATTTATATACATATTCGAAAGATGAAAGGAATGAAACGACGGAAGTTAAATATATTTATATATAATATGGAATAGTGAAAGATATGGGGATATCACTAGAAAAAATCCGACATTTTCTTAGCCAAGAAGACATGGTTATGCATGTATAACTCTTTGAAGAATAATAGTGTTTCCTATATATATATATCCATAATAATTAGTGAGTGAGTGTGTGTGGGGGGGGGGGTGTAACGGTTATATGTAAAATAAATGCATGCTATGCGTTTTAATACATCGCATGTATGTATGAATCACGTGTATTAATTCTGTATATCGTAATCACATGTGTGTATATTAATTTAAGGAGGAAATCGAGTCTACAAAATGTGATGTCTTCGAAAGTATTAGCGAGTTTTTTTTCCACTGTATCATTTAACACGAAATATATTTCTATTTCTATAGATTCTAGTTAAGAGTTTTTACTTTGTTTCTTAACTATTACTCAAATGTATTTTTCCCTTTACTTAAAAAAATGTTCTTCAATTTATTTCACATGAACATGAAACAAGTTCATACGCATTTAAGTACTTTTAATTCATAAGGATTTTCCTTCAATTTATCAGTCAAAAAACATAGTAAACTGTTTACACAAAAAATGTTTTGATCATGGAACAAAAATTACATCACGAATTAATGCCGTGGCAAATTCCAACTGACTGATTTCAAATGGTTGACCGGAGAAAACAATTAATTTTGGTTTACTCATACTTAAATTTAGTAAGATATGTAATAAAATGGGAGACCTATTTTTTTACTTTCAAAAAGTTAGTTATTTTGTTGTAAAGACTTTTTAATGTTTTTTAAATGAGTTCTTCCTCCAACTTTGTTATGATGCGATTCTTCATTTATATACGCTTTCCCATGCTTTCTAGAAATAATGGCCGCAGACAGAATTCTTTAAGTCTCATTCATAAAAGATTTTATGGTTTTCTCTAACAAAAATAATTTCCTTTAAAAGCTTGGTTTGAAAATGTAAGTCATAAAATTCTTTACGCCAATGAATATCTGAATTTGCTTTGTGACCTTACTTTTTTATAATAGAAATTTAAGTGTGTTTTCGTATCATAAACATTTTATACGTACAGTTGAAAACTAAATGTGTTATTTTAAGTTATTAATTTCTGCAAATCGCTTAATACAATTCAAATTTCTTTAAACAGCAAAATTTGAAATTTTTCCAACTATTAAAAAGATATATATGCTTATGTCATAAAACAGATAATATATTAAAAGCAAAATTTTCTGTTGAATTCCAGTATTCTAATAAGAAATGATAAAATAAAGTGATGTAAGTACACAAATTATCAGCAAAATCTTCATTATTCATAGTTTGATTAACAAGTGAGTATTATTCTCTTTAATATCTTATCATAATGTGGTCATACTTTTTAATTTATTTAATAAACAGACATAAATTGATTATATATATTATTCAATTTGATATTCCTATGAACTTGTAGGACTTTTGTACTTAGAACTAGATTCCAAAGTGAAATCTTCTGCGAGAATATTTTGTCCTAAATTATTCGATAAACACATATTTAATTATAAATTTATTATTAATCAAATTTAAACGTATATGCTTAAACATGTTGGCATTTAAAGAACCTTGCACGCTGACCACCGAGAATCTTAGCCGGCAGTTGTAGAAAAACGAACCGATCACGTGTGAAAAAACTCAATTGCAAATAAGTAAATTTATCTTTCTACAAATATATAAATGGTAGATACAACCTCCACTTCGTCATCAGCTTCTGACACCTCTTCCACTTCTTTCAGTTAGTTAGTCAAGTGGTTAGCTGATATTTCTGGGTTGAATTTCATTAATTTTAAATGTTTTTAATGTAAATACATTGTTGCGGTTTCTAAAAATGTCCATTTGCTTATCTCCTACCTTCTGACATATCTGGAGTTAGATGATTACCAAATGGTAGCACCAACACACACTAAATACAGAAAAAGGTTACGAGCGAGTAGCTATAAAAAATGTTACCCTACTATTTTATATATTCGGTTATAAGTAATTTATTATATATTATTATAAATTACTAGGAGAAATCAAACACAAATTAGAACGATGAAACTTTAAGCAATACAAAAACATTAGAAACCAATTTTTATGGAAATGAATCAGCAAAACCAACGTCAAAGCCTATCTTAAATTTTTAATACTACAAAGGAAGCAATGTTCATGACAAAAATAAGTCCTTTGTATAAACTCAAATGAACACGAACTTTATACAAGTGTATTAGTAATTTCATAATAAAGTCTATTAGTAATTTAATTAAACTTTTTTTCCAATTTAAAACAACATTTGATGTTCGTTAATTACTCCTTTTTTTGATGACAATAATTTACACACTCTACGTTGAAGTGTGTTGTTACAACCCCTTTCTGTTTCGTTGAAATAGCATTATTTATAATTTTTATCAGATAGTTTTTTCTGGAACTCTTTGATGAACACACTGTATATCTTTATTTAAAACTTACGTATATATTTTCAAAATTATATTGCCTGTTTTTAAATCAAAATTAAGAAATTAAAAAATTTAAATTCTTTAGGACTGAAAAGAATAATATATCTTGGTTCACTTATAATATCTTAGATATTATTATTGCATACAGCCAGATTTCTTGATATGTTCGAAGTGAAGTGAAAGATCTTGTATATTTTCTGAAAAATAAAAAGTACAGCCAAAAGTGTCCTCATTTACGTTTTTTTAGAGTCAGTTACTAAGGATATGCTTCATAAATGAAATAAATATGAAACTCATATTTATAAAAATTTATAAAATCTAGATTGCATAAAAATAAACTGAAAAATATTCCGAATAGTCTTAAATAGTAGTACAATAATTATATAAATATATCTTTTTCTGTCCTATTTTAAATTGCACTCTCAGTGGCTTATCATATGTAGGTAAATAAAGGCATCATGACCCTAGTGATCTTTTTCTTTCCCATGGGTATTAATGTCTTTGGTAGACATGGAGGACGCACCCACCATGTTACCCCGGCAGTCATTCTCTATTTTCATTCCTCCTTTTTGTCAACCATTTTTGACTATCTTTCCACTTTTTTAAAAAACTAAATTACACTTTAATTCACTCACATTTCCTATTGTGCATCATCATTTAATATTATTTTCTTTTTTTTAAATATTTATCTCAACTGACTTTCTGATTTGAAACATTTGCCTTCATTTTGATGACATTTGGTTATTGGTGCATTTATCTGGAATATTTATTGACTTCGTTATTCGAAACATTTAGTTAAGCTCGATTACAATATCTTAATTTTCTAAGAGAAAAATTACTGCATTATTATAGACACTTAGGTATAGTATTGGCTATGTTATTAAAGACGCTATCCTACATTTGGAGCAAAATTAATTGTTTTAGATTAGCAAAACTGACTTCTTACATTATTGAGTACATTTGTAATTAAAGCACTTTATCAATTCTCAGTCATGTATAGAAGTTATTAAACTTTATACAATCAATTTGAAAGAGCAGCTGTATTATATCTTGTATTAAAGTTGGATATTTGATTAAATTATGTCCTTTGAAGAGACATTTTGTTTCTGAAATTTATAGAAATTTTAATGAGCCCGATATTATTGAATGTATTAAATGTGAAACGCAAATGAACTTGGCTTCTCATATTTTTAGAATAGAGGAAAAATCTTCCAGAAACAGCACATTTTTGGTGTAATGCACTTTACTAGTTCGGAAAAGAGAAAATCCATAACTATGATGATTTGGTTCTGTAGAATCGAAATTCAAGGTGATTGGGGAAAGGAATTGGTAAAACTAAGGCATAAATCAGGTTATCTTGGAGGAATCTTCAATCGGTAGCCTTGACCCACTCTGGGATGTTGAGTCACTTATGATGATTTGAACAAATCTCTCAATTTTTCTTAACATTTATCTGTTACTTTAAAAAGAAAAACTTTCATACGATATTTATAACAGTAAAAACAATATGCTTCGATAAAAAAAATTTAAATCATATGTCTTGTATACAATGAATATTAAATTAATACACAGTTTGTGAAAAGAATTAAGCATTTTGATTTATTTATAGGTAAAAAATGGTAGATGAAGGATTTCTTTTAAAAATAAAAATCTAAACTTAGTCATTTCTATAATGAATTTGCAATTTAGTCATACCTTAAAATGTAAATCAAATTTGGGAAATTTCAAAGAATTAGTTTATTTTTGTCAGTCAGAATTGCGTCCTTTTTCATCAATAAGAGCATAGTGATATCTTTTATGATACACTTAAATCGTAATATATACGATTATACATAGGTTTATATATTTATAAAAATTTATGCGACTCCCGTACTTGAAATTGGAAAACTTAGAGAATGAGCAGAAATAAATCTTGTCAGGAATATTTGGTACATTAATAACAATCACCGTCATAAAATATTTCGAGCATTTAAATGGTATTTAGATCCCAACGAAAGGTTTTAGTCATTATATACAATGTTACAGATATTCCACAAAATTCCGAAAAAAAAGGAGCCTACAACTCAACTCACTTTCAACCAAAATTACTCTTAACCTTGCTCGAAGTCTTAAATATCAAATGGAATATGTTACGAAGCTACCATCAGGAAAAAAAAATTAAATGACGTAGATGCTTTTATGAAATGACTCTAAATAATGAAATAATAAACAAAGTAAGACCACATATTCTTGCCATTTTTCAAAGAAAAAGCAATGTTCTTTTTAGAACATCTTCGTGAAGATAGCCTTTTAAAGTGTCCATAAAATATGAAAAAGAAAGAAGAAAAATAACGGAAAGACATCCAGGTTTATTTTTGTTCATTTTACATCATTTTCTTTAAAGCCGTAAAAAATGGCGATAAAAGATTTCGCTGCGTTTTTTTTATATTTATAAAAAATGGAATTTGTTTCATTGCTCACTGTGTAAGAAGCATTCGAATTTCATCAGTTTGAGTTCAGTCGTTTGAAAAATGGTTTAGATGTATAAAACAGATACACAATTTTGTTTTTGTGAGGAAGAAAAATCAGCTAAGGCGTAAATTTTGTTTGTTTTCCATAAGTAGTTTTTTTTTTCATAAAAAGAATAATATTTTCCATAAATATTTGTGTATAATATTCAACGCGTCATTAACTTTTTTAAGATAAGTAAAAACGTTAAGCAATTTTTTGCTTATTATTAAAAATATATTTCTTAAATTAGTTGGAAGGAAAAAGTAATTTTTTAACTAAGTAATCATTGTTATAATGACGAGATAATCCATTTTACGTGTAAAAACACCTTAAAATGCTTTTAGTCAGGAAAATTTAACTTTTTCGAATATTATTAATTTTAGGGTTTACTTTTCCTTTTTTTCATTCATGCATTCCACTATTCAGTAAAGTTCAGAAAAACCTTTCTAAAGAAAATAGGGGGAAAAATCTGTTTTAGATAATAACACTTTTTTTAAAAAGAAAAAGTCTTATAACGAGTTTTTTCTTTTTAATTTTGTCCTTCAAGATTCTAATTTTGCTCTTCAAGAAAATTTTAAAAACTTATTTTATATGACATGCGATGAGGTGAGTCACAGTATTTTGTTTTGAAATAGAAGAATTTTTTCGTTATTGAATAAATATTTGATTCCATCACATAGCTTAGTCTTAAAAAGTCAGAATTTTAACAACTTAAAATATCATTAAAATTCAAAATCTTAAAACGAATTCTATTTAAATTCGAATTCATTATTTGACACATCATTTTGTAAGAATCAAGAAATGAAAATTTCATTGGATTTGGATTACAGCATTTAATGAAATCAATTTGTATCAATTTACGACATTTATAGCTAGTAACTTCATATATTAATGTAGATGTAGGGCCGCGGTAGCCTAGTGGGCGAGGTCGGGGACTCGCTGCCGGCGATTTTCGTTCAGTCGCGGGTTCGATCCTTGGCCGCTAACCGGGCTGATGCACGTTAAATCTGTTCGGGTCCCAAATTCCTTCCGTTGGCTTGGTGTGGATGTTAGGAGGAGGGCAGCTCAGGTGTCGTCCTCGTCACTTGACCGTGGTCCAAAATTACGAGGTCCGTTGCCAATAGCAAAAATTTGTTACGTTATTTTTATGTCTCTAAACCCTTTGGGTGAGCTCGGTCCCCTTGGGTATTCTGCCAATAGCCCTCGTGTTGCTTTTAGTGCGACGTTAATAAAAAAAAAGAAAACTAAACATTAATGTAGATGTAACCTGTAAAATGTAACTTTTGTATAAATGAAACTTTTGAACTTTCTAAATATTTTATAATTGCAAATTTATATTTGGTTTGTTTCGCCAATACTTGAATCGACAGTACACTAAGAAAAATTGAAGAAGAGACTAGTAATTTTAACAATCTGCGTTAGAACATTCACATATGATAAAGATTATTTTGCATGTTATGTCTACTATTTGTCACTATTTGATTGAGAAGGAATCCGCATGTAAGAGGCTAGCGTTTCCTTTAAAATACTACTGCGTTATACAGTTTTCCGTTTGAGGGCGTTGAAATTATGTTGCTAAGGCACAAGGCAGACTATAATATGATAAATTACAAAACGCTTTGTACATAAGAATGAAACAAATTATTGAAAAACGCTTTCAGTGAATATTTCAAAAAGGTTTTCTTTATTATTAAAATTAATCTTTAAATGTTTCTGAAAATATTACGAATTAGACATTTCTTTGAAAATTGTTATTCTGATTCTTTAATACTTTTGAGGATTGGCTGTTGTCAAAATATAAATTCATAAATAGCGTTGTAAATTTAGAAAATACTTATAAAATATTAATAATTTGCTAAAAGTTTATTAATTATTTTTTTTCTTTGAAAAACCCATTTCCTACTAATAATTATCTTATGTTATTAATAATCTTAGTATGTGAATGTTGAAAATCAAATTAGCTATGTTACGTTTCATGACATTTGTCATTGAAATATTTAACAATTGTTTTCCTAGTTCGGATAATTAATTTGAAAATTGAAAATAAAACTTGACACTTTCAAAACCATTGACCATTAAAATATTTAAAAAATTATTTTCCCATTCACTTTCATAGTTCACATAAACAACAATAGAGTTTAAAATCATATGATTCAATATTTTCCATTTTTATAACTTTCATTTATAAACAGAATGAGTATACTGGTTTAACCGTATCTTCATTCTTAGAATAATATTGAACTCAATACGAGTGATTCAATAAAACATACGTTCAAGAGTTGCTATAAGAGTGGTTTAAGAAATAAAAACTATCCATATAACTGTCTTTAAACTATTTTAGAAACTTTTCTTCCCAAAGAATCTATTTTAAATCTCACAACTTTAATTTAGTTGATAAAATAAAAAAGAAACAATTACAAAAGAGAACGACTCTCGAAAACACGAGATTCTACGGTTCCTTTCAGAAACTCTACTCTTTTAAAGGAAAACACAAATACTGAATAAATTAGTACCTCGAAAACTTAAGACATAGAAATTCCATTTAACACTCCATGAATTTACGCCTTTAACCAATTTTTATTTCTTTTTTCTCCTTTTTTTTTTTTCCTTCTTCTCTTTTCTGTCTATTCGAAACCTGCTTTGCCAGATGTAGGAGCTCTAATCTATCTTTCCCAGTTTTCGGACTGTGGAGAGTTTTAAAAGTCCCTCTGAAAAGCTGTTCGAATCAATGGAAAGAACTGGAAGGGGGCAAAAATTTAATTTAAAAGTCGACTCCGATTTAAGAAGTCGTTTGGAAAAATAAGAGTTTTAAGAGAGATTTAGAATTTTTAATTAGTTCGTATTGCTTTAACAGACGATAACAGAAAAAGAAGAAAAAAAAAATTTTTTTTTGCGACTGATTTCGAATTCGAGATAAACTTTATTTTTTTTCCCATCATTTTCTAAAGAAGTAACGCTTGAGTGGTTGGTTTGGTGGCGGAAGAAAGGGGAATGTTGGTCTTTGATGATTGGTGTTAATACTAAACGTGGCATTTTCTCAAAAGGAAATAAAAAATAGTTGAAAAAGACCCGGGTGAATGACTGTGTAATGGAGATTCTACTTCGTTGTCTTAGTTGGAATTGAGTGGTTAATTAAGAGTCAAATGAAGAGATAAGAAATTGAAGTGTGTTTCCAGGAATTTGGATTCGTAAGAAAATGGCACAGCATAATCAAAGTTTTTAAATTGGTTGAATCTTAATCAGGCGTATCATTGAAAGTAAGATGAAAGTAATTAAAGAAAATATTAATCAGGTTATTTATATTCTAAGTAATGTAGAAATGTGGATTAATTTTTAATTCTTCAAAATAATGATTAATGAGTAGCGGAAGCATCTGGTACCTCATCTGAAAAATATAGAAAGCCAGAAATTTAATTAATTTTGTGTTATTGGATATTATTTATCTTGAAGATCTATAATATGTATGCAGTTGAAAATTTAGTTTATTTTGAAAGGATATTAATTATTTAAAAGCCTCGAATGATAACATTCCATACCTTTTGTAATTACTTCATCGATTTCTTTTCTCTGATCCGAATTTGTTCGCAAATTTCAGAAAGTAGTTATGTAATGATTTCTATAGTTATATATATCAATCTAACTGATAGAAATTTCATAAGATATATAGGTAATTTTAATTATTTAGGAAAAGAGTTATATTGATTAGATACATTTAAACTTATTTCTTTGATTATATTTATCGCGACACAAAAAATTCAATAAAATTATAAATAAAAATACGTTAATAAAGTTAGACTTATTTAAACAATGCAATATTTAACCTTCCTTCAATTTTATTTAGTTTGTATTCTTAAATGATACAATGAAAACCAATTCCTTCAAAAAATATATATTCTATAATTATAATAGAAAATCACTTTCCTGGAACAAGCTATAATTCTAACAAGCTTTAATTATAAAAGATTATCATTTTCCTGTAAAAGCAATTACAGTATATTTATTTCTTATTAGTTTAAACAAAAATAATCAGTTATTTTTTCCAAATCTCTCAGTCAAGAGTTATTTTTAATTATTCTTTAATACGCTTTTCTTGCTGATTCTAAACAATTTATATTATTACTTTAATTTTAAATTAACTAGTAGAAAACAATACGTTTCTCAAACAATTATATCTTACTCAGAAAATTATATAACCAATAGATATTACTCAAAATTACCACAATGTATTCACTATCACCAACAGTTCTCTCAAGAAACAAAACTCAAAGGGAAACACACCGGTCGTTAATATAGGGATTTATAACAATTGTAACAGTTAAGCCCGTAAGCATGTCCTAAAGGTCAAAATGTTCAAATCGATGCCTCATAGTTCGAAATTAGTGCAAGTGACACTAAACTAATCTGCGTTGCAAACGAGTCAACAAGCGCAGTTAATACAGCTTAAAGGAAGTGATTTATATTCTCGATGAAGAGGCCTGATGTGAATTTGTTCGAATCGATTTCTTGGTGATTTATTGACCTTATGTCGTTAGTACCTGTATATGCCATAGAGTGTACCTGAAATGCAAATAATTGTAGTTATTTTAAATGGTTATTTTTGAAAATTAAATGAAAAAAATGTAGAAGGAGTATTTATAAAATGCACAAAACATATCCACAAAAGGAATGTTAATCTTTAGGAGATTCGTTTTTCTTGTGTTCTTTTTAGAAATATTTTCACCACGACAACAGAATGGTCGTTATCGCGAGCTCATGGCTGATAGTTTTCATTCAAATCGTGGATTCTAATTCTGATAGGATGAAAGATCCGTCGTTTTTCTATGGCTGTTGAAGTTAAATCTTTCTGAGCGGCCGTGGAAGTCCATTGGTTACGGTCTCAAACTTGCGGTTGGCAATTTTGTCGAGTCGATGATTCGAGGCCTGATGCCGCGAGAAACCCGCCGCGTAGCTTGGGCTGATGCACATTAAATCTTTCGTAGCTCAAAGGCTTCCCGAGGGCATGGTGAGGAAGTTAGGAGAAGGAGGTTATAGATCAACTATCATTCTCGACCCTTGACCGAGACTGAAATTTACCAGGTCCATCAGCAATAAGCCTCGAGTTGTTCTCAGTGCGACGTTAGTGTTGCGCGCTGTGAGGGGATTTTGATTAATAGTCAATCAAAATCAACATCACTGGGATTATAGTACTCGCCGTGATATGGAATGGAAGTTAAAAGAGTGAGGTGCCAGTTCAAAAGTCTTCATTGTCACTTGACCATAGATCAAAATTACGAGATCAATTTCCAATAACCCTCATGTTGCTTTGAATTTCGACGTCAATAAATATACCTCAATTCAAACTGGGTATTGTAAATAAATTTGTTAAAATAAAGAACTGTGTCGAGTTCTTAATTTAAATTATTTTTGTCGCTGGTGCACATCCTGGTCACTTAATCGGAAGCTAATCCCAAAAGTTCTAGCAGGACTCTATAATTTTACTTCAATTGAAGGATTCAGGAATTAATATGACCAAAGAGAAATATAAGAAACTTTGAAACTTAATGAAGATCACACGAGATGATGATTTATCTATTATAGATTATTTACCTAAATTTATTTAAAAATGATTTTAGAGATGTATGTAAAGAAAGTAAATAATTAGTATAATTTCTTGAATTCCGCACTTGTATTATTTAACTATAACTGGCTTGGCATTTAAAGTACTGATTCCAAAATTTCATTAATCAAGTAGTTATCATTTTCCAGATAACTTGCAAACACAATTAAAAAAAAAAATCGCATGAACATAATAATCAGAAGAGGTTTTCCTTGTAATATTCTGTAATTAATTCTAATCGGTTGTATCGATAAGCAAAGTTTAGAAATTTAACAGTGTGTACGACTTCAAAAGTAAAAGAAATATTATTTGATTAATGTCGATTTGTAATTACTTGCGTGATCTGAGTAAAACTCCTTTTCTAGCAATCAGGAAGATTTCTAATTGCCGCAATATCAGTTGCAAATCTTCCCCATAGGATGAAAAACGTTGAGACCTTAAAAATAACTTACATAGAAGAATATAATTTGTGGTAATTGCTAAAACAATATATCTCTAGGTGAATCGCAAGGAAAAGGTAATAAAGGCCCACAAATCGGGATCTATTCAAGAGTGTTTTAAATTTAATATCTTCACACATAAAGAGAGTTAGAAATCATTTCCAATTCCATACATACTATTTTTACCTTCTTTTTTAAATCAAATAAAACTGCTGCATCAGCAATCAGTAATACCTCGTTAAGTTAGACTCCCTTATATCAGATCTCCGAGTAGCCAAATAAATTCATCGGTGAGTCCAAAGAATTTATTTAGTTAAAATGTTTTTTTTCGTTTTCAGTTTTAGAAGTGATTTGAATATTTCAGTAATAATAATTATTTGTTTGAACCACCGTATTTTGAAAAACAATTTCTTTTATTGGTATCTCGTAACAGGTATGAATGTATGAAAAGAAAGTGATATGGGTACTTTATAAATAATCTGTGCAAAATGCACGAAATATTTGTTATGTCACGTATCACCAGTGGCATAAGGCATATGGTGCTACGTTGTCTAAAAGTAAAATGCAATAAAACAAATTTAAGCGCTCTTCTATTTTCACAATGTGACCACGGTAATTTAGCAAACATGGTTGCAAACTCGCGAAAGGTGTTTTTTCCGTCGAGTCGTAGGTTCGAGCTCATTTGTCACCGAAGACACACTATATAACGCGACAGGTGCTAGTTTTATCTGTTGGAGTTCCAAGTCTTCCCAGAGACGACAGAAATATGTATTAAGTGTCTGGGGATATAATCAGGCTGCCTGCCACTGGGATTATAACAGGAAATTGGTCGTCCAGTTAGAGATACCTCAGTGACTTGCCTTTTTAAGTAGTAGGTACGGGTACGGTGACCCCTAGGCCCCCTAGTGAATGTTCTCTTTTCAATGGAGTTTTCTACATTTGGTAAGCAATGACGACGATCCCCCGGGATACCCTAGTGATTTTTCTCTATTTTCAACCCTCCTTCTTGTCAACCAATTTTTTTTATGTTTTCCTTTTTTTTCCACGCTTCTAGCTCGCAACTTTGCACTCACTCAACTACCTTGTTTGACGACATCAATCTTTTGCGCCATTAAAAATTCTATCACTCCCACATTCAAACGTCTGGATCACAGTTACTTATTGTTTGTGCAGCATGGCCATGGATTCTTGCTCCATTGAACTCTACTATTACTTCACCGAGTCCTTCGGTTGGCAGAGTGTGGAAGTCTGGAGAGAGAGGTGGCAGCTCAGGTGTCGTCCTCGTTCCTCAACCGAGGTTAAAAATTTCGAGGTACATCGCCAATAGCCTTCGCGTTGCTTCTAAGTATGATGTTACTAAACTATCAATCAATTGTTCACAATGTATACGTCTTTTTTTCCCTGTAAATATAAATAATGCACGAATTGTTCAATATAAAGATGAGTTTCTTTTAGCAAGTTTTATTTTATTTCCTTTTTTCTCCTTGGTTAACCTATATATATATATATATATATATCAGACTGGTTCTGGTCTTAATTAATCCTACTTAAGGAGGCTTTAACTTGTTTAAACAACAACGCATATTCTTTTAATTTTATGAAATATAATTCAGATTGTTTTATCTCTATTCTGTTTTAAATTGATACATTTTATTCCACTAACGCATAATGAAATGAAATACTTACAATGTAAATACTATCACAGGTGCTTGACATATTGAAACAGATTGGCAATAAAAATGTCACATTTTACACTTTTTAGAGAATGACATTCCGTTGTTGATTGTGTGCTATTTCTTTGTTGAAAATGTGAAATTAAATCACTGTTTCGTTTCCCAGTGGAATTTTTTAAATGCATTTTCTTTCCATGTTATTTTAACGGAATGACGTGCGTCGAATTCAAAGTTTCATAAAAGTTTGTAGAAAGACCATAAGTAACTTTCGAGCCATTGAAACATTCCATTACGAGAAATAGAAACAGACGTGAGTATTGTAGCAAAATAGTGAGACTTTTGATGAGATTTTATTTCGATCACTACTTTAAGTGTTTTTTAAACATAGCAGAATAGTCAATTGTTTATTTTTAAACATTATTTAAATATTCTTATCAAAGAAAAGAGAAAAATACAACTGAAAATATTATGGGGATATTTTCTTTAATAGTTTTTAAAAGGAGAAGTTCTGATTTTAAAAATATATTTTATAATCTATTTCGCAAGATTAATAGAAAAGTAAATTAACTTGAGAGAGATAGTATTTCCTCTTTCTTCAAGTTACACTTATTTTAAATATAATGCATATATATTTTAAATACATATTCCAATACTATTCAAACATTAAATTATTTGTTCTCGTAAGATTCCAAATAAATTAGATAAATTCTTAAATGATTTTGAATATTTTGAAATAATTAGCATAGTTTCTAAAGTCTTTTTTTAAATATTTTTTTTAAAAAAGAAGTTGATTAAATTTCTTATAGTTACGAAAAGTTTGATATTTTTAAACCAATAAATTAATAAACATCTCAAAATTTCGTACTTAAATTGTACATAAATTGTGATATCTTAAGTTAATCAGCACAAATTGTTCCTCCTTTTTATTTTCCATATATCATATACATAACTCTTAACAGCAACTAAGTGTCTAGTCACATGTTATACATAAAAATTTTTTGTTTATTAATTGTAAGATTATTTTATTTCAAACCCTTTTTAATCGGAAGAATTACAACTATTGTGTGATCACTAAATTTCTAAATGGTTAGGTGATAATATCAAGATTATATATGCGTAAAAGTTTAATAAATTTGAAAGCAAACAAAACACTTAGCTTATTTAAAAAAAATTCAAAATAATATTCCTTTTTTTCCTGCTATTATAAAATATTTGAAGAACGTATATATTCAAAAGACTAACATATAGATATATCATTTGATATATCATTCTTCAAAAGTCACTTTTGATATCTTGTCCAAGAGTTATAAACAGACAATTTTATATCATTTCTCTTGGGTTTATTTTAAAATATATAACGTGGTTCTAGATTATGTACTTCTCGGTAATTTATCCAAAAGTAGATCAAAAATATACAAGGATAGCGCTAAAATTCGTTACAAATAATTATTAATATTACAAAGGTATTTAAAAATAATTCTTTGAGAAAAACGTATTCTTAACGAAAGTAAGATTTGCTTAGTAATAATAAATTATCATTTCAATTTCATTTGTAACAGGCTTACTCATTTTATGGCGTAATTTTCATATTAACAACAAAAATATTCACAAAAGTTTAGACATTATGTTTATGAATGTCAAAAAGTTATAAAAACTTCTCTCAATAAATATTTAGTTTTATATTTCTTCCAAGGAAATGGATAGTTTGATAAAATCAAATTTATTTATGAAAGAGGAAAAAAACTAATATATAATTTAGTACCTCTTGTGGGCATTTATGGAATTCAAGTTCAATGTCCTTTACGGTTTGATAAATATGAATTATAAATCTGCTAATGAAATAAAATGTAAAAATATTAGGCCCTCAATAGAAAAACTACAAGCAAATATCATTATAGTTTATGTAGAACTTTTTGATAATCTATAAATGTTTTTACTACGAAATACTAAATGAATACTTTGAAAACAATGAATGCTTTTGTAGTTTCATAAAATGAAAGTAGAGAAATTTCCAATAGGATAGCCATCTTTTACAAAAAATATTCGAATATTGCTAAGTAACAATAAATTTCCGCATATGTTTTTGACTTCAGAATTTCATGTGAACCCTATTCAACTCAAATCTATAACAAATGGTTTTAATACATAGTCTCTAAATCTGTAAGCACTTAGCAAACTATTTTGAGATATCTTTTAGAAAAACTTGAAGAAACCGCTATTGTTCAAAATAGTAAAGAAGTAGTTAATTTCATAGGTAATACCCAAATCTATTCAATCTATAGTTATGAACTTCTAATAAATAGTTATTAACACGTTATAACTCAATTTGTTTAACTCAATTGGCATAGAAATATGATTAGTATTCTTTTAATTCTGTATGATAAATATAGCTCAGTGAATAACTCAAAATTTAGAATCTTATACAATTAGTATTGATAGAAAGTTATATTATTTTCAATAAAAATGAATACTAACAAATAAAGGATTGCCTCAAGAGAGATCAGCGAGAAACCTTCTAGCTAATATTTTATCTGCATTTTTATGAATTAAAACGTGTTAATAACTCTTTTATTTTTTGTATAGATACATAGACGACCTATTAATTTTTAATAAATATAGAGTTTATAATACGTACATTTCTTTTAATCCAAAATATTTAGTTTCATTACAAACAGATTCAGATACATGTAAGACTGAATGTTTTGATTCAGAATTACAGAAACTAGATCGCAACATTTACAGTAATATGTATGATATTTCTATTCATGATTGTATTCCTTTTGAGATGTTTATTAAATATTCCTTACTTTGAAACTTTTACATAATCAACTTAACTAAATATTATTGATATTCACATCATATCTGATAACAGTGCATAGCATTCGAGATCTTCATTTAAAAGGTTCCTTAAATCTTTTGCACTGTAAATCTGGATCACATACATCACAAGATCTTAAAATTTGATTTTTACATCTGTTGTGATTGGATTTAATTCTTTTTTCAAAAAAATAACTTGGATTTGGGCATGTTTCTGTTTAATTTCTTTTAATTTTTTTTTAAATGTTTATATAAAGATTTTGTAATCGAAAGTTTTTTGTGAATTTAAAATTTTAAGTTTTTAAGTAAGTAAAATTTTTTAATTGAATAGTTTTAAATTGAAAGGATTTTATTTCGAGAATCATTTAGTTAAAAAGTTTTTAATTGAAAAATTTTCTTTTTAAAAGTTTTGTAATTAAGGTATCTTGCCTTTCATATTCTTGTTTTTTGATTAACTTATTATAATTTGCATTTTACAGTTATCCAATTTTTGCCCAACAAATACACGGGAAGAGAGTTGGTACCTTAGAACATGTTTAACCCCACAATTCAGCCCCTAGTCTGGGTATTCAATTAGTTTCAAATTTTATTTCAAATTTTCTTCATTTAAATAGTTCTGTAAAATATTTCTTCTTTTCATTTTTAGATTTTAATTGCTATTTTATTTGTTATGTGTTTTTTTTAATAATAATAGTAATGATAATAATAATAATAATATATTAAACAGACATGTTTTTTAGAAATGTGTATAAGTATAAAATGCAAATTACAGCTAATAAAAACCGAAATGAAAATTAATTAAATTAGGACTACTAAATTACAATTATTGCAAATTTAATTTTAACATGTAGTTAAAAAACAAAACAAAAAATAAAAAATACATTAATTATATTATAAATCATACATATAATTAAAATTTAATATAGTTAATAAATTTCTAAAATTATAATGTTACGGAATAATTTTTAATGTGTAACTATTTACATAGTAAACATGTAAATAGTTATACATTAAAAAAAACCAAGAATTTAAAAATTTACAATAAAATTAAATGTATTAAAATTTCACCAAGTCCTACAAAGCATATTTAAAAAATTAAATTTTAAAATGGAGATAAAATTGCACTTTATATATATGTATATAATATTTTCTTAAGCTATTTCAGTAAATATTTGGGATTTTTTTGAAGAAAAGTAAGATACTTAATTTAATTTTGTCCACATTATATTACTATAAATTATTTATAATGTTATTTTATCAATTTTAATTTTAAGTAATTTGAAAAAAGTTATTCAAAAAGCCATTGTTTGTATTTTAAAAGATATATTTGTGCTGAAAATAATATTTAATGCGTTGGGCAGGAGAGAATATTTATTAAAATATTATGTACCTAAAATTATGTATTCATTACTTAAGCGAAGGACATGGACCCTGTATAATAATATCTATGAAGAAAGAAACCCTTAAATAATTTTTAAAGTATCAAGGAAATATGAAACTTTTTTATTTCTTTTCATATCTAAAAAGGAATTATGTTTCGTTTTACTAAAGTGTATTGAATACATTTTAAAGGTCTATAGTTTCTATTCATGTATAAACAAAGTATTTTTACATTGAGTAATTTTTAGTTGTCAAATTAAATATTCTTTTATCGCATGACATTTTTCTTGACCTTAAATATTTACGAAGTTAGAGTCCTCGTTAATATTTCTAAGCAAACATTTTTAATGTGTCGTATCTTTAAAAAAACTTGTTAGTTCAACTAAGTGGAATAGTTGGTTTTCAACTGGAAAAAAATTATTTTAAATACAAAAGTAATAAAGCTAATAACAATTTCAAAACAATTTGCTTTCCTCAAATATTTCGAGAACGATTCCAGGAAAAAAAAAGTTAATCGAAAATGAAACAGGAGAAAAGAATGAATAATCAAATAGGTTCTAATGACTTTATTATTATTTTTATCTGTGTTATTAAAATTTGAAAGTTACAATATTAGCAAATAGTTTCATTTTCAGAACTAAAAAAACTACGCTATTTCCCCCATATTTTCGGCTAATAATTGTTGACATTTAAGATTCCCGTATTTAAATTAGTCTTTGGAATGATTTTTGTAACTGAACTAGAAACTAAGTCAGTTGAAAAACTAACTTGCGTGCGATCTTTTCTTGTTTCAGTATGACGAGAAATATTTTTAATTAAATACAGTTAAAAAAATAATACAAATAATTTTGTCAAGAAAATAAAAATGTTTACTTAAAGATGGTTCAAGACTTTTTAAGAAATCTGTTAAGTATGAAAAAAATTGCCAAATAAAAGGAGTTATTTTTTATTCTTCTGCTTTCATTATTTTAATGATATGTTTTTTATAAATAGGAAAACTACTATAATTATATAAAAATAATGGTATCTTTATTATTACATATTATTGAATTCTAAAATGCCTTATAAATCTAATAATATTATTACCCATAATAAATAACTATCTTTACATATAAGGTTTGTATAAGAAATTCTTTAAAAACATTTCTTTCTTATGATTATCAATGTATTCTTAATTTCTTCGGTATCTTTTCGTTATAATCAAAAGTTTCAAGCTTATTAAATACAAATGATGTCAAACTTTAACCACAAAAATAAAAAAAAGTAAATAATTAAGTGATAAAAATTAAATTATTAAATCAAATATTAAAATTAAAGGAACGATAAATTATTAGGGGAAATAATAATTTTCTGTTTAGATATTAAATTTAAAAGAAACGATAAATTATTAGAGGAAATAATAATTTTCTGTTCAGATATTAAATTTAAAAGAAACGATAAATTATTGGAGCAAATACTAATATTCTCATCAGATATTTAAATTTAACCAAACGATAAATTATTTAATTACATATATCTGGTGCTAAATGCAATTAATGTTGCCATAAAATTAAAATAAAAACGTACTTTTAGCTACTAATATATTTTCATAAATGAGAATAAATGTAGTGAGAATAACTGATGCATACACATTTTTTCACTATATTCCTTTACTATTAAGTCTAACTTTGTATGTTAAATGAAAATTTAACTTCATCTAATTCACACACATGCATTTTTGTTTTATTTTTTGAATACTGCATATTTTATTGCCTTCTTAAATTATTGCATTAAAGAATTTTTGATGAGAAATTCTCGAAAAAAGAAGTATAAGATCTCAAAGTAATAAGTGGAATACTCATGTATAATTTCGATTGATGCAAAGTAATTAAATGTAAAAAGTTCTTTGAAAATCATTCACACGAAAAAACAATTCAGCGTGAAAACTGCAGAAAAAAGTAAAATACTTTTGAAATATTATCAAATATGTTCCCTTTTAAAGTATTTCGTAAATATTTGCTTTAACATCGTCGCGAAGCTCTACACATTCTGAAAAATTTCAGTTTGTCTCCTGTCTCTGTTTGAGAGAGCTTTTATAGATTTGTCTTTAATTAAAAGGGATATAATAAATTGAAGCTGCTCAAATGGAAAAGTATGTTCATTTCTTAAAATTTATTTACAGCTTTGAATTTCCAAAGAATAAAAAAAAAAATTAAAGTTCATTAGTTCGACATCAAAGTGATCTTCGTATTCAATGAACGTTATGATTATATATTTTAGCGAATAAACATTTAAGAAAATGAGAAAAGGAATGTTTTCTACACAGAAAACCCATTTATGCTTTGACTTTTATGTGAAGGATAAAAAAAGTTTCGTTTGGGTGAAATTTTAATGAATTAAATGTGATATATTTTCAAAACTTTTAAAACATCTTTCTTTGATCTTAAATTCAAATATAGACATTAATTACGAAAATGTCGGTAAAAATGCACGGCTGCGTGTATGAAATTCACACTTCAAATTATAATTTTTTTACTAATTTTCCACTTCCTCTCTACCATTTTAAGTAGTTTTCTATCATTAATTTAATTTTAATTTTTTTACTTATTCAATTCATATAGAATCTTTGAAAGAAAGGCTTAAACTAATAAGAATATTTGAGTAGCGAATGGAATCTTAAAATCAAAGCGTGCTATCGCAGATGAAATGACAAATTTTGATTATACATTTAATTATTTTAAAAATGTGAAAATCCTGTAACATTAATATTCAATTAGTTTTTTCTCTTCAGTTTAAAAGGACTAGCAATGTTCTTACATTTAATTATTTTTTCTTAAGAATCTCTCTCATTTAATTAATTAGATTAATTACCTTGAGGAAGGTGGAACTTTGTATGGCACTGCATACATTACAGAGTTTATAAGAGTGATTGAAATACACAAATGCACTCGTACCAAAAATCTACTAATACTTTCAAAGGTGTTTTACCTTATACGATTTACAATAGTAGATATATCTTAGAATTTTTAAAATAATATAAAGTTATTCATTCACCTTAAGAGCTGATTTAAATGTCAGATACATGACTTTTCTTTTTAGTGTATACTGAAAAGGACCCGAAACCCAAAGCAAAATCACATTTATGAAAGCCAATTAAATTAAAACTTTTATAAGCTATTATCCAACTTTAACTGCATAAAAGTTTCAAATAAATTTAGTTGCAGGTCTCTGTTTTGATATCATTCATTATTTTTTCTTAAAATTATTTTTTGTATTAAAAACGCTTTTTTGTAGTTCCTTTTATTTGAAAGCTTTAAAATTTTAAAATTGCCTCAATTCCACAATCTCGGAATACAGCAGTTAACTATGTATTTGAGGGACTTTTCAATGAAAATAAGAATATGATATGTTTTATATTACGTATTCAGTAAGGTTTATACTTAGTATTTCGTTTTCATAGTCCGAATATAGTGTAATATCCTGTGTAGGTGTATAAATGTTAAGTAACTGTAATTCAATTTAAGCATTTTTAATACCTCAAATAATTTAATTAACGAAATAAAAATCAATAATTTGAGATACACCAATAACTTCGTTTTATTTAAAACATAAATAAGACTGTTTCGTCGACAAACTACTTAAGCTGGCCTAAGTTTTTTTTTTTTTTTTCCGAAACCTAGAGTGCGAAAACAAAGAAAAAAGATTACACTCACTGTTCCAGGACAAAAACGAGTTCCAGAAGTCAATTGATCCCACGTGAAATAAACTACCGAACAGTTTTCACACCTTTTTCTTAAAATTGCGTCCTTTTTGGCTCGAGCAAGCGTGAAAGTTGTTTCTTTCTAAAGATTTCTGGTTAACTTCTGTTTTCGAAGAAATGTTGACTACTCCCTTGAACGAACATTTTCTTTTCTTTTTTTCCCTTGTGTGGTTTTTTTTTCCTCTAGAAGCTGTAGGACAGCAATAAAAATCAAATTCGTAAAGGTATATAATCTTCACTTTTATCAGAGGACGTACGTAAAGGAATTCAATCAATATGCTTGACAAGTTATACAAGTTGTTGAATACAGTGCGAATAAATTGTAGAAAAAGACTTCAGAACAGAAACGTATGATCTGTAAGAGGTATGCAATTATTTTCGGTAACTAAATGATCAAAATGAAATTTACTTCTTCTAAGAATAGAACGGCATATGAGAGTGATTCATAAGGTACCAGTTTTTGGTGACACATGATATTGATAGGGCCAAGTTGGGTGTCCCATTATGTGTTGCCATCTATTAACCGGTGCCGCAACAAATTTGATGCTGATTCATAGGTTAGATTTTATTGGGAATGCTTTGAGTCGTCATTAATTTACCTCAAGTTGTTATCATTGACCAAATCTCGTTTTCTTCATTTCATACCAATTAACCAAACAATAGTAAAATCGATGGATTATTTCTGACTATTCCACTTTAAAAAAGACGAAGATAGTCTCATTGGTTGGATAAAGAGGCGATGATTCTTTTGGATGTGAAAGGATTTCTGAGAAAAACTAAAAACAATAACCAGTTAATACAACTGATGTGGCGGCTTCCTACGTCATTTTGACTGCGGAGCTGTAAGGAGATTTGAAGAAAAGGAGCAAATGATCTTTTCTCCACTCACTTAAGTTTGAAATTTGTAAATGTTACGTTTGAAATAAATGAATAGTTCTTTGCCTTTCAAAAAAAAACAAAAGTAAATATTACGAAAAATTCGTTTGCTTAAATGATTATGGAAGAGATTTGCTCCTGTGCGATTGGCAACAAAAACATTATTAGTATGTGTTGTTCTATAAATTATTTCAATCGGTCTACTGTTGTAATGATTGAAGATGTATCTGTTTGCATTAAAATAAGTATTATTTAAAATCTCCAACATTTGAAGTTTCTTTTACGTGGAGTGTAGTCCGTTTTCGGTTGTGGCTAATTAATTCAATGGAGCAAGTTTTGTGCAGCTGAAGTGAAATGTTTAATGTAACAGCTCTCCGGAACTACAGAAAAGTTGCTTGCATTCCGCATACCTTCTGAAAGGAAATTATGGGAATTTGACGGTTTTATCAACACACCCCTTCCTCATACAGATACAACATTGAGCTATTTTATATCGGTTTCTCATTCCTAATACTTCATTCCAAACTTAGGAACCTTTTAACTTCTCTCGTAATTTAACAAAAAATAATCAAATTTCTGAATTATTTCTTATTTATAATTTAAAATCTTTATTTACATTAATTTTTCCCTAAAAGAAAAAACTTTAATTGGAGCTTTCCTATTTATTATCTATAAAATAATGAATACAATGTTTGCACTCAGTGAAATTATTTCTAGCCTACACTCAGTGAAAAAGGAGTCTGATCTAATTTCGGAATCTATTTTCAGACAGAAAAATATCTACATTATCGTAAATATTCCATTAATATTCAATTTTTCACTTTAAATATGAATTCACATTTTAATTCAATTTTTCGAAATATCAGTTTAGCTTTACATCATATGCAAAGCTATATAGAACACGTTACGTATCAGAAAAAAATGGATTGGTTCCGACAAAAATGGATATTATAATAAAATATAAAGCACTCAATATAGGAAAGCAGGCATAATGTAATTCTGTCCCTGGAGTGTATTTCTACTTTAAAAAATACTCCGAATCTGGGTCTTATTTTTTTAAAATTACTTGAAGTTAAATTCCATTCAATATTTTGTCAGTTGAATCAAAATAATGC